>JZKD02S1978042.1:0-39369 GCA_000966675.3 Picea glauca | reverse complement strand
AAGATCAACCAAGTGCCATTGGAGAAATCATATCAGGACCCTTAGGTATGCATTTGTATATATATTATTTGTATCATTGTCATGAGCGAAATTGTAGGAGGAAGGAACCATTTCCTAAAGTCATGGATCCAGAGGGATCTCAATGCATTCAGAAGAACAACACACTGGAAGTGAAGAGTCCAGGTTTGATTGTTGTAATTGTCATTCCTCTAACCTACATTTCTAAAGTTTGCTACATTACAAGTAGGTGTTGTAGTTGTGACAACAATCCTTAAATTGTTTTGATTCTAGAGATGTACTCATTATTCTCCTTTAGGAGATATTCTTGTTTTGGTTCCTCTTGTTTTCTTGTTCCAGATAGGTTAACAACAAAGGAATATTTTTATCCTTTGGAGGGAGTCAAAACTATTTGAGAAAGAGGAAGAAAAGAACCATCATTGAGGCAACCAATGCAATAATGCATGATCAGAATATTTCTATGATTCTATGAAAATAAGTCCAAGCTAGACCCTTCAAGGAGAAATGATACGTTTATGGGATAACAGTGAATCTTCAAAGACATTCCAGATCAACATCCCTGGTCAGAGACAGATTGATACAAGCATAGATGTTGTCCTTGAAGAAGAGATAGCCTTTCAAAGACCCAAAGAATCTCAGATGGAGATTGACAGTGAGACAATACCTTCTCCCCCTTTAGCAGTTCAGAGGGAGACATACATTATTCTAGCTGATCC
Organism: Picea glauca; assembly: GCA_000966675.3. Classification (NCBI taxonomy): domain Eukaryota; kingdom Viridiplantae; phylum Streptophyta; class Pinopsida; order Pinales; family Pinaceae; genus Picea; species Picea glauca. The sequence continues at coordinate 38,635 of JZKD02S1978042.1, read as the reverse complement.
AATTGCTCCAATTGATATGTTTAGAGATATTACATTAGGGAATAAAAGGCTCGCCTAGGCTCACTTTGTAGGAGGCAAAGAAACATACAAGCCTCTCAAGGTACATCCCGAGAGAACAAAGACATTTTTTGAGCTACTCTTCAGCCATCAGCCACATCATTGATTCCGATCCTTCTTGTCATAGAGAAGTAACATGAGAACATGTATGGCAAGATGCCATAATAGAAGAATACCAGTATATATTAAAAGAATGATGTATACGATATTGTTCAAAGACCAGAAGGGAAGTTTGTGATGAATTCCAAGTGGATCTATAAGATCAAGCATGCAATTGATGGAAGTGTCGAGAAATACAAAGTGAGATCTATATCTAGAGGTTTCTCACAAACAAAGGGAGTTTTCTATGATGAGACACTTAATCTAGTAAGCCTGATACACTTCCATCCATACTACCATCCATGAGTTGGAAACTATATCAAATGGATGGATTCTTGATGAGTTTGGGTTTCAACAAGAGTGTTACTGATCCAAACCTATATTATTACAATGTTGGTGACAAGAGCCTAATTTTGATGACTTATTTAGAAAGCCTTGTTGTTGGATACAAGTAAGCTTTGACTTATGATTTCAAGATGAAGGATCTGAGTATGATGCACTACTTCTTGGGACAAGAAGTATGATAGAGGACCAATGAGATTTTCCCGAGTCAAGGAAAATATACAATGGGAATATTAAAGAAGTTCAGTATGACAGAATGAAAATCCACCGTGATGGATTTGAAGAAAAGGATTGATGATGATCAAACGAAAATGATTCACAACTGATTGGATCACTGATGAATTTGGTTAACACCAAACTTGATTCATGCTATGTAGTGAATGTGTTTAGTCAATCCATGAGTGGGCCAAGACAGACTCACTGGATAACTGTAAAGCATGTATTGAGATATATACGAGGCACAATTGGATATGGCCTAATATATGCCTCCAATGTGAACTTGAGTTTACAGGATATGCCAATACAGATTGAGCAGAGAGTACAATGGACCGAAAGAGAATATTTGGTTGTTGTTTTACCATGAAGGTTGTCATGGTTTCCTGGTGCAACGAGAAATAAATCTCTATGGCCTTGAATACCACAGAAGCAGAGTATATATCATTGAGTGTGCGAAGCAGTGCGGCTTCACAAGAATCTGCCAAATTTACTTGATCATGACATAGATTCTATGATGACAACTAGAGCTATGTAAAGCTCTCTGAGAACCCTGTGTTTCATGACAGATCAAAACACAATATAAAGTATCACTATATCAGAGACATGTTGTAGAGGAAGACAATACACATGCAGTATCTTCCTACTCATGAACATATCGCAAATACCTTCACCAAACCACTTGCCAAGACAAAGTTTGAGTATTTCCATGAGAGACTTGGCCTGGTGGAGAATGCCTCCCTAGATGAGAGGGAGTGTTTATAATTACAGCTGCGTGAGACATTATCAAGGACACAAAGCTAAAAGAGATCCCCTGAGAGGGGTGTGTGGTTCCTATCTGAGACAGAGATGGAATGTAGAGATGACCTCCTCCTTACAGAGAGTTGGGAAGAACTCCAGATGATTCTCCTGTGTAATGTAGTGAGAAAGGATATCTGCAGAGTTGGACGTGCCTGTGGCTGAGCACAAGGTGAACTTGTGAATTCCCATAGAGCTTGGTGCATCATCATGAGGCAGAGATGAAGATGATGTATTAGCCTCCTCTGAGCAGAGAGTTGAGATGATGAACTCCAGATGACTCTCCTATCTAATGTAGTGGGAAAGAAGATCTGTTGAGTGGACGTGCCTGTGGACGAGCACATGTGAACATGATCCTAGTGGTTGAGCACTAGTGAGAGTGGTTCTCCTCTGTAATGCAATGATATAGAGATATGGACATCCCTATTGATGTGCCCCTAGTGGCTGAGAACTAGTGGGTGTATGATATCCCTTTCTATATTATTCAAGAGTCAAACTTGTCTGTAACCATAATTGTAATGTAAAGGGCACATGTAAGCCCCACCTTAATGTAATTAATAATTAATGTAAAAGATAATTAATCTGGTTATTATTAATTATATTGTGAGTTAGAGATGTCGGCCTTGTTGTGCCAATAGACATTTCTATTGATAGGTCAAGTTTAATATAAGTAAAGGTAGATTCCCCATTGAGGAATCATATCTTTTGTGTGAGTTTGGAAATTTCAGCAAGTACATCTTCTTGGGAAAAGTGCGCACCTCTTTTGGGCACTAGTCTTCTAGGGTTTGCAAGAACCCTATTATGTGCTAGGTTTTCTTGGTGGTTAAGGTCTTTCTCTTGAAGAATATAACAAAGTATTTGGCTAGGTTTTCTTCCCTTGTTGAGAAGGGTTTCCCAGGATACTTCTTGTGTTCTTGTGCATGGTCTTTGTTCTTGTGATCTTGGTTGCTACAACACAACTGTTTATGGTTTAAGTAAAATGCTAAAATGGAATGAATTGTAACGACCTCATCAGTTACGACTACAAGCGAAGCATAAATTGCAATTTTTTTTTTTTAAGCAGGAAGGCAACGATGACAATAGTTGAACCACACAACCTGATGATGAACACACGCAAGCAGATTATGCAACATGAAACTACGACTCCACACACTAGCACCACGAGCAACTGGGTGAAACATGTGTAAATCAACAGATAGAAATGACTCCCGCCTGACATAAACATGGCAACACCTACAATCTAAGGACGCCATCACAATCTCGACACAATGGCCTCGACGGTCAGTCACTAGAACCTCTAAGACACGCAAACCATACGCATGAAGGCGTTACCACCCAAACACCAACAACAACTACAACGAACAAACACCCACAACAGGTAGGACAAAATCTGACCAAGTTATCATTCGCCTCTATTCTTTAGGGCGCGCAATGATCCCCTCATCAGGAATCATGCCATCACCAGGCGATAGGCATGATAGTAACCAAGGCACAACATGACACATCTAGACCAAAATCACAAAAGGATTCAATGTGCTAGGAGACCGAATGCATTGTTGAACCACAAGACGACTAACCCAAGCCCCAATCGACTAGTCCACAAGATGTGAGGAATCCTGACGACTATAACATTCCTACCAAAAAATAAATTATTGTGTAATGAATTCTATTGTAAGATACGACACTCTATACACCTTAAAATAATCATTATCAACAATTAGCTTAGTGTAACTATCTTCCAATTCCAACATTGGATGAGTAATTTCCTAAAGAGGAATTCATTATCTTTCAAATGAACAAATAGGAAACATGCCTTTTAAAATAATATAAGATTATTGTCTACTAGATCAAGGCTGACAACATATGAAGGGTTGTCTATCATATAAATATCAATAAAAAAAAAATGTTGTCCAACATTTAACGATGTCACAATATATAAATGATATCTATGTGTACATAAATCACAGTCATTATATCATTATATCAACACTGGAATATCACAATCATTAAATCACTATCATTATCTCACGATCCATAAATGCTATCCATACCATTATATCAATATTGGAAATATCACAATCATTAAATTTCTATCATTATCTCACTATTCATAAACCCTATCCATACCATTATATCAATACTGGAAATATCACAATCATTAAATTGCTATCAATATGAATTTTTTCTCTTTTAAGTATAAACTTGTTGTCTTTTGAATGTCCTTGCTGAATTAATTCGATACGTTGTTGCTGTCTATTTGAGGTATGGTATCGCAGTCTAGTAAATACCTGCAAATGCTGAGTTAACAGGATAAAAAAAATGTAGAGCTTATTATTGCTATCCCCAAAACGATGACACTAAATAAGGATGTTGTCTAACCTATTCCATCATTCACCTAACAGAAAACGTTGACATTACACATACAACGTTTTCTTTCAAACTCTACATTTAAGGGCATCACTAACTAACAGATAAAAACACAGTATACAAGATGAATTACTCGTTGTCTGAAAACATGCAGAAAATGCANGATACTTCTTGTGTTCTTGTGCATGGTGTTTGTTCTTGTGATCTTGGTTGCTGCAACACAATTGTTTATGGTTTAAGTAAAATGATAAAATGGAATGAACTTCATGCTTAAACCTTTTCTATTGAAAAATCAACATGGTATCAGAGCATAGGTCTTGAAGAACCCATTGCAAAAGCATCTACCAGTCTTCTCTCTTTTCTGCAAAACCGTACGACCCTCCTAGTGTTTCCAGAAAATCCGTATGACTCTCCTTTCTGAGGTGTTTCAAACCTTAATACTTGAACGTTGGGGATAATTTTTGCATAGGAGAGTATAGACTCCTCCAACGCACTTCCAGAGACTCTTAGAGTGCAATTCTGAGCATTTTGAAATTTTGGCCCTAGGGTTTCGCTAATTTCTGCATAAATTTCACAATTAGGGTTTCTGCAACTCATTGAAGGATCTCTTCAACTCACTAGCATTCTCTTATCTTTCAAAGGATTATTGTTGGCAGTCATAAGTCCAATAAAACCTAAAAGTGCTATCCTAGCCTATCCATTAGGTTTTCTAGCCCAGTTGACAAGGGTTTGTGAAGAATCTAAAATTATGATGAACATAACTATGATGGAAGATAAGCTTGATGGATCAAGCAACTTCAAGTTTCTGGAAGAAAAGACTTCAGAGGAAGGATTATTGTGTGTGATACAAAAATGTGACACTATGAATACCCTCTTCATGAAGATGTCAAGAGGACAAAGATCAACCAAGTGCCATTGGAGAAATCATATCAACACCCTCAGGTATGCATTTGTATATATATTATTTGTATCATTGTCATGAGGGAAATTGTAGGAGGAAGGAACCATTTGCTGAAGTCATGGATCCAGACGGATCTCAGTGCATTCAGAAGAACAACACACTAGAAGTGAAGACTCCATGTTTGATTGTTGTAATTGTCATTCCTCTAACCTATATTTCTAAAGTTTGCTACATTACAAGTAGGTGTTGTAGTCGTGACAACAATCCTTAAATTGTTTTGATTCTAGAGATGTACTCATTATTCTTCTTTAGGAGATATTCTTGTTTTGGTTCCTCTTGTTTTCTTGTTCCAAATAGGTTAACAACAAAGTAATATTTTTGTCCTTTAGAGGGAGTCAAAACTATTTGAGAAAGAGGAAGAAAAGAACCATCATTGAGGCAACCAATGCAATAATGCATGATCAGAATATTTCTATGATTCTATGAAAATAAGTCCAAGCTAGACCCTTCAAGGAGAAATGATACGTTTATGGGATAACAATGAATCTTCAAAGACATTCCAGATCAACATCCCTAGTCAGAGACAGATTAAGACAAGTAGAGATGTTTTCCTTGAAGAAGAGATAGCCTTTCAAAAATCCAAATAATCTCAGATGGAGATTGACAGTGAGACAATACCTTCTCCCCCTTTAGCAGTTCAGAGGGAGACATACATTATTCCAACTGATCCAGTTGCTCCAATTGATATGTTCAGAGATATTATTTTAGGGCATAAAAGGCCTGCCTAGGCTCACTTTGCAGGAGGCAAAGAAACATACAAGCCTCTCAAGGCACATCCCGAGAGAACAAAGACATTTTTTGAGCTACTCTTCAGCCATCAACCACATCATTGATTATGATCCTTCTTGTCATAGAGAAGTAACATGAGAACATGTATGGCAAGATGCCATAACAAAAGAATACCGATATATCTTAAAAGAATGGTGTATAAGATATTGTTCAAAGACCAGAAGGGAATTTTCTGATGAATTCCAAGTGGATCTATAAGATCAAGCATGCAACTGATGGAAGTGTCGAGAAATACAAAGAGATATCTATATCTAGAGGTTTCTCACAAACAGAGGGAGTTGTCTATGATGAGACACTTAATCCAGTAAGCTCGATACACTTCCATCCGTACTACCATCCATGAGTTGGAAACTATATCAGATGGATGGATTCTTGATGAGTTTGGGTTTCAACAAGAGTGTTGCTGATCCAAACCTATATTATTACAATGTTGGTGACGAGAGCCTGATTTTGATGACTTATTTAGAAAGCCTTGTTGTTGGATACAAGTAAGCTTTGACTTATGATTTTGAGATGAAGGATCTGAGTATGATGCACTACTTCTTGGGACAAGAAGTATGACAGAGGACCGATGAGATTTTCCCGAGTCAAGGAAAATATACAATGGGAATATTAAAGAAGTTCAGTATGACAGAATGCAAATCCACTGTGATGGATTTGAAGAAAATGATTGATGATGATCAGACGAGAATGATTCACAACTGATTGGATCACTGATGAATTTGGTTAACACCAGACTTGATTCATGTTATGTAGTGAATGTGTTTAGTCAATCCATGAGTCGGTCGAGACAGACTCACTAGATAACTGTAAAGCATGTATTGAGATATATACGAGGCACAATTGGATATGGCCTAATATATGCCTCCAATGTGAACTTGAGTTTATAGGATATGCCGATACAGATTGAGCAGAGAGTACAATGGACCGGAAGAGAAAATTTGGTTGTTGTTTTACCATGAAGGTTGTCATGGTTTCTTGGTGTAGCAGGAAATAAAGCTTTGTGATCTTGAATACCACATAAGCAGAGTATATATCATTCAGTGTGCAAAGCAGTGTGGCTTCACAAGCATCTGCCAAATTTACTTGATCATGAGATAGATTCTATGATGATAACTAGAGCTATGTAAAGCTCTCTGAGAACCATGTGTTTCATGACAGATCGAAACACATCGAGATAAAGTATCACTATATCAGAGACATGGTGTAGAGGAAAACAGTACACATGCAATATCTTCCTACTCATGAACATATCACAAATACCTTCACCAAACCACTTGCTAAGACAAAGTTCGAGTATTTCCGTGAGAGACTTGGCCCGGTGGAGAATACCTCCCTAGATGAGAGGGAGTGTTGATAATTACAGCTGCGTGAGACATTCTCAAGGACACAAAGCTGAAAGAGATCCCCTGAGAGGGGTGTGTGGTTCCTATTTGAGACAGAGATGGAGTGTAGAGATGACCTCCTCCTTACAGAGAGTTGAGAAGAACTCCATATGATTCTCCTATGTAATGCAGTGAGAAAGGATATTTGCAGAGTTGGATGTGCCTGTGGCTGAGCACGAGGTGAACGTGTGAATTCCCATAGAGCTTGGTGCATCATCATGAGACAAAGATGAAGATGATGTATTAGCCTCCTCTAAGCAGAGAGTTGATATGATGAACTCCAGATGACTCTCCTATCTAATGCAATGGGAAAGAAGATCTGTTGAGTGGACGTGCCTATGGACGAGCACATGTGAACGTGATCCTAGTGGCTAAGCACTAGTGAGAGTGGTTCTCTTGTGTAATGCAGTGATATAGAGATATGGACATCCCTATGGATGTGCCCCTAGTGGTTGAGCACTAGTGGGTGTATGAGATCCCTTTCTATATTTTTCAAGAGTCAAACTTGTTTGTAACCCTAATTTTAATGTAAAGGGTACATGTAATCCCCACCTTAATGTAATTAATAATTAATGTAAAAGATAATTAATCTAGTTATTATTAATTATATTGTGAGTTAGAGAGGTCACCCTTGTTGTGCCAATAGACATTTCTGTTGATAGGTTAAGTCTAATATAAGTAAAGGTAGATTCCCCATTGAGGAATCATATATTTTGTGTGAGTTTGGAAATTTCAGCAAGTACATCTTCTTGGGAAAAGTGCGCACCTCTTTTGGGTGCTAGTCTTCTAGGGTTTGCAAGAACCCTCTTATGTGCTAGGTTTTCTTGGTGGTTAAGGTCTTTCTCTTGAAGAATATAACAAAGTATTTGGCTAGGTTTTCTTCCCTTGTTGAGAAGGGTTTCCCAGGATACTTCTTGTGTTCTTGTGCATGGTCTTTGTTCTTGTGATCTTGGTTGCTACAACACAATTGTTTATGGTTGAAGTAAAATGCTAAAATGGAATGAACTGTAACGACCTCATCAGTTACGACTACAAGCGAAGCGTAAATTGCAAATTTTTTTTTGATTTTAGGCAAGAAGGCAACGACGACAACAATTGAACCACACAACCTAATGACAAACACACGCAAGCAGACCAAGCAATAGGAAACTACGACTCCACGCACTAGCACCACGAGAAACTGGGAAAAACATGCATAAATCAACAGATAGAAACTACTACCCACCCAACACAAACATGACAACACCTACAATATAAGGACGACGTCACAATCTTGACATAATGGCCTCGACGATCAATCACTAGAACCTCTAAGGCGTGCAAACCATACGCATGAAGGCGTTACCACCCAAACACCAACAACAACTATAACGAACAAACACCCACAATAGGTAGCACAAAATCCGACCAAGTTATCATTCACCTCTATTCATTAGGGCGCGCAATGATCCCCTCATCAAGAATCATGCCGTCACCAGGCGATAGGTGTGACATCAACCAAGGTGCAACACGACACATCTAGACCAAAATCCCAGAAGGATTCAATGTGCTAGGAGACCGAATGCACTGTCGAACCACAAGACAACTAACCCAAGCCCCAATCGACCAGTCCACAAGACACGAGGAATCCTAACGACTATAACATTCCTACCAAAAAATAAATTATTGCGTAATGAATTCTATTGTAACATACAACACTCTGTACACCTTAAAATAATCATTATCAACAATTAGCTCAATGTAACTATCTTCCAATTCCAACATCGGATGAGTAATTTCCTAAAGAGGAATTCATTATCTTTCAGATGAACAAATAGGAACCATGCCTTTTAAAATAATATAAGATTTTTGTCTACTAGATCAAGGCTGACAACATATGAAGGGTTGTCTAGCATATCAATATCAATAAAAAAAAATGTTGTCCAACATTCAAACGATGTCACAATATATAAACGATATCTATGTGTACATAAATCACAGTCATTATATCATTATATCAACACTGGAACATCACAATCATTAAATCACTATCATTATCTCACGATCCATAAACGCTATCCATACCATTATATCAATACTGGAAATATCACAATCATTAAATTGCTATCATTATCTCACTATTCATAAACCCTATCCATACCATTATATCAATACTGGAAATATCACAATCATTAAATTGCTATCAATATGAATTTTTTCTCTTTTAAGTATAAACTTGTTGTCTTTTGAATGTCCTTGCTGAATGATATGTTGTTGCTGTCTATTTGAGGTATGGTATCGCAGTCTAGTAAATACCCGCAAATGTTGAGTTAACAGGATAAAAAAAAATGCAGAGCTTATTATTGTTATCCCCAAAATGCTAACACTAAATAAGGATGTTGTCTAACCTATTCCATCATTCACCTAACAGAAAACACTGACATTACACATACAACGTTTTCTTTCAAACTCTACATTTAAGGGCATCACTAACTAACAAATAAAAACACAGTATACAAGATGAATTACTTGTTGTCTGAAAACATGCAGAAAATGCAGTCTAAATAGCTATTGAAAACACAAACTATTAAATCACTATCATAGGTAAAAACGCAGTATATTTTACCAAGGACATAGACATTATGTGTGTGAATCACAGAGTAAATACATGATTAAGCTGTCTTAAATACATGTATGAATTCGCTATCTAATATAATCAATTCAGTGTTTGAAATTTTCTGTCACTCCAATATAATCATTGGTTGTTTTATTTCTCTAAAAATCGTTGTCTAAAAACTATAGCATGGATATCGCTGGTATGCATTATTTATGTCTATTAAGTATGGCTGTCATCTAAATACATGTGTTGTCATATAAATGAATCACTATATCATCTATCGCTATAAACATGCAACAATAAAATATATCAAAGGTTCGCTTTACAATCTATAACTATACTGACATTGCTGTAATCAATATGTCGCTATCAATGATACCCATACATTGCTATCCATGAATGCTAAAAAAATCGTTGTCACTAAATCTGAAAATAACATAAGAAAATTCTATCTTTTAATGGGAACAAAATACTAATTCGTTGTATAAACAATTTGATAACAGTCGTTGTGTAAACTATTAATAATCATTGTTGTAATAACTATTGATAAATATCCGTTGTATTATTAAAGGCATAAATCACTACCAGCCTTAAACCTCCCCATACTTGAACAATGTTAATTACTTCACTATCAATCGCTGGGTAATGTAAACATGAAATAAAATTGCTAATCTTAAACTGTGAATACAACTAGCTGCCACAAGTAAAAAAAAAATCTCTGAATATACATTGCTGACCCGTCATTTAAATGGTGAGTATAAAATCACTGTATTCCACACTATGTATGAAAAACTGGGTGAGAGTAATTGAAACACAGAGTGGTTAAATGAGAAATCTGATATGTAATACAAATGTGATCACCGAGCAAATAAGGGGAAAAGGATGCAGTCCAGAATGGTCAAACACAGAGTAAATTCATCGTAAATACATATATTAAACTCGCAGTAAAATTTGCACTCAATTTATAATGAAATCATGGAAGTTCGCAGTCAATGAAGTAGGTAAAGTAAAAACGTTGTCTGAAGGTTCAATCAAAATCTCCAATAGATAAAAATAGACGTTGTAATACAATCAGTTACTGTCAATAAATAATTTCAAATCACAGTCACGATTAGTTAAAAAAAAAAACACTATCATTCAAGTGGACAATGCTGAGATTTTTCCATTCAAGAGCTGGGAACTGTCACGAAGATTGCAGGGAATAAAATATAACAATATGTGGAGGTATTCAATCGTAAGAAGATGAAATACAAACAATCAACCATGAACAATCAACATGGGTAGACAACTGGGCAAAAAGATCCTTCGCTCATATCCACGCACAGAAAAATAGGGCATTAGAATATATAGGCCGCTATGCACCGAAGTGACAACCGTTGATTCGGCTCCTGGCCGACTGCTCAGGCATGGAATGATGATCTAGGGATGAGGACAAAATATAAAGCACAATACCATCGTAATAATCAGTAAAACAAAACAGAAAAATCATAGCAATCAGGGGTTAGGTTGCCAAGGAAATCAATCAAAAGTAGCGAGTGTAAAGCTATGATGTCTTTAAGTCCTTGATTAAAATGTTGAGTACAAAAATAGAAGTACAACAACGAAAGTGAAAGAACAATATTAATCTACCATTCAAAATAAAAGCATGCGTACCGTAGCCAAAGGTGACAGCTCCGAGTCGTTGTCCCACACGCTCCATCCAGTTCCCGCTTGCCAACCAATATGACTTCACCGGTACCTCTCAACCAACACTAGGGGTAATCTTTTCCCCCTTGAGCCCCCCGATCCGCAAAGGAGCCACACACACTAAACCAAAGAACATATATCAACCAACTCACCTCGAAGGTCGAGCTACCACTCATTACCCGAGCTGGGTATCCCAACTCCCACAAGATAAGTCAATCAAGACAAAAATTTTGCAGTGTAACGTTACGCATAAAATAAGAGATCCATACTCCTCCTCCTCCATCCTTTTTATAGAGTTTCTAAGTGATTTATTTCCCAAATTCCCATTTAATTTATTTTTCATTAAATTAATTAAGAAAAAACCTCCCTCGTACACATGTCACCCATCCCCCTAGTTGCATAGAAATTAATTTCATTAATTATTTAATTACTCCTATTTCCCTCACCCACCTAGAAGCATTCCTAAAATCACTCCTCGGTGTCCCCATATTCCCTTACACATTTTAAATGACTTACGCCCTTACTAAATTCCTAGTTGAGTTCACATTTAGAAAGTTCTTAAAGGAAACATTCCTTACTAAGTTAGTCATTATGTTTTTTCCTTACGTTTCCTTTTTCTTTATGTTTCCCCTTTTCCCCTTAGTTTCCTATTTTTTTTTAAGTTTCCCTCTTTTCTCTTCTTAACTAAAACTCAAATTAGCAAGTGTAGAAAAATCACCTTTTACCCCTTTTTCCTTTTAATTAATAAATTTTAATTAGCATATGTAGAAAAACAATCAATTTCCTTTTAAAATTTTAATCCCTCAATATAATTTGATTTTAATAAATTAATTGAATTTCTTACCCCCTTCTCGTCTCATGTTTAATTATGATTATTTTATTTTTTTACCACATGTATCACTTATACCTAGATTTTAATTTCCTAGTCTCGATGACATTTTTATTAGGGAATATATATATATTGTTTTTTTATTTAAATCTTACTTATCACGACATTCATTTTAAGGCCGACTAGGATTATTCACTTACTCGTTGAAATCACGACGTGCCCTTCATGACGCACTAGGTGCTACAAGGGTGCCACTCACATTTTTCTGTTTTCCTTGCACGACGCGCCCTTCAGGACACACTACATGTTCCAAGGGTGCCACTTGCCTCTTGACTGACTTGGTAGACATCAAAAACCTGTGGAGCCAATACTTCGCCAGGTGATCTTGTGGGAGACTAAGGGCCTCTAAGGAATAAGGCCCTCACCTTATTGCGCGCCCCTTAGAATCATCATGAGCGACTGTCGCAGTCTGTCCTCATGACATCGTGGGTCTTCTCGAACTAGGTAATCGTCAACCTACAATTCGAGCCATGACGAGAGTGCTAGTAGGTTGTGGTAGGGATACTGTCCACACCTCTCCCTCAGGTCTCTGGTTGTCGTGCATGAACCCTCTACTGCACATGTGAGTCTGTTCGGCAAGCTATCGTCAGCCTGCATCATCAACAAATCATGTCAGCAATAATAATCAATCATGATAACATCTAATCAGATGTACATATGTAATATCTACAAAAATCAACCCCCATAGTTCACTCCCTAACTTGATCCAGAGTCCAAGGGTTTCATCGATGCCTCTGCATCCTCGAGGTCCAAAGTCCTACACACTCAGGAGAATTGAGTCAATAGCACCTGTCTATGTAAATACACAAAATAACATATGATCATATCCATAATGGCTCATAATCATAATCAAATGACCAATAGTATAATAATCCGGATCACTTGCAAGAAAGTCTACTCAAAGAATAAGTTTGCTCAGTGCATGCAAAAAGCGGGATGTTACATACACCCCCTCTTGGTCTAAAATTCATCCCGAAGTTTCACAGTATAAGTGCTGAAATAATGTGTATCATAGTATCATAAGCCTATCTATCAAGCAAAAATGGAAACTATTGGCGCATATCATATGCGTCCTCCCAGTTTGTCGAGTGCAGACTATAGTTGTCCCACTGGACCTTGACCTGATCTGTTGTTCGACGCCGTAGCTGTCGAGTGCGATGATCCAGAATGCGGATCGACTCAGCCGTGAGCTCACCCTCATATGAGTACCTGTAAGGTACTCATGTCAAAACACGTGTAGGGTCACTTATAATGTCTCAAATAGATACATGATAAACATCGTGCATACGCCTCAAAGAATCAAGAAAGGCTAATCAATAGGCCACAGGCCTCTCTTTTGCACAATCTCGCAGGATCCCACAAACCTAGGATATAGTTTAGCACCCTATCCATACTTGATCGAACTCTTATGTAGTTTCACCCACAATAATACTTGATCCTCACATCGTAACTATGGTCGACACGATGCACATCGACATAACTCTTCTACCAATCCTTCGCATCCTTGATCCGTTGCCTTATAGTTTGCATTTAATCTTCCATTTATTGGATCACTTCCGGTCCCACTAGGACCCTATCCTCAGGCCAATCCAACTCAAAGGCGTCTGACACGGTTGCCTGTAAAGGAACTCAAAAGGTGACATCTTAATGGTGCTTTGATAACTAGTTGTTATGTGTGAATTCTACCAGTGGCAAGAATTCTTCCCAACGCTTCAGTTTGTCCATCATGTACATGTGCAACACATCCTCCAAGAATTTGTTTGTTCCTTTGTCTACCCGTCCGTCTCCAGGTGATATGCAATACTAAAGTTAAGTTGGGTTCCCAATGCCTCTTGGAAACTAGTCCATAATCGTCTAGTAAACACCGATCCTTGATCAGATGTAATCCTCTTAGGCACGCCATGCCCTCACAATCTCGCTGAGTAAACTTTAGCTATGTCTGGTGCCTGATATGTTGTACGCACAAGAATAAATGAGCACTCTTCGTCAAAGTGTCGACTACCACAAAATCGAGTCCTGTCTCCTCATCGTCAGTGGAAATCGAACAATGAAATCCATCAAGTTGACCTCCCATTTCGATTCCGGAATAACGTGTGGCTATATAAATCCTGTTGGATGTCTATGTTCAACCTTCACCTGCTGACATTCTAGACATATGGCCACGTAGTTGACTATGGCTGCCTTCATTCCTTTCCAGAAGAATAAGGGTTTAAGGTTTGCCCTCATCTTCGTGACTCCTGGGTGAGCCATGTAAACTGCTCTGTGAGCCTCGTTTAGGATCAAACTCCTCAACTCGTCGTTCGGTGGTACATAAATCCAATTTTTAAACCTCAATAATCCATTGTTGTCAATCGTAAATCCTTCAAATCTTGGTACCATCATTGTGTTTTGTCTGATAAAATCCTTGATCTCTTTGTACCAGTCATTACCACGCTGTAAAGTTAGAATCTTTTCACATAGATTCGTTTAAAGAGGCAACACCGAAAATATGTGTGGTATTTGACTCAATGCATCAGTCACTTTGTTCACCATTCCCCTTATGTAAGTAATCTTGAAGTCGTACTCGCTAAGCAATTATGACCAACACCGTTGTCGCGCATTCAGGTTGCTTTGCGTAAAGATGTGTTGTAGTCCATAGTGGTCTGTTTTTAGTTCAAATTTTCGTCCAATAAGGTAGTGTCTCCAAACTCTCAAGGCATAAACAATGGATAACAACTCCAAATCACGTGTTCCCTAGTTCTCCTCATGCCTTCTCAATTTCCTTGAGATGTAAGTGATCACTCGATCGTCTTGCATCAAGACTCCTCCTAAGCCTTCCTTGGATGCGTCAGTGCATACTGTTAGCACTAGAAGTCACCTCTGAATTGGAGCAGAGGTAAGCCCGATGCCCATTAGAGTTTTATGTCACAGGTTGGTTATAAAAGGGTCAAATGGGCGCAGACTTAGGATGGTATCGTTCTAACTCAGAAAACTAGGTTGGAAAGCACAAGCATGTGAGGTCTTGGTCTAACTTCAGTCAGTAAGTTTAGTATAATATTGAGTAGGGGGGAAGAACTTGAGGAGAGTGAAGAGGTGTGCCGAGGGAATCAGGTCTTTCAACAACTCAAGGAGGAACGATTTAAATGCAAGAACTTTTTGAATTTAAATCTCAAAGAAACTGAAAGGAATTAAAACATCACTATAATCAAACATTCATTATAATGCATTCAAAATAATTCAAGTGAATTAGTCAATCACAAACTCTTTCAACATCAGAGGGAAACAAGAGGGAGTAAGAAAGCTAACTATCATTAAACAAGAAGTCCCAAATTCATATACATAACCAGAGAACCAGAGTATTCATTAAAACTTTACAAATCAAGAGCTTAGCTCAACCATCGACCCTAACAAAATCTCGAAAACTGAGTATTTATACTCAAAACAACTTGCTCCCTTCAGAAGCACACTCTAGTCATTGCATTCAAGGTTTTCCATTTGCATCTTCTTCTGTCAAGATGCACTTACATTCTTTTGTCAGACGCAAGATCAGATCGGTATGGGCTTCATAAGGAAATCCATGACAGGGAACTTTTAGTTGACAGTCTATCGTTCACGGCCATATTTTCCATGCTTTCCATTTATGTGGTGAAACGAGGTTTCAACCACCCTCCCTATTTCCATTAACTACCTTCATTGGGATCAAGATGAAGCCTGACACCCATGAATTCTTCAGGCGAGCTCACAAATCCTTTGAGTTAATTCTGGCACTTCGAGACTGCGCAGATCTTTCTCTGTGACCAACTCGGGAACTTTGATTCTTTGTGCGGATCCTTTTCCTTTGCCCCTCATGACCGTGGGCAATGACCTCGTGCTTATCCATATGAAATCTCAGGATTTCTCATTTTGCGAGTATGACTCAGCCCTTTGACTTCTCCATCCCACAAGTCAGCAAAACGGTAATCCTGCGCCACGTGTCCATCCTAGGATCGACGACTAGGATAGCATCGCAGTTTCGCAACTCTTCCTAACACTATTCTTCATGCAACTGAATGGTCCCGATCACCCGATGGTTGTCGATCCACTCCACCAGATGGAGCTCTTCTGTTGAACACTGATCTTTCTTGCTCGCTTGATTTGAATCCATATTTGACCGCTCTAAGTGTTGTGCTTGGTGCTCACGACTGCGGCCTATGAATAATTACTTGGATGAATGGCTAAAGGCTCCGGAAAAAAAAGGGTCAGCGACAGAGGCAAAGAGAGAAGTGATCGACCTTAGGGAAAACACGAAGGCTAAGGGCCGATATTTCTCAGACAAGCTGCTAAGGAAAAACAGACATGTCAAACGGGTGAAGACAAATAGATGAAAACTACGAGCTAAGAGGAAAACTTGCGATCGGGTCTGCAAAAGGAGAAGAAACAAGAAAAAATTGCAGACTTAGGTAGAAACCACAAACTCCTAAGGCTTTGACAAGTTTATGTGATAAAATTTGGCTCCACAGGGGATGGCATGCTCCCTGCGAGCTACCAAGAACGTGCAACTCCAGTGTCTTTGCTTTGGGTTATGGAGTCTCCTATTAAAAAAAAAAAAAACATCAAATAGGGATGGTATTTACAATGGTGGGATGTCGATTGTGGCTTTAAACAAAAAACATTTTCAGGAAGTGCCCATTTATAGTGCCACCAAAAACTTTGTTTCCTTGCAAATTATGCAACCTGTAAGTGTTATTTGGGAACCTCTTAGAGATTTTGAAGGGGTCAATCCAAAGGGCTTCGAATTTACCATGCTTTCCCTTGTCTTGTTTAGGCACATCCCATTTGAGCACTAGATCCCCCAGCTATAAATCCTCCTTATTGCTCTTCCTGTCAAATGCCTACTTGATTTCCTCTGACGATCATGTGATCTGCTTATTAGCTGCTCTCTAGTCTGTTGTACTTCTACCATCTGATGAATCCCTCTGACCACGTCATCAGGATCTTCCTAGCAGTCTTGGAAAAATTTCGCCATAGGCAGGGTGAGATGGGGAGGCAAAACTGATACAATTTGGAAAGGAGAGATACCCAGAGGCCTCTTTGTTGTCACTCTATCAGCCCACAGAGAAAGTTTGATCTTTGAATCCCATGCTTTCTTGTTGCCCTCTAGTAGTCTTTTGATGATCTTTATTAGGATTTTGTTAGAGGAATCTTCTAATCCATTGCCTTGGGGGTAGTAGGGGGTGGAGTGGATCAATGCAATCCTGAACTGTTCACAAAACCTGATCAATGGTTTAGCTTTGAAGGATGCAACATTTTTAGTGTTGATTCTAGTTGGGCAACCAAACCTTACTATACTATCCTCCAAAAAACCAATGATCATCTTATGAGAAGCGTTCCTTGTTGGGGTAGCGTCTATCCATTTGGTAAAGTAATCTGTTGCGGTTAATATCCACCTGTGATGACCACTTGATGGAGGGTGAATATCCCTAATAAAATCTAGCCCCACTGCTGAAAGGGACCTGAAGCTGCTACAGGCTTAAGTGGTAGGGACTTGAGCTGATGTTTCCCAGAGAATTTCTGGCATTTGATACAAGCCCTAATTTTTGCACAGACATCAGTGAATAGAGTAGGCCAGTAGTACCGAGCCCTGAGAATTTTGTAGGCCGTGGTTTTCCAGAAATGATGTCCCCCACATAGGCTTCTATGAAAATCAAACATAATCCTTTGGACCTCCCGTGGGTCTAGACATCTCAAAAGCACTCCTAGAGGGTCTTTCCAATACAAGACCTGATCAATAAGGAAATATCCAATTGCTTTGAGCTTTAAATCTCTTGCCTTTCTCCTTCCCATACCATCTGGAGGCCTTAACTCTTGTAGGAAATATATAATGTCTTTATACCAGCCGCATTGTGATAATGGAGGTTTGTCCTGAGAATTTCTGTCAGACAATTCAACCTACTGATTTTCTGAGCAAGTGTCGATGAAGTTAACCCCAAAATATTTACAATTAGATTCAACCAACAACTTGGCTAAACCTTGGCCTTTAACTATCTTGGTGGGTTTTATTTCAAGATCAAATTTGAGGATTTTGGCAATCCACTTGCTCCTTCTCCCGTCTATGTTAGGATGAATGAGAATGTCCTTCATAGAAGCTGAAGGAACATATGCAATGATTTTTGAATGAAGAACATAGACTCTGAAAGCTTTGAGATATTTCACCAAGGAATAGGCCTACTTCTCCATGATGTCATATCTGATCTCTGCATCCCTTAATGCCCTGCTGAAAAAGGAAATAGGCTGCTCAATCCCTTCAACATTTTTCTGCAATAAAACAACTGCCATTGTATCAAAAGAAGCAAGGGAAAAAATAAGAAAATCCTTGGAATAATTGGGACTGATTAGCATAGGTGCTTCGGTCAATGCCTTCTTGATTTGGTTGAAGGATTCTCTTGACTCAATAGTCCATCTTACTTCATTCCCCTTCCTAAGCATGGTTGTGATATGCTTCACCAATAAGGCAAAATTTGAAACAAACCTTCTTAAGAAATTGATTTTGCCCAGGAAGAACTGAATTTCCTTCTTGGATCCAGGAAGAGATAAGGCTTGAATAGTTTCTACCCTACTTGAATAAATCCTGACCCCTTCGACTGATACAATGTGTCCCAAAAATTTTCCTTCCTTCATGGAAAATAAATACTTCTTGGGATTTAGGGAGAAACCAAACCTTCTACATTTCGAGAAGTCTTTCCTCAGATGTTGACAATTTTCTTTATCAAATTCAGAGAAAACGGTTATTTCATCCAGATAAATAACCACAAATTTATCTCTTTCTCCAATGAAAGCGATGTCCATGGCTCGCTGGAAGGTTTCTCCTTTGTTCATCAATCCAAAGGGAATTTTGGCATACATGAATGTGCCCCAAAAAGTGGCGAAGGATGTGTTTTCTCTGTCTTCAGGCAAGATAGAGATATGATTGTAGCCAGAAAATCCAACAATCATGGAAATCCTAGATGCACTTGTCACGCTCTGCAATATGTGTTCCATCTTTGGTAGCGAGTAATTGTCCTTCTTAAAGCTTCTGTTCAGGTTCTTGAAATCGACACAAAGTCTGATTTATCCATTCTTTTTCCTCACCGGGACCATGTTGGCCACCCATTCAAAATATCTCAAAGGGACAATGATCTAGGCATCCAACAACTTCTTCACCTCCCTCTCCATAATAGACAACAACATAGGATTTATTTGTCTTAATTTCTGCCTAAATGGTTTGGCCTCCGCTTTCAATGGGATCTTATGCTCAATGATGCTAGTGTCATATGTCCCAAGGTCTTCATAGGTCCAGGAAAACAAATCAACAAATTATCTTAATAACTCATCATACTCGACCCTTTGTTCCTTTGACAAGTCGCTTGACAACTTGACGAACTTTGGATTCTTCTTTGTGACAATATTACAATCAGCCACATAAACATCCTCACTCGAAACCTTACCCTTTACTACCACATCGTTCCCATCGAACAATCTTTCTAAAGGAACTAGTCCCTTTGGAATGTGATTGCTAGGCAACTGAACAATACAGTGATTAGAAATTTTATTCAAAAATACTTCAGGGGGAGGGTCACCGTTGGAATCATGATCCTGATCAATGTGTAATGTAGAGAACTCATCAACCGACTCAAGAAATATTCTGATTTCAAGATCATCCTTGAACACTTTCCAATGCTTGATATTATCAGGTACATAGGGCCTATATATAATCTCGACATCATACCTGAGCTTAGGTGGTAGTGGGATCCTGAACTGACTCGCTGAGACAAACAAAGAATCAACCATAGTGTTTTCTTCTGTGGGAACAAATGAAATGTTGAAAGCCAAGAAAATCTGTCAACTGAATCCCACACTTCGTTTCTGTAACTTCTGAGTCGGGGGTGTTTGGCTTGATAAACATTTTTTTTTATCTAATGAACAATTAGTTCAACATCTCCAAATACCGCTAGCTCTTCAATCCCCATGTCTTTCACATCCCTCAAACCTAAAACAAGAGCTTCATATTCTGCCACATTATTGGTAGTTTCAAATTGTAATTTGTATGACAAAGATATGGTTTCTTGAAAAGGTGACAAAAAAACTACTCCAGCACTAACACCTTCTCTAGAGGAGGCTCCATCGAAGAACATTTTCCACACAGAGGTAATCATAGGGGGGTCTTCACGGAGAGTAATGGGCTTTCTGATATCAAGAGGAGGTTCAGGAGTATCAGTGAGCTGTAATAAACTAGACCCCAACTCAGTATCAAGGGCAAAGATAGGATGATTGGTGGGGTCTTCTTCATCACTAATAATGTAGGACAACTGAGCTTCCCTGTACAGTTTCCTATGCTCCCCCCCAAACACAAGTATGGTAGCATATGTGAGGTCCATCTTCAACATTCCTTCGAGCCTTTTTATCCAAGATCTTGATAACAACATGTCGAACTTGGGAGGAACATCAACCACCACAATATCCATGACCACACTTTTCATGGGTAGATGAAACAAGGTCACCACCGGATCTTTGATGACCCCAAGACATTGCACTCTCCTTGAATCAAAAGAATATAAATCATGATAATCTTTATTGATTTCTAATCCGAGTTCTTCCATGATGGTTTTGGGCATGAGATTATGAGATACCCCGAAGTCCATTAGACAATTATGCAACACCTTGTCATGTATGTTTAGTGATGTATAGAAGGGGGAGATGAGTCATATCTATCTTCTACCATAGGACCTATGACTTTTGACTTTTTTTATTGGAGGTTTAATGAGTCTCTGGAATGAAGGGATGGTTCAAACTGCAGCAAATTAGAGCGGGATTTTTTGAAATCTTCATGCTGACTAGCTCTGAAAGGGGTACAGGGATTCTGATCTTCTGAATTTCATGCTCAAAGTTAAAGGAGGAAGGGGGATTGAGAATTTCTCTCACCTCTGGGACAATATCTTTGGTTATTGGTGGAGGATTTTGAGCTTTCTTTTCCTTGCTGTTGTTTGTTGCGTCTTTAGTAGGCTTCTCTGCTCTGGAGGGCTGACCAGGGACGTCAGAATTTCCTTCTTTATTCTTAAACCAAAGGTTGTATTTGTTGGGATCACTATTTGTATTCTCACCCTTACTTAGCTCATTTATTTGACTGTTCATGAGAGAATCCTCATAGGTAGATTGAGTTAAATGGGGAAAAGGGGAGGTGTCTCCAATACAATGAATTTCAGGGTCAAGCTCTTCTTCTTCCTTTTCCTCATCATCAACCAGGTTATTTTGAAGGGGGGTTTGAATTTTCTTATCATTTCTCTCTCTATCCCTTGGTTCCCTTGGCATAATCTGAGGAGCATTGTTATTCGACCTCCTGAAGTTGCCTCTGTTATCAACATTTTGAGGATTTATGTATGTTGGCTTCCCCTCTACTTCCAATTTTTCCATTCTGGTTGAAAGTGATTTTAGTAACTTGGTTAGTTCATCCATTTGAGGGGGGAAAATAGAGGAGTCGAAGGTGGAGGCTTCAGATCTCTTCCTTGGTATGTCTCTATCAACCTTATTCCTGAGTCGGTTAGCGACCAACATGTTAGATTCCACTTCCAAGGCTGCATCTTGAATGTGAGCCAAGGAAGTAACTCTTCTCTCTCTTAGCAGGAGGCATAAATTGGGGTCAAAGGCACTAGCATTAGTGATTTTGGCTGAGGATTATGTAGTCTTTATCTCAGCAAGGATCTTATTGTACATTTTATTAAATCTTTTAGAGAAGTCAGAGACAGATTCTCCTTCTTTTCTCTTTAGGGACCCAAACTCTGTGATATAATACATAACATATTTTTTATCCCCCCGCTGCCTTAGGAAGACATCATTTAAGGCCTCAATCCCATCAATAGATCCAAGGGTCAATTCCCTAAACCATTTTCTAACCTCGCCATCAAGGCTCTAGACAAAGACTCTCATCCATACATCTTTGTATTCAATGTTCAGATTGTCTGCATAACTGTAGAAGGCAACAAGGTGTTCTTCAACAATTATGGATTCCTCTCTAGTGGATTTAGGCATGTATTTTAGGTAATCTCCAGCGGGGAGAGCATTCATTGGATGAGGTAGGACTAGAGGGGCATATCTTGCAGCCACTATGACATCCATTATATTTCTAGGAGGATTGGCACCTGCCATAGGGATGATTGGTGGAGGATAACTAGGAGGAGATGGGGTTCGCAAAAGGGAGACTGGAATTGAATTTCCTGGAGGAAAGAGAAACACCAAAGGATTAGGAGAAAAGGCTAAAGGGTTTGAAGGAAAAGAGGTTTCCCTTTCTGCAAAATCAGTAACTCTAATAGGAGGAGGAGTAATAAAACCTGGAGTGGGAAAATCTTCTGAGGTCCTGGGTCTAGACCAAGGTACAAATTCAGAGGAGAGAGGGGTGACAAGGATTTCTCCCTCCAATCCAAAACCAGGAGGAGAAAAATCAACAGGAACACTCCCAAACTTTAAACTTCAGGAAACTCCAACAGAAGGTATAATAGGAAAATGGGAAGCAGATATTGGAGTTTCTATAGGAGAATAACAAAAATTGTCAAAAATACCTTGTTCAACAGTAGAATCACCTTCTCCGAGGGCCTTTCCCTTTCTGACAATTTTCTTTGGGTCGGCTTCAGGTGTTGCTAAAGGCAGCTATGGAGTAGATCTCGTGTGTCTTCCTCTAGAAGCCACAAATGAAACAGTGGAGTCGCCAATGGAGTCACCAGTGGATTCACATTGTGCATAGTTGCAATCTTTTATGTACTAAGTTCTGATGCACCTTCAGAACTAGTAAGCTTTGGCGCTCAATCATAGGAAAAAAATTCAATTTCGTCCCCGACAACAGTGCCATAAATGTTAGCACCAGAAGTCACCTCTAGATTGCGAAAGAGGTAATCTCGATACCCATCTGATTTTTATGTCACGGGCTGGTTATAAAAGGGTCAAATGGGAGTAGACTCAGGATGGTATCATTCTAACTCAGAAAACTGGGTTGGAAAGCACAAGTAGGTGAGGTCTTGATCTAACTTGAGTCAGTAAATTTAGTATAGTGGTGAGTAGGGGGGACGAACTTGACGAGAGTGAAGAGGTATTTCGAGGGCATCAGGTCTTTCAACAACCCAAGGAGGAACGATTTAAACGCAAGAAATTTTTGAATTTAAATCTCAAAGAAACTAAAAGGAATTACAACAACACTATAATAAAACATTCATTATAATGCAGTCATAATAATTCAAGTGAATTAGTCAATCATGAACTCTTTCAACATCGGAGGGAAAAAAGAGGGAGTAAAAAAGATGACTGTCATTAAACAAGAAGTCTGAAATGCATATACATAACCAGAGAACCAGAGTATTCATTAAAAATTTACAAATGGTGAGCTTAGCTCAACCATCGACCCTAACAAAATCTCAAAACTAAGTATTTATACTCAAAACAACTTGCTCCCTTCAGAAGCACACTCTAGTCATTGCATTCAAGGCTTGTCGTCTGCATCTTCTTCTATTAGGCTGCACTTGCATTCTTCTGTCAGACGCAAGATCAGATCGGTATGAGATTCATATGGAAATCCATGACAGGGAACTTTCAGTTGACAGTCTGCCCTTCACGATCAGATTTTCCATGATTTCCATTTATGTGGTGAAACGAGGTTTCAACCACTCTCCCTATTTCCATTAAATATATTCATTGGGATAAGGAGGAAGCCTGACACCCATGAATGCTTTAGGTGAACTCACAGTTCCTTCGAGTCAATTCTGGCACCTCGAGACCACGCAAATATTTCTCTGTGACCAACTCAGGTGCTTTGATTCTTTGTGAAACTCCTTTTCCTTTTCCCCTCGCGACCGCAGGCCATGAACTAGTGCTTATCCATATGAAATCTATGGATTTTTCATTTCAGGAGTTTTCACTCCCCTTGATTTCAAAAATCATGATGCCTACTCCCGCAAAATGGCCCATTTGGATTAACGGTTGGATTTGCCTCGAATCTAATGACCAAGATCATTTCCTTGAATAGCTTCGGCTGCCCGCTGCTCCGACATGCACTTTCCCTTTCTCTGTGGCCCCACATTCCATATGACCGCGGGCTGTGACCATGGGCCCAACTTTCAGGTGTGTCGTGATTTCACGTTTCATGAACTCATGTTGTGCTCTATGCTCAAACCTCTAAGTCATGAAATTGCTATCCCTCAGATCGAATGACACACATCCCTTTGAAATGGACGGCCTCGATCATTTCATGACTTCACGTTTCGTGAGTCCTCACGACTCGACCCTTTGAATGCTCCATCTCGCGAGTCAGCAAAAATTTGATCCTGCACCATATGTTCATCCTAGGATCGACAGATAGGATATCATCGTGGTTTCACAACTCTTCCTGGCGCTATTCTTCGTGCAACTGAATGGTCCCAATCATCCGATGGCTGTCGATCTGCTCCACCTGATGGATCTCTGTCATTGAACACTGATCTTTCTTGCTTGCTTGATTTGAATCCATATTTGACCACTCTAAGTGTTGAGCTTGGTGCTCACAACTGCGGCCTGTGAACAATTAATTGGATGATCGACTAAAGGCTCAAGAAAGAAAAAGGGTCAACGACAAAGGCAAAGAGAGAAGTGATCGACCTTAGAGAAAAAATGAAGGATAAGGGTCGATATTTCTCAGACAGGTTGCTAAGGAAAAATAGGCATATCAAACGGGTGAAGACAAACAACTGAAAACTACGAACCAAAAGGAAAACTTATGATCGGGTCTGCAAAAGGAGAAGAAACAGACAAAATTTGCAGACTTAGGTAGAAACCACAAACTCCTAAGGCTTTGACAAGTTTATGTGATAACACATACCAAGAAGTCCGCGTCCATGTCAAGGAATTTTAGTATCGGTGTTGTTGTCAACAACTCCTCTAGCCTATGAAATGCCTCCATGCATTTCTCGATCCAAACAAACCTCTTGTTCTTCTTCTGCAATTCCGTGATTGGATTTTCTATCTTCGAAAATCCCTCAACGAACCCTTTATAGTATCCTACTAAACCCATGAAGCTATGCACTTCTGGGACATTCATCGACGCATGCCATTCCATAATATCCTCAAAATTTGTTGGATCCACGATGATACCTTCATCGAAGATGACATGCCCTAAGTAGTGAATCTTCGATTGGTAAAACAAACATTTAGACAATTTTCCATACAATTTGTTCTGTCGCAGACACTGTAGTACCAAGTGCAAGTGCTCGTCATGCTCCTCCATCGTCTGAGAGTAAATCAATATATCGTCAATGAATACTTGGACGAACTTGTCCAAGTACTCACGGAACACCCCGTTCATCAAACTCATAAATACCCCCGGGGCATTTGTCAGTCCAAACGGTAAAACAATAAACTCGTATTGTATGAACCTCGTCTTAAAGGCAGTCTTAGGGACGCCATCCTCCTTGATTCGTAGCTGGTGATACCTTGATCTGAAGTCGATCTTTGAAAACACAGTTGCACCCTTCATCTGATCAAATAGATCATCAATCCTTGGAAATGGATATTGATTCTTGATTGTTGCCTTGTTCAATTGACGATAGTCAATGCAGATTCTCCACGACCCATCCTTTTTTCGTATGAAAATAATAGGTGCACCCCACGGTGACACACTAGGATGTATCAGTCCCAGGTCCAACAACTCCTTCAGTTGCATTCTCAACTCCTGTAACTCCGGGGTCGACATACAATAAGGCGTTCTCGCTATTGGTTCAGTCCCCGGTTTTAGGTCTATGGTAAATTCTAATTCCCTCTGTGGTAGCATCCCAGGTAACTCCTCCGGGAAGACATTCGCAAACTCTCTCACCACAGGAAAGTGTTCTAGACCTTCCGTTACTCCCTTCTCGTTTAATGCAAGGATCATATAAAGCTTACATCCTTTGCACATGCTCTTCCGTAGCTGCAAGGAATAGATGAACCTCAAGGAAACTCCCTGGTTCCGTCCTACAATCACACATCTATGTCCCTCATCATCGACCAAGCTCACCCATTTCGTCTTATAGTTGAGTATCACCTCATGCGATTCCAACTAGTCCATACTGATCACGATGTCATAAGATCCTAAGATCATGACGTACAGGTTGGCCCTAGTGACAAAATCCCCCAGGTTAAGGGTACAACCCGTAACCTTCCCTCCAACCTTTCTTTGGCTCTCGAATCCATCTCTACAAAGATAAACTCACCCTGTTCGACTTCCTTTACCTTAATTCTTTTTAGCACTGCTCAAGAAATGAAATCTTGGTAGCACCGGGATCTATCATAATAATAAGGGTCTGGTTAGTGACGGTAAGAAGTCCGCTGCTGAGGCGCTGGTCTCTGTGGTGTAGTGAAAGTGGATCCTCTCTGGAATCCACAATATCCTGGTGAAAGTCTAGCTGGTGTCTGATGCTGTTGCGCACTAGATGACACCTGCCCCGCGGGTCTCGCTAGAGCCCTGCTCTAAAACCCGTTGAAATATCCTCCTCTACTGTGCGGGCCTTATAAATGACCTCATGTCAAGTTTGAGGCATTATAATCCTATCTTTTTCACGATTGCTGACATTAAGGCCAAACACGAACCTATTGACCTTAAGTTTCTCGGTATTTAAGTGCGGAGCATACCGAAGCAACTCCAAAAATTGGCCTCATACTCGGGCACCGTATGACCGCCCTGTCGCAAGGTGTTGAACTCGTTGATTTGACGCTCATGAATTCCTCAGAGAGATACCTCTCCTAGAATCATTCCTTGAACAATTCCCATGACACGTCTTCCATGGTCACGTTCAAAAATTACAGGAGCATCTTCCACCAAGAAGAGCACTCCCCTTCAAATGAAGATCGCTATGCGGATCTTTGTGTTGGAAGTATATTCACGAAGTGAAAAGAACATCACCATACTCCCCCACCATGCCTTGATAGTTGCGTCGTCCGGGGCACCAAGAACTCGGGAATTTGACCTTCTCAAGTTCTTAGTGAATACTAACGGTACGGTCTGGGTGCGCTGTGGACCCTTCAGGGTACAGGTTCCCTGGCCTTATCTCAGTACAAATGGTGAATCAAGGCCTTTGAAAATCTCTGGAAGGAACTTGTTAGACCATCATCATCCCTTACAACAATCGATTCCAACCCAAGGACTTCTTCTTCCCCTTAGGGGTTAGACTCCGAAGGTGCGGACACCTCTGGAGGCGTCGCACCTCCTTCCACGACACCACGCCACAGACCTCTGTGGCATCCTCTAATCGAGATCACTGCATGGATATGTTAAGGTTTTAAATAGCACTAGGTTAAAACTCAAGGGTTTACTGCAGAGGAAATCCTGGCGATCCACAGTCGCAGGGTTGAACCTGCTCTGATACCATATGTAACAACCTCATCAGTTACGACTACAAGTGAAGCGTAAAGTGCATTTTTTTTTTTGTTTTTAGGCAAGAAGGAAACAACGACAACAGTTGAACCACACAACTTGATGATGAACACACACAAGCAGATCAGGCAATAGACAACTACGACTCCGCGCACTAGCACCACGAGCAACTGGGCGAAACATGCGTAAATCAATAGATAGAAACAACTACTCGCCCGACACAAACATGAAAACGCCTACAAGCTAAGGATGATGTCACAATTATGACACAATGGCCTCGATGACCAGTCATTAGAACCTCTAAGGTGCGCAAACCAAATGCATGAAGGCGTTACCACCCAAACACCAAAAACAACTACAACGAACAAATGCCCACAACGGGTAGCATAGACTCTGACCAAGTTATCATTCGCCTCTATTCATTAGGGTGTGCAATGATCCCCTCATCAGAAATCATGTCGTTGCCAAGCAATAGGTGTGACAGTAACTAAGTCGCAACATGACACATCTAGACCAAAATCCTAGAAGGATTCAATGTGCTAGGAGACCGAATGCACTGTCAAACCACATGATGACTAACCCAAGCCCCAATCGACCAGTCCACAAGACGCGAGGAAACCTGATGACTATAACATTCCTACAACAAAATAAATTCTTGCGTAACGAATTCTATTGTAACATATGACACTCTGTACACGTTAAAATAATCATTATTAACAATTAACTTAGTGTAACTATCTTCCAATTCCAACATCAGATGAGTAATTTACTAAAGAGGAATTCACTATATTTCAAGTGAACAAATAAGAAACATGCCTTTTAAAATAATATAAGAATGTTGTCTACCAGATCAAGGCTGGCATCATATGAAGGGTTGTCTAGCATATCAATATCAATAAAAAAAAACGTTGTCCAACATTTAAACGATGTCACAATATATAAACGCTATCTGTGTACGTAAATCACAGTCATTATATCATTATATCAACACTGGAATATCGCAATCATTAAATCATTGTCATTATCGCACGATCCATATACGCTATCCATACCATTATATCAATACTGGAAATATCGCAACCATTAAATTTCTATCATTATACACTATCTATAAACGCTATCCATACCATTATATCAATACTGGAAATATCTCAATCATTAAATTGCTATCAATATTAATTTGTTCTCTTTTAAGTATAAACTTGTTGTCTTTTGAATGTCCTTGTTGAATTAATTCGATACGTTGTTGCTCTCTATTTGAGGTATGGTATCACAGTCTAGTAAATAACTGCAAATGTTGAGTTAATAGGATAAAAAAAAATGCAGATCTTATTATTGCTACCCCCAAAACGCTGACACTAAATAAGGACGTTGTCTAACCTATTCCATCATTCACCTAACAGAAAACACTGACATTACACATACAACGTTGTCTTTCAAACTGTAAATTTAAGGGCATCGCTAACTAACAAATAAAAACACAATATACAAGATTAATTACTCGTTGTCTGAAAACATGTTGAAAACATAGTCTAAATAGGTATTGAAAACACAGTTTATCAAATCGCTATCATAGGTAAAAATGCAGTATATTTTACCAAGGACGTAGACATTATGTGTGTGAATCATAGAGTAAATACATGATTAAGTTGTCTTAAATATATGTATGAATTCGTTGTCTAATATAATCAATTCGGTATCCGAAATTTTCTGTCACTCCAATATAATCACTGGCTATTTTATTTCTCTAAAAATCGTTGCCTAAAAACTAAAACATGGATATCATTGGTATGCATTATTTATGTCTATTAAGTATGATTGTCATCTAAATACATGTGTTGTCATATACATGAATCACTATATCATCTATCGCTATAAACATGCAACAATACAATATATCAAAGGTTCGCTTTACAATCTAGAACTATACTGACATTGCTGCAATCAATATGTCACTATCAATGATATCGATACATCGCTATCCATGAATGCTAAAAAAACCGTTGTCACTAAATCTGAAACCAACATAAGAAAATCACTATCTTTTAATGGGAATAAAATACTATTTCGTTGTATAAACAATTTGATAATAATCGTTGTGTAAACTATTGATAATCATTGTTGTAATAACTATTGATAAATATCCGTTGTATTATTAAAGGCATAAATCACTACCAGCCTTAAACCTCCCCATACTTGAACAATGTTAATTGCTTCATTATCAATCATTGGGTAATGTAAACATGAAATAAAAATGCTCATCTTAAACTGTGAACACAACTAGCTGCCACAGGTAAAAAAAAAATCCTTGAATATACATTGTTGACCCGTCATTTAAACGGTGAGTATAAAATCGTTGTATTCCACGCTATGTATGAAAAAATGGGTGAGAGTAATTAAAACGCAGAGTGGTTAAATGAGAAAACTGGTATGTAATACAAATGTGATCGCCAAGTAAATAAGGGAAAAAGGAAGCAGTCAAGAATGTTCAAACGCAGAGTAAATTCACTGTAAATACATATATTAAACTCGCAGTAAAATTTACACTCAATATATAATGAAATCATGCAAGTTTGTAGTCAATGAAGTAGGTAAAGTAAAAACGTTGTCTGAAGGTTCAATCACAGTCTCCAATAGATAAAAAGGGACGCTGTCATACAATCAATTACCGTCAATAAATAATTTCAAATCACAGTCACGATTAGTTAAAAAAAAAACTGTCATTCAAGTGGACACCGCTGAGATTTTTCCATTCAAGAGCTGGGAACTGTCATGAAGATCGCAGGGAATAAAATATAACAACACGTGGAGGTATTCAATCGCAAGAAGGTGCAATACAAACAATCAACCAGGAACAATCAACAGGGGTAGACAGCTGGGCAAAAACATCCTTTGCTCATCATCCACACACAAAAAAGTAGGGCATTAGAATCTATAGGTCGCTATGCACCGAAGTGACGATTGTCGATTTGGATCTTGGACGACTTCTCAGGCGTGGACTGATGATATAGGGATGGGGAGGAAAGATAAAGCACAATCTCATCATAATAATCAGTAAAACAAAACAAAACAGTCGTAGAAATTAGGGGTTGGGTTGCCAAGGAAATCAATCAAAAGCAGTGAGCATAAAGCTATGATGTCTTTAAGTCCTTGATTAAAACGTTGTGTAAAACAATTTTCTTTACACAATAGAAGTACAAAAATGAAAGCACAAGAACAATATTAATCTACCATTCAAAATAAAAGCATGTGTACTGTAGCCCAAGGTGACAGCTCCGATTTGTTGTCCCGCGCGCTCCGTCCAGCTCTTGCTTTTCGACCAATGTGACTTCACCAGTACCTCCCAGCCAATGCTAGGGGTACTCTTCTCCCCCCCGAGCCCCTCGAGCCACAAAGGAGCCACACACACTAAACCAAAGAAAAACTAGCAACCAGCTCGCCTCGTAAGGTCGATCTACCACTCGTTACCCGAGTTGGGTATCCCGACTCCCTTAAGATAAGTCAGTCTAGACAAAAAATTTGCAGCGTAACGTTACGCATAAAATAAGAGATCCATACTCCTCCTCCTCCATCCTTTTTATAGAGTTTCTAAGTGATTTCTCTCCCAAATTCCCATTTAATTTATTTTTCATTAAATTAATTAAGAAAAAACCTCCCTCGTACACATGTCACTCATCCCTCTAGTTGCTCCAGAAAGTAATTTCATTAATTATTTAATTACTCATATTTCCCTCACCCACCTAGAAGCATTCCTAAAATCGCTCCTTGGTGTCCCCATATTCCCTTACACATTTTAAATGACTTACACCCTTACTAAATTCCTAGTTGAGTTCACATTTAGAAAGTTCTTAAAGGAAACATTCCTTACTAAGTTAGTCATTCTGCTTTTTCCTTACGTTTCATTTTTCTTTATGTTTCCCCTTTTCCCCTTAGTTTCCTATTTTTTTTAAGTTTCCCTCTTTTCTCTTCTTAACTAAAACTCAAATTAGCAAGTGTAGAAAAATCACCTTTCACCCCTTTTTCCTTTTAATTAATAAATTTTAATTAACATATGTAGAAAAACAATCAATTCTTTTTTAAAATTTTAATCCCTCAATATAATTTGATTTTAATAAATTAATTGAATTTCTTACCCCCTTCTCATCACATGTTTAATTATGATTATTTTATTTTTTTACCACATGTATCACTTAGACCTAGATTTTAATTTCCTAGTCTCGACGACATTTTTATTAGGGAATATATATATATATATATATATATATATATTTAAATCTTACTTATCACGACATTCATTTTAAGGTTGACTAGGATTATTCACTTACCTGTTGAAATCACAACATCCCTTCATGACGCACTAGGTGCTCCAAGGGTGCCACTCACGTTTTTCTGTTTTCCTTGAGCGACACTCCCTTCAGGATGCACTACATGCTCCAAGGGTGCCACTCGCCTCTTTTCATTTTCCTAGTGCAACGCGACCTTCAGGAGGCACTACGTGCTCCAGGGGTGCCACTCGCCTCTTGACTAACTTGGTAGAAATCAAAAACCCGTGGAGCCAATACTCTAGCAGGTGATCTTATGGGAGACTAAGGGCCTCTAAGGAATAAGACTCCCGCCTTATTACACACCCCTTAGAATCATCATGAGCGACTATCATAGTCTTCCCTTATGACATCGCGGGTCTTCTCGAACTAGGTAATCATCAACCTATAGTTCGAGCCACGACGTGAGTGCTAGTAGGTTGCGGTAGGGCTATTGTCCACACCTCTCCCTCAAGTCTCTGGTTGTCGTGCATGAACCCTCTACTACACATGTGAGTCTATTCGACAAGCTATCGTCAGCTTGCATCATCAACAAATCATGTCAGCAATAATAATCAATCATCATAACGTCTAATCAGATGTGCATATGTAATATCTACAACAATCAACCCCCATAGTTCACTCCCTGACTTGATCCAGTGTCTAAGGGTTTCATTGATGCCTCTGCATCCTTGAGGTCCAAAGTCCTGCACACTCAGAAGAATTGAGTCAATAGCACCTGTCTATGTAAATACACAAAATAACATATGATCATATCCATAATGCCTCATAATCATAATCAAACAACCAATAGTATAATAATCTGGATCACTTGCAAGCAAGTCTACTCAAAGAATAAGTTCGCTCAGTGCGTGCAAAAAGCGAGATGTTACATACACCCCCTCTTGGTCTAAACTTTGTCCCGAAGTTTCACAGTATAAGTGCTGAAATAATGTGTATTATAGTATCATAAGCCTATCTATCAAGCAAAAATGGAAACTATTGGCGCATATCATATGCATCCTCCCAGTTCGTCGAGTGCGGACTATAGTTGTCCCACTAGACCTTGACCTGATCTGTTGTTCAACGTTGTAGCTATCGAGTGTGATGATCTAGGATGCGGATCGACTCAGCTGTGAGCTCACCCTCATATGATACCTGCAAGGTACTCATGTCAAAACACGTGTAGGGTCACTTATAATGTCTCAAATAGATACATGATAAACATTGTGCATACGCCTCAAAGAATCAAGCAAGGCTAATCAATAGGCCACGGGCCTCTCTTTTGCACAATCTCACAGGATCCCACGAACCTAGGATATAGTTTAGCACCCTATCCATACTTGATCAAACTCTTATGCGGTTTCACCCACAAGAATACTCGATCTTCACATCGTAACTATGGTCGACACGATGCGCATCGACATAACTCTTCTACCGATCCTTCACTTCCTTGATCCTTTGCCTTATAGTTTGCATTTAATATTCCATTTATTGGATCACTTCCGGTCCCACCAGGACCCTATCCTCAAGCCGATCCAACTCAAAGGCGTCCGACACGGTCGCCCGTAAAGGAACTCAAAAGGCGACATCTTAATGGTGCTTTGATAACTAGTTGTTATGTGTGAATTCTACCAGTGGCAAGAATTCTTCCCAACGCTTCGGTTTGTCCATCATGTACATGCGCAACACGTCCTCCAAGAATTGATTTGTTTGTTTGTCTACCCGCCTATCTCCAGGTGATATGCAATACTAAAGTTAAGTTGGGTTCCCAATGCCTCTTGGAAACTAGTCCATAATCGTCTAGTAAACACCGATCCTTGATTGGATGTAATCCTCTTAGGCACACCATGCCCTCATAATATCGCTGAGTAAACTCTAGCTATGTCCGGTGCCTGGTACATTGTACGCACAAGAATAAATGAGCACTCTTCATCAGAGTGTCGACTACCACAAAATCGAGTCGTGTCTCCTTGTCGTCAGTGGAAATCGAACAATGAAATCCATCAAGTTGACCTCCCATTTCGATTTCGGAATAACGTGTGGTTGTAGAAATCCTGTTGGATGTCTATTTTCAACCTTCACCTACTGACATTCTAGACATATGGACACATAGTTGACTATGGCTGCCTTCATTCCTTTCTAGAAGAATAAGGGTTTAAGGTTTTCCCTCATCTTCGTGACTCCTGGGTGAGCCATGTACACTGCTCTGTGAGCCTCGTTTAGGATCAAACTCCTCAACTCGTCGTTCGGTGGTACGTAAATCCAATTTTTAAACCTCAATAATCCATTGTCATCAACCGTAAATCCTTCAAATCTTGATACCATCATTGTGTTTTGTCCGATAAAATCCTTGACCTCTTTGTACCAGTCATCACCACGCTGTAAAGTTAGAATATTTTCACGTAGATTCGTCTAAAGAGGCAACACCGAAAATATGCTTGGTCTCTGACTCAATGCATCAACTACTCTGTTCACCATTCCCTTTATGTAAGTAATCTCGAAGTCATACTCGCTAAGCAATTTTGACCAACACCATTGTCGTGCATTCAGGTTGCTTTGCATAAAGATGTGTTGTAGTCCACAGTGGTCCATTTTTAGTTCAAATTTTCATCCAATAAGGTAGTGTCTCCAAACTCTCAAGGCATAAACAATGGCTAACAACTCCAAATCATGTGTTGCGTAGTTCTCCTCATGCCTTCTCAATTTCCTCGATATGTAAGCGATCACTCGACTGTCTTGCATCAAGACTCCTCATAAGACTTCCTTGGATGCGTCAGTGCATACTGTTAGCACTAGAAGTCACCTCTGAATTGGAGCAGAGGTAAGCCCAATACCCATCAGAGTTTTATGTCATAGGTTGGTTATAAAAGGGTCAAATGGGTGCAGACTCAGGATGGTATCGTTCTAACTCAGAAAACTGGGTTGGAAAGCACAAGCATGTGAGGTCTTGGTCTAACTTTAGTCAGTAAGTTTAGTATAGTACTGAGTAGGAGGGAATAAATTGAGGAGAGTGAAGAGGTGTGCCGAGGGAATCAGGTCTTTCAACATCCCAAGGAGGAATTATTTAAACGCAAGAACTTTTTGAATTTAAATCTCAAAGAAAATGAAAGGAATTACAACAACACTATAATCAAACATTCATTATAATGTAGTCAAAGCAATTCAAGTGAATCAGTCAATCATGAACTCTTTCAGCATCAGAGGGAAACAAGAGGGAGTAAGAAAGCTGACTATCATTAAACAAGAAGTCTCAAATGCATATACATAACCAGAGAACCAGAGTATTCATTAAAACTTTACAAATCAGGAGCTTAGCTCAACCATTGACCCTACCAAAATCTCAAAACTTAGTATTTATACTCAAAACAACTTGCTCCCTTCAGAAGCACACTCTAGTCATTGCATTCAAGGCTTGCCATCTGCATCTTCTTCTGTCAGGATGCACTTGCATTCTTCTGTCAGACGCAAGATCAGATCGGTATGGGCTTCATAAGGAAATCCATGACAAGGAACTTTTAGTTGACAGTCTTCCCTTCACGACCATATTTTCCATGCTTTCCATTTATGTGGTGAAATGAGGTTTCAACCACCCTCCCTATTTCCATTAACTACCTTCATTGGGATCAGGATGAAGCCTGACACCCATGAATGCTTCAGGCGAGCTCACAGCTCCTTCGAGTTAATTCTGGCACCTCGAGACCATGTAGATCTTTGTCTGTGACCAACTCGGGCACTTTGATTCTTTGTGCATCTCTTTTTCCTTTACCCCTCACGAATGTGGGCCATGACCTCATGCTTATCCATATGAAATCTCAGGATTTCTCATTCCAGGAGTTTTCACTCCCCTTGATTTCAAAAATCCCGATGCCTGCTCCCATGAAATGGCCCATTTGGATTAACAGTTGAATTTGCATCGAATTCGATGACCAAGATCATTTCCTCGAATAGCCTTGGCTGCCCGCTTCTCCGAAAGGTGCTTTCCATTTCTCTACGGTCCCACATTCCATATGACCATGGGCCCAACTTTCAGGCACGTTGTGATTTCGCGTTTCACGTACTCATGTTGTGCTCTATGCTCAAACCTCCGAGTTGCGAAATTGCGATCCCTCAGATCGGATGACACGCGTCCCTCTAAAATGGTTAGCCTTGATCATTTCACAACTTCGTGTTTTGTGAGTACGACTCAGCCCTTTCACTTCTCCATCCCACAAGTAAAAAAAACGGTAATCCTGTGCCACGTGTTCATCCCAGGATCAACGACTAGGATAGCATCACAATTTCACAACTCTTCCTGACACTATTCTTCATGCAACTGAATGGTCCCGATCACCCGATGGTCATCGATCCGCTCCACTAGATGGAGCTCTTATGTTGAGCACTGATCTTGCTCACTCACTTGATTTGAATCCATATTTGACCGCTCTAAGTGTTGTGATTGGTGCTCACGACTGCGGCCTATGAACAATTACTTGGATGAATGGCTAAAGGATCAGGAAAAAAAAAGGGTCAGCGACAGAAGCAAAGAGAGAAGTGATCGACCTTAGGGAAAACATGAAGGATAAGGGTCGATATTTCTTAGACAAGCTGCTAAGGAAAAACAGACATATCAAACGGGTGAAGACAAAGAGATGAAAACTACGAGCCAAGAGGAAAACTTGTGATCGGGTCTGCAAAAGGAGAAGAAACAGGCAAAATTTGCAGACTTAGGTAGAAACCAAAAACTCCTAAGGCTTTGACAAGTTTATGTGATAAAATTTGGCTCCACAGGGAATGACATTCTCCCTGCGAGTTGCCAAGAATGCGCAGCTCCGGTGTCTTTGCTTTGGGTTATGGAGTCTCCTATTAAAAAAAAAATAAACATCAAACAGGGATGGTATTTACAATGGTGGGATGCCGATTGTGGCTTTAAACAAAATTTTTTTTCAGGAAGTGCCCATTTATAGTGCCACCAAAAACTTTGTCTCCTTGCAAATTCTGCAACCTGTAAGTGTTATTTGGGAACCTCTCAGAGATTTTGAAGGGGCCGATCCAAAGGGCTTCAAATTTACCATGATTTCCCTTGTCCTGTTTAGGCGCATCCCATTTGAGCACTAGATCCCCCAGCTATAAATCCTCCTTACTGCTCTTCCTGTCAAATGCCTACTTGATTTTCTATTGATGATCATGTGATCTGCTCATTACCTGCTCTCTAGTTTGCTGCACTTCTACCATCTGATGAATCCCTCTGACCATGTCATCAGGATCTTCCTGGCAGTCTTGGAAAAATTTCACCACAGGCAGGGTGAGCTGGGGAGGCAAAACTGCTTCAGTCCCATATACAATTTGGAAAGGAGAGATACCCAAGGACCTCTTTGTTGTCACTCTATCAACCCACAGAGCAAATTTGATCTTTGAATCCCATGCTTTCTTGTTGCCCTCTAGTAGTCTTTTGATGATCTTTATCAAGATTTTGTTATAGGACTCTTCTAATCCATTTCCTTGGGGGTAGTAGGGGGTAGAGTGGATCAATGCAATCCTGAACTATTCACAAAACCTGATCAATGGTTTAGCTTTGAAGGATGCATCATTTTTAGTGACGATTCTAGTTGGGCAACCAAACCTTACTATAATATCCTCCAGAAAACCAATGATCACCTTATGAGAAGCGTTCCTTGTGGGGGTAGCCTCTATCCATTTGGTAAAGTAATCTGTTACAGTTAATATCCACCTGTGCTGACCACTTGATGGAGAGTGAATCTCCCCAATAAAATCTAGGCCCCACTGGTGAAAGGGACCTGAAGCTGCTACAGGCTTAAGTGGTAGGGACTTGAGCTACTGTTTCCTAGAGAATTTATGGCATTTGATACAAGCCCTGATTTTTTCACAGACATCATTGAATAGAGTAGGACAGTAGTACCGAGCCCTGAGAATTTTGTAGGCCGTGGTTTTCTAGAAATGATGTCCCCCACATAGGCTTCTATGAAAACCAAACATAATCCTTTGGACCTCCCGTGTGTCTAGACATCTCAGAATCACTCCTAGAGGGTCTTTCCAATACAAGACCTGATCAATAAAGAAATATCTGATTTCTTTGAGCTTTAAATCTCTTGCCTTTCTCCTTCCCATACCATATGGAGGCCTTAACTCTTGTAGGAAATATATAATGTCTTTATACCAGGCGCATTGTGATAATGGAGGGTTGTCCTGAGAATTTCTGTCAGACAACTCAGCCTGCTGATTTTCTGAGCAAGTGTCGATGAAGGTAACCCCCAAATATTTACAATTAGATTCAACCAACAACTTGGCTAAACCTTGGCCTTTAACTATCTTGGTGGGTTTTATTTCCAGATCAAATTCGAGGATTTTGGCAATCCACTTGCTCATTCTCCCGTCTATGTCAGGCTAAATGAGAATGTCCTTCACAGAAGCTGAAGGAACATATGCAATGATTTTTGAATGTAGAACATAGACTCTGAAAGATTTGAGATATTTCACCAAGGCATAGGCCTGCTTCTCCATGATGTCATATATGATCTCTGCATCCCTTAATGCCCTACTGAAAAAGGAAATAGGCTGCTCAAGCCCTTCAACATTTTTCTGCAATAAAATAGCTGCCACTGTATCAAAAGAAGCAAAGGAAAAAATAAGAAAATCCTTGGAATAATCGGGACTGATTAGCACAGGTACTTTGGTCAATGCCTTCTTGATTTGGTTGAAGGATTCTCTAGACTCAACAGTCCATCTTACTTCATTCCCCTTCCTGAGCATGGCTGTGATATGCTTCACCAATTAAGCAAAATTTGAAACAAACCTTC
>JZKD02S1978041.1:480591-501828 GCA_000966675.3 Picea glauca | reverse complement strand
TGAGTGGGTTGAACATGAACTTGAGAAACATTGGCATTGTCAGAGCCAGAAGTGGGGGGAGGTGTGAAATAGCTTTGGATGCTATTCCTCTTTTTACTTTTAGGCGGATTCATGGAATTTTCACTATCAAGGGGAGGAGGAACATAATGAAAGGGGTCTCTATGTCTAACACCGGTAGAATGAAGAGATGGAGAGTCCTCGTAATCAAAAATGGGGTTGGCTGCCCTCTTCCTCCCTATTTCAGCCCAGTATAGCTTTTTCCCTAGCCTTATCTTGTTGGTAGTCATTAAGTATTTTTTTCATCTCTTCTCTAATATGCCCAATAACCTCCAATGGTGCCTCACATGATTTAACTTGGCCTTTAATACCAGACAAGTGTTCTTTCAACCTACGAATGCCACCCCCCCCCTTATGCATTTTTGACAATACTTGCAACACATGTACCTTCAATCACCTCGGCATGAACCCATGCGACATCTTTAGCTTTTGGGGCCATTGTAAATTTGTAAATGCAAACTCAAAGGCTAAGCCTAAATCAAAGGTGGAATTTGCACAATGCAAGCAATCTGAAAATGCAAAGAAGGAACTTGTCTTATACTCTTAAAAGTTTCAAACTTTCACACATTCAACAATCAAGATTCAACTTTCAAGAGGGAAAAAAAATGAGTGGAAGTTGTTCAACATACCTCTAGAGTCTCCTCCAAACTCCTCCAAACTTGAAGATGAAGTATAGCCTCCTAGTTGAGATGCCAAATCCACCACAAACTGCCCAAAACACTTGCCCAATAAGCTCCTCAAGGCTGCTCTTCAAGAATCAATGCTGCTCCAAAACCCAAAAGGTCCCAAATGCTCCCAAATGATGAATAAGAGAGGTGTGAGGCTCTTAGAGGGGGCTGATGTGCCTTTATAGCATGTTGTTAGGGTTTAGGGGGGTTAGGGGTTTTTAAAAACCAAAAAAAAATTACCTTTTGGCATCTGCGGGCGTCCTTCAGAAAATCCCAACCGAACCGGCCGGTTTATGACGGAACCGGCGGTTTGGTATGGAACCGGCCGGTCGGTTCAGTTTTTCTCCCAATTCGAACTGGTCAGCCTTCTAACCGATCAAACCGGCCGGTTCCGGTTCCGGTTTGACCGGTTTTTAAAACACTAATCAGGAACACTATTGTTGGAAACCTTAGTCCTTGATTCTGTCCTGCTACGAGGGTACTGAAAGGGTTCTATTTTTGAATCAAGGAGATTTTCTTCAATGTCGATACTGAACTCCTTAGCCTGTGCCAATGATGTGGGCATTTTATCCTTAAGGATGTATCGGAACAATCCTTCAAAGGCATTCATGTAAAGGAGACAAATTGATGATGTTGTAGGAACGGTAATCTGTTGGAATTTGATTGTACAACCAGTCAAATTTGGAAATGAATTCCCTCACCGTTTCATTCTCCTTTTTCTTTACTTGATTGAATTGAGTCCCAAGGATCCCACCATCTGCTTTTCTCGACCATTTGCTTTTGAATAAGTTGGAAAAAGTAACATAGGTCGTGATATGGTTATCAGGGAGTCCTTTGAACCAATCAAGAGCTTCTTCAGTCAATATGATGAAGCGAATAGTCTCATGGCCACATCTTCATGATCAATACCTGCATTGTCCATATCTCGACCCATGAGATAAATGCAGTCTTCAGCAGTTATCACATTGTTTCCTGGGAACTTTGGCAACCACTTGTTGACATCTGTTGGCATCTAATTAGGGTAACCTTGGAAATTGGCCATGTTAAGGGCGAGCCATTGGAGCAAGAGGAAGGGATTTATGGAAAAGGGTTTTAGCAACGGGAGACTTGAGAGGAGGCCTTCTTTGGTAAACATTAGAAGACTTGAACCTCCCAGGGAGAAAATGTTTGGGGAAAGAAGGATTCTGGGAGGGTGGAATCGTCAGATAAGCTTCAAGATGAGCTCATCGAGAAGGGTGGAAAGGGAACATCCCTCGGGTGGAGTCGCCAGGTAAGCTAAGGGAAAGGCTTTGGGATAGCTTACCAAAGTGTCATTAGGGTACGAAGAGGATTCAAAATACTCCCCAGCAACGACGCCAAAATGTTATAGCGCAAGTTGTAGGTTGGGCAAAGCCCGACCCAACCACAAAGCAAGTGCTACAACTTGGCAATCCTACACCCAATGTCACCTCGATGTAGGTCCCGCACTTCAACGGTGACTAGGTCACTCTAGGGAGGTGATCCCAGTGACCCTAGGGGGATTGAGATGAAGATGAAGATGGATGGAAATGAAGCCCCTATAGGTCAAGTCTAAGTGGAATAAAAGGTAGGGAGAGATGCCTTGCAAGTCAAGTAATTGTTGCCCCACAGGTATAGTACTTCTCTGGATGATTGTACCTGCCCAAGACACAAGAAAAGACACTTCGCAATCATATATGTTAGTTGGATCAACAAGTTAAGCTTGTTGTCCCTAATTTGCAGCAATAGATAACAGTATATATCAGCAAGAAGATAGTACTATAAGCTGCTCAATAAATGCTAAAGATCAAGTAGAAAATGCAAGAGAAAAACTAGTAAATGACTAGCTAAACTCAAGATGAAAAACTAATACTCTTAGCATAAAAGATAAGGCTGTTGTAAACACTTGTCTGTAGCAAATTATATCACCCTTATGGCTGTAACATTCAATGTATTACAGCAAGAAAATCAGCCACTGAAATCTCCTCAAACTTTGCCAAAAAGTGTGTTGGACCAAGGAGAACAAGTGTGCAAACTTTGAGCAAAATCCAATAGTTGATAAGAGAGTTATTCAAGCAAGTAAGTTAGGGTTTCTGCAGCCCTAATGGCTGAAGATGCAAATTTGTAACAGCAGCTATAAGTAGCCCCTAGATGGGGACGCCCTAGTGGTTGTGAGGTGCCCAAGGCACAAGGAATACAATCCACTTTTCAAGAAGCAAAAATGACCGAAAATCACGTTTCCCAATGCAATATTTTATTTCTCCAATGCAACAAATCAATGACTAGTGCCTTTACTATTGGGTTAATGGAGTCACAAGGAGCTTAGAGGAGCTACCTCCTTGGGGGTGTTAACCCTTTTACTTTCCAACGCAAGTTTCTCTAAGCTAGGGTTTAAGCTAAGAGGGTGTATGCCCTTATACTTCTCTTAGCAAACCCTTGTTAAATTAATGAGATGAAGCAAATAAAATGATGAAGGCTATGGTGGGGGTGTATGCCCTTATACTTCCCACCTAGCTCCTATCATAACAATACTTGAACTTGAAAAATGATAGCATAATAGT
This sequence comes from Picea glauca, assembly GCA_000966675.3. Classification (NCBI taxonomy): domain Eukaryota; kingdom Viridiplantae; phylum Streptophyta; class Pinopsida; order Pinales; family Pinaceae; genus Picea; species Picea glauca. Next base: position 498,545 of record JZKD02S1978041.1, on the reverse strand, counting down.
AGAAAAACATACCAAGATCAAGAGAAATGCCAAGATAAATCACCACAAGAGCTAGAAACATCATCCAAAGCTAGCGCTAGGCCTCCTCCATCAACCATTCATAAACATGGCCATAAAACGAGTGCACAAGAGATAAAAGAGCCAAGTGTGGCGCAAATTTCAGACCAAGGCCTCTCACAAGAGGGAGAGTTATATTTCAAATGAGATCTTATGATCTCTATTTATACAAAATGTAGCTAACATAGCTTGTCCACAAATTAAGAAGTAAAACACAAGATTAGGGGTCAACAACCCTAATCTTGCCCCCTTAACAAAGTAATATTAAACAATTCACTTAAAATTTCACTTTTTGCACAAATGAAACCCTAATTTAGGAGGACGTCGCCCCTTTAGGGGATGTTTTTCCACTTTGAGAAAGTTGTTGGTGTTGGAGAAGCATGGATAGGCCTCCAAAGGTCATATGTCAAGCATCTAAGCACTCTCATCACGGTGAAGACACTTTTTCTCCTCAAACATCCATGTGTCAAAAGAGTGGCACCTCACCACCATGCCCTAGCCCCCAAAATCACGACGTCAAGCTCAAAAATAGGACGTTTTGCCCCTCCTGGGGAAAACGTTTGGCAGGTAAGGGATCGGCTAGGTCATCCAAATCATCATCAAGGCCTTCCAAGTCTGATCTCTCTCATCTGACATGCGGGCCCCTGGCATCCAACCTATGGGCTTGTAACCCCATGGAAGCCCAAGCTAGGCTTGTTCTCCCAAAACTGTCCACCAACTAGGTCCTACAAAGACAAGTGAACACGCCCTCCAAGGCTCTCAAGTCATAACATCATGATAAGTGAATCCAATCAATAAATAAGCCATCTAAGCCTGTTCATCAAAGATTACTATATCAAACAATTAACAGCACAAAGACATTATGCACATTGTCCAGCTTAAATCTGGGCGGGTTGACGAAGTGTCCTATTGGGTAGGTCTTGCCCTAGGTCAAGGAGAACTTCCAACAGATCCCTCTCTAAGACATGTAAAGTGGATGAGGTGGTAGGGGTCAAGACTCAATGGGCATAGGGCTCATGACATACAAGGGGTCGTAGTGTCTCATTCATGGGTGCCTTCGTAGAAGGTGTGTGGTACCTTCGTCCGCAATGCACTTTTTCCAAGCCCATCAATTGCCCTTTATCTTTCTTTCTTTATTTTCTTTCAATATAGCATAAGGAGAGGTTGAAGGTCGCTGCTCTGGCATGGTGACCAGGTGATGGCAATGTCAGCCACAAATACCTAATGGAAATGAGAAGGTTGGCTCGTGATGAGACCCCCCTTTTCTCAACCATGCAACTGAGAGCCATTGCCCTAGGTTGGTGACCAGATGATGACAATGTCATACCACTAGATATCCATGGACGTGATAGGTCAGCTCGTGATGATACCTCATATCCTTAACTAACCTTTTAATCATTCTTTATTATATTGCGGGTCCCCTTTATTCAAAGATAAGTGTTTCATTGCTTTCTTGGGTGATCCCTCGGCGAAGCATCTGGAAGGTTTATATAAGGCTCTTATCTTTTACCCAACACCAACCCCTCTCGGCCTTTAGCCTCTTCTTCCCATAGAATGAAGGACAACCCCTTCTTGGGTCAATACACCCTAAAATCCCAAGAGATAAGGAAACGGTGGGGAATAATGATGGAAAGCAATAAGTATGGTCGAGAACGTTACGATGGCTCATAAAGGGAGATCCCAGTAGCAAACCCATCCCCAAGGAAAACCACTTACTAGGGAACAATGTTAGCCACCAAGGTGAAACAGGGAAAAAGGCATAATGTCCAAGCACATATCATGAAATCTAGAGCAATCTAAGATACTACATAATCAAATGGCTTAAATATTGAAATGATGCTCACCATAATACTGACTTGTACCTCATGGAGCAAGGCCCACTGCCTTTCGGAAGCCAGCTGGTGTGGTGGATGCCATCTGCAAAACTGTGACCATTTGTGGTGGTGAGTGGGTTTCCCATCTGTGCAAAAGGATATTGCTGGTCATGTAGTCTCTCGGCACTCCATATCTGCAACCAGAGGGCCTTGAGACACAATCCCCTTAGTTATCCACAAAATGGGGATAACAGGCAACATCAATCATTTCACCATATCAGCATCATAAGAGAAGGGGACATAACAAGGTGCTAAGCCTTCCAATCACCAAGTGTGCTCCCCGACACCCATCCAACACACGAGGACCATACAGAACACCCCCTCCTAGTGACACCAACATCCAACACATGAGGACCATACAGAACACCCCCTCCTAGTCACACCAACATCATACATCAACACACCAAGTCACTAGGAAACATCAACAACATCATACACCAACACACAAAGTCACCAGGAAACATCAACAACATCATGAAACATTTACCTCCTTAAACCATCATCTAACCCCTTGGGGGGCTAGAACCATTATCCATATCCAAGATAAGCATATATACCAAACCACACCATAATAAGATAGTATGCTCCACAACCATCCATAAGTGAAACCAAGGGTGATCAACAAGGCAAGCACATGTGAGAAGACCACCAACCAGCAAGCACAATCATCCAACCAAGGAGAAGTGAGACTCCCCCAAGCCAAAGACCTCCAATGAACCAGCAACGAATCTCCATCAATGTGATGAAAATCACAAAGTGTAACCTCATACAATTTGAGGTGTAACAATGTCAACAATAGCTAGAAGAAGAGAGAGTGGGTTTGTGATAACCGAACTCGATACAAAGGTGGACCCAATAATCTATTAGAATAATGTTGCCACTAAATAACTCATGCTCTAGGAGAATACGATACCGAATTGCCCATCTAATAAAGAAACATTGGCAGAACATCATGTATAGGGATCAACTCTAAGCTACTCATCCCCAATAGGTCTGTGATCATTGAACTGCTTATCTGCTAAAAAAATGTTGCCAGTGAATTGCTCATATGTTGGAAAATATTGTTGCTAGCCTACTCATCCAATGGAGGAGGGTTGGAAGACACATCCCAGCCATACTGCACATCTACTGGAAGAATAGTGCCACTAATTTGTCCATCTAAGTAGGTGTCGAAAGTAACATCCTACAATAGAAAAGAGATGAGAGTACCAAGATCAATGTAGCTAAAATGAAAATAGGAAGACCTAACATATATCTGAAAGAGCTCAAACACAAATGAAAATGCTCAAAAGCAACAAAGGAGTGAGTGTGTAAATACTCAACACATATACCCCTAAGAGAGCACAACTGAGAAGAAAGCTCAAATATGAATTGAAAGCTTAAACACCACTGAGAGAGCTAAAATACAACATAGGAGTGGGTTTGTAAATACTCAACATAGATGCAACTGAAAGAGCGCGGCTCAAGAGGAAGCCCAAATACAAGATGAAAGTGGGTTTATAAATACCCAACTCCACACAAAGGGTGGTCGCGGCCAAAATATAGATGAGAGTGGGTGTGTAAATACCCAACTCAAGTACAACTAGGAGTGAAGGCAAATAAAATACAAGTGAAAGTTGGTGTGTGGAAATCCAACTCGAAAGCATGGTCAACCGTAACAGAAATAAACAATTGAGAGGGTTGATGAATACCCATCTCAACATAGGGTCGGCCCTATGCACAATGTCCTCCTTGATGATGGACAAGAGGCCAGGAAGAGAAAGCAATTTGGCACCTTCCCCCCTTAATGTTGAACATGGACCATCTAAAGATAGAACCTCCCTAAAACACCATAGTACCAAAATCAACATGGTTCCACAACTTGGTAAAGAGAGCTTCTAACTGAAATTTGAAATAAAAAGCCATTGAAGTATGTTGGTCACCTGAAGGAGCACCAAGGAGCACAATTTGTTGATGAGACTAAAGTTTCCACTCAAAGTACATCCAAGAGAAACCAAGACCAAAGTGAAGAAAGACAAGATCTATGTGAAGCACTGAATAATCTTGCAATAGTGTAGAAGACAAAGGTCCACACAAACAAGTTGATCCACTGATAGAAGTTGAGAATCATCCAGACAGTCATAAATAAACTAGAGTGGGACGGATCCTACAAACCTGTGAATGAAAATTGCATCCAATGAAATGAGAGGGGTCTCCCATTACAAACAAGTGGCCATAGGCTTATTAGATTCATTATGAATCATCACTAGAAACTAAAAAGTAGGCCTCACACCACCAACCACAACATCTGCTAGAAAGGTACCAACCCTTAGGATACAAAGAATGTCTCCAAATAAGGTGGAGTCGATACCACGAATATCATCTTTTGAATCCAGTATAGCCTAATCTTCAAAGTACACCTCCATATGTGTGTCAAAGAAACAATCCATCCAATCTAGCAAAAGGAAGTCTCTGTGAAGACTTCAAGAAAAACAGTGGAAGAGACAAGAAGGGTTTGAAACCCTACAATACAAGTTGATCCAGAAACACTAGTTCAATAGCCCTTAGGGAAAATGCCACTAGGCAATAGTCTCACAAATCAATTAAATAACCCAAAAATTTCTACCGATAAGCAATCCTCCAAATCAAATATGAGAGATGGGCCTCCTAGAACCCTAAAAGAAGAAATCCAGCAAACCTTAGATCTGCAACCCTTAGGGCAATGTCTCTAGCCAATAGCCTCCCAGATCTCCTACAAAAGAATAATTTTGAAATCCCTTGTTCCACAATGATAATGCCACCAACAAGAAACCTCAAAAAAAATCCTTGAAAAACAAGAAAATACCACACGATACTAATATTGTTCCAAAAACAATAGTGAATTTTATCTGAAACAAATAGATAGATAGGGTGCACTACCCTAGAAAAGTATCAATTTGCAAAAAAAACTCAAATTCATTGCGAAATCCAAAAAAAAACACCAAAAAAGGAGGGTGTTGGCAATGGAGATGGTAAAAAAGCCTTATAAATCTGTTGTTATCCCAGAAAGAGAGTTGAAAAGCTCTAGTCCCAAACCTAAAATAGCACTAGATAGAAAAGGAAGAGTCCACACCAACTCTAAAGCCATGTTGAAAAGATAAAGAGATCATGGATCTATGGTGAACACTTCATCAAACCCTAATCCAGCATAAACCTTGAACACAATTGTCACATAAAGAGAAGTGAACCCATGATAAACAGACCAAGAGAGATGGTGTCGTCAAGCAAAAGAATAATCCCTAACAAATCCAAGATGATAGTTCAAAATACTCATAAGTTGTGTGTTTCTACACAAGTTAAGAGGTTGGGGCACCTTCCCCCATGAGGGGGTTATGGACACACATAAATGCCTAGGTCAACATTAGCCACCTAGAACAATTTAAAATAATGTTGACTAGGTTGGCTATTAAAATTCAAATCATAACCTAGTAATACAATAATGAGGGGGCTTAGTCATAATGTCCAGTAACCACAAGTGAAGATTACCATAATTTCAACACTTTCAACAAGGGTTGCGCGAGGAGATGGATCTTACCATCAAGTTCTTTTTCTATCTCAATTTCCTTTCAGTTTATGTTGCATGATCTCCTTTATTTCTTGATATGTGTTGAGCTCTAGTTCCACAAGTTCCAATTTGGTATGTACATCTCAACTCAAAGAAGCTTAGAACCACATTGTTGGTTAAGGAACGAAAGGAGGTGGATAAACTCCTAGCACCTATTAAAATAACATGACCCTCAACAAGGGTTAGTATTGTTGTTGATGGATGGATAGATCCAACACACTATCCCCTCATCAATTTCATGTTGTCATCAAACAATGGACTGATCTTCTTGAAAGTAATGAATCCTCTTAGAAAATACTAGGATCCACAATATATGGGTGAGTTGTTCATTAAAGTCGTTGAAGAAGTAGGTGTCAATACTTGTGTTCAATTTATCATGGATGATGCACTTGTTTGCAAGATTGTCGACAATATTGTGGAAACTAAATATCCAAAAGTATTTTGGACACCTTACATTGTGCATTTTTTAATTGAATACTTAAATCTATTGCTTTGGATGTGACATGGATCAGAGAGTTAATTGATGATGCACACAATATCTGTAATTTCATACAAAACCACAGACTTGTCCTCACAATCTATAAAACCTTCACATGTATATTAGTGTTGAAGATTGCAATAATCGATTTTGCCTCCTCATTCATCATGCTTAAGAGGTTAAGGGAGGTCAAGATTGCTCATACATCCATGGTCATTTCAATGTATTGAGCTTTCTACAAAAAGCAAGATTTAAATGCTTCCAAAAAGTTCTAAGGATATAGTGTTGAACGGTTGTTGGTGGTAGAGGATAGATCTTACCATTAAGATCATAGACCTTATCATTTCTTTGTTACAATTTGCAGATACATACAAAGCCATCTTGTGAGGTGTTTATGAGGGGTGGGACCCCACAATTGACTCTATGAAGACATTATTTTTTAGAATGAAAGTCTAGAGAATGGAACATCTACAAAGATATTGTTCACAAGGTACGAGATATTCTCCTTAGCATGCAAAAGAAGAATTGTACGCCTTTGCATTGCTTGGCTCACTTGTTGAATCCCAAGTACTGCAGTGATTAGTGGCTCAATGTTTTGCCTACACGTAGATTCCCTCCTCACATGGGCAAGGAGATTTCAGAGGGAAGGACGAGAGCGTTGAGAAGGATATATCATGACAAAGTTTCCCTTAACGAGGTGGAAGAGGGCTTCATAGAGTTTTCCTTGCATCTAGGAGACACAAAGGCTATGATGTGATCAAAGACAAGGACTCATGAAGCCCTATGCTTGGTGACCAACACACAAGGTAACATGCATTGTTCTACAACAATTAGTCGTTAGGCTCCTCTCTCGGGTTACTTCATCCTCTTGTTATGAGAGGAATTGGATCACATATGGGAATGTGTACACTTTGAAGAAGAACAGGCTTGAGCGGTCTAAAGCAGAGACATTGATGTATGTGCTTAGAAAGCTTGTTATTATCCTTAATGTTGAATCTAAATAACAAACAAGATAACCAAGAAGATGATAGAAATGCCCCTTTACTTCATTAAATCATAAACCCTTAAAGTAGGGTAACACCATGCAATAATACTTTTAAGGACAAACTCCTATTCACTTGCCTCTTTGAGGGGGCAACCTCTGAATGAGCAATGCTCCAATACAATCACAATACTTGACATTCCTCCATAAGGAGGACTCCATCCTTATCTATAGCAATCTAGCAAACCCTAGCCCTAACCATTATTGGCCTCTACATTAATGAATGGGCCATATTACATTTCTTGCATGATAACTACCTAGTGGGCCTTATTTAATAATAACTAACATAGTGGAACCAATCCACATTACATTGGATGGCCACCATACCTATACTATTATTAACTCTAATGGGCCATTCGACCCCCATTACATCACTAAGGGGGATCCCACCATTCCATCCCCCTTTGAAAAGGATTGCCCTCGATGCTTGTACCTATGATGTACATCCATAAGCCATGGTCCCATGTGTCAGATGCCGCAATCAATGTTGCAAAATGAAGTAGTCCAAGAAGTGTGTCCATAAGGGGCAGATCCATAAGCCAAGGTCCCATGTATGGGTGTTGCCCTCCATGTTGAGAATGAAATCGTTCAAGAAATTCGTCCATAAGCTTAGATCCCAAGTAGTAGTGTTTTCCTCAAAGCTAACAATAAAGTCATCAAGACTAGAGTACATAAGCCCAATTTGAGCAATTTTCTTTCGAAATAGCATATTTTTTTTAGAGGAATCCATGTCTACAATTTAATTCTTCAAATTCTACACATTAAACTTCATAAATTGATCCAAGTGTCGCAGCCCTATTTTTCTTACTAAATTCTATAAAAAAAGGAAAAAAAAGGCAAATTCTTCCCCCTTTTTCCCCCCTTTTTTCCCAAGAAGGTGCTTTGATACCACTTGTTATGATCCTTAATGTTGAAGATGAATAACAAACAAGATAACCAAGAAGATGATGGAAATGCCCTTTTACTTCATAAATCATAACCCTTAAGGTAGAGTGACGCCATACAATAATCCTTTTATGGAAGGATAAACTCTTGTTCACTTGCCTTTTCGAGGGAACAACCACCAAATGAGCAATGCTCCAATAAAATCACAATACTTGACAATCCTCCATAAGCAGTACTCCATCCTTACTTAGAGCCATCTAGAAAACCCTAACCCTAACCCTAACCATTATTGGCCTTTACATTAATGAATGGAAAACATTACATTTATTACACGATAACTACCTAGTGGGCCTTATTCAATAATAACTAACATAGTGAACCCAATTCACATAAATTGCCACGATACCTATATTATTATTAACTCTAATGGGCCTTTTGGCCCCCATTACATCACTAAGGGAGATCCCACCGAACCTCTGACTTGTATACATGATGAGGGAAGAGTGTTTGAAGGGGAGAAAAAATAGGCAGAATGTATTTCCTAGTGATATCAATTTGGACAGCAGCATCGAGGTAGCATTGGCTAACTTGGATCTTAATGCATAGGGCCTAGAGCCAATCACTTTTGATGATGGTGATCATCTTGAGGGGTCATCCTCTACACCAATGGATGCAAAACTTGCACTAGATGCGTTGGAGGAGAAGGGAAGAGAGCATTGAGGCGGTGCCAACAGTTGTGAATCTAGTAACACTGATGATTTTGAGTATGAATCTTATGAGACACAAGAGGACGAGCTATGAGGTTCTTCTATATGCTATTTCACCTTTGTAATTGTTATTCCCATCTATCATCTTATCTATGTAATATGTTTATGGCATTGAATGAGAAAACTACAATTCATTATTCATGGTTATATATGTATGATCTACAATGCATTCTTTTGTTTTGGAAAATATTACTTATCATAACTTACATCTACCCCTTTGGCTAAGTTGTCACACTGTGAGGGGTGTTTTTATGTTGTCCTTGTTGATCGTTGTGTGTTTGATGTAATTCTATTTTCAAAATGTTCAAAAAATTTACATCTTTATGTCTATATTTTATTTCTCTAATTTTATATTTTATTTTAGTTTTTAATTACACACATGTGTACGAGTGTCTTGTTTCGACTGGCATATGTGTCTCATGTCAAACATTGTGTCCCCGTGTCCCAATGTCATGTGACTTAGGTTTCCATAATAATTCTCCCACAACACAAAATCTCAACAAAATTAGAAATGTCTACATCTTTTCTTTTCAAATTTAAATCTCTGAAGATTTTTTTCACTGGCATTGATTTATTTGCAACATATGTATTTCTCTCTACTATCAAAAATCAAACCATGATAAGCAGATTTTGCACTCAAGAATTTAACCTAAATTCTAGATAACTTAAAATTAAAAACACCAATCAAGATAACAGGTATAGAGCACGCTAACCTACAAACACAGTGATAATAATATAAATAGCAAATACGTTGATCTAAACTCGCAAAACAACGATCATATTCTAGTAACTGTAAAGAATAAATCACAATGCAAAAGACTCAAACCTGTAACTCGCTATCCAACCAAGTTGTGCACCCTTAATATCTTTTATGGAATATGAGACAAGGGAAGATATAATGTATCTAGACACGTGTAAGAAGAACCCTCAACTGACAAAGTTAAACTGTTAAAGTTTTTGTAGCTTCGGGAGGTATTCCCACTAGGGACGATGGTGTTAGGCATGTGGGAATCTTCCTTGGCACCAGATTACTCTTTCGTTTCAGTGAAAATGCCCTTGGGATGAAGCTAGGGATTCATGGGCTTGATGATGGGCTTTGTGGTCTTGTGTTGGGGTGTCACGCCCACAAAGAGGAATAAAATATTATAATTTAATGTTGAGTTTAGAAGGGGTTCCTAAACTCACTCATTAGACTCCTATATAAGGAGAGGAGAGATTGTGACAAATCTCATTGTGTCATTATGGAGTTAGCGTAAGTGAAAGTGCACTTGTGCTAGGAGCTTGGAAATTTCAGCAAGGGAAATTCTGCAATTTAAGGCAAATCTGGCCTAGGGTTCTTGGAAATTTTGTTTCTATCTCAACCAAGGAAAGCTTTTGTTTTTCTAGCCAAGAGAGGCCGGACATGTGAGAGAAGAAGAAGAGATAGTCGTACATGAGGAGAGAGAAGGTCGCACGTGTGGGTAGATCATATAGCAGTTCGTACAGGTCACACTTGCAAGTACAACAGGTTCGTACAGTCACATGTGTGACCAAAACAAAACAGTCGCATGTGTGAGGGGTTTTTGCAAGTCGCACGTGTGATTTATGGGCAGGTGACAATTTGTACAAGCTGACGTCAGCAGTCTATATAGTCCATACGGCTAACGTCAGCAGGCCATACAAGTGAGCAGGTTTGCAAAATTGGAATTTGTCCCTGGATTTTGCTGAGGTTGGTTTGCTGATTTTTTTGTTTTTGGAAGGACTGATTTGTCCTCGGATTTGGTGTAAATTGTGACAGCTATGAGGGCTGATTTTTCCCTCAGAAATTTTTGAATTTGACAATTTACAAAACAGAAAATTTTATGTCTCAAGTGTGTGGATGATTTATCTATGATCTTGTTGTTTCCATTGTTGTAATTTTCATCAATAATTTCAATGTAAAATTGTTCAGTGATAACAGCTAGGGTTTATTGTTTCGTCACTTGGAAGTAATTTTCAGATCTAAAATTAGTTGCATAGAATTGCATATGAAAAATTGACATGGTATCAAAGTTGAGGCTTTGAAGGATGAGAGGGAGTCATCTCTAGAGACACACTTGTTGTTGCAAGTACAACAGATTTGTTGTTGCAGATTCTTATTTTGTTTTGGGCAAGTCACCATGGTGAACACTTTGAAGATTGAGGACAGGTTGGAAGGGGCAACAGACTTTTGGGCTTGGAAGGCCAGGGTTCTTCTTCTGTTGGAGGAGAATGACCTCAAAGAGTATGTTGAGGGTGTGGTTCCAAGTCCTAATCTACAGGAATTGGCAGCTCATAAGAAGAAAGAAGTGAAGGCCAAGCGAGTGTTGCTAGAATTCGTGAAGGATCACCTGAGTCCTCACATTTCTGAGAAAAACTCTGCCAAGGAAATGTATGATGCTTTGGTGGGTTTATACCAAAACGGGAATACATGTACGAAGTTGCATTTGATGCACGAACTTCAAGTTGTTAAGATGTCCAGTCAAGACACAGTTGTGAACTACCTTATGAAGATTACTCATATCCAAGATCAGCTTGCAGCCATTAATGAAACAGTTGAGGATGTTGAGTTGGTGAATGTAGCATTGAGAGGTCTCCCCAAATCTTGGGAACCATTTGTGCAAGGGACTTGTGCACGTGAGCAGTTGCCAGGATTTGATAGACTATGCACTAATTGTATCTAGGAGGAGACTCGGTTAGAGTCCAGGAATGGCATGCAAAAGAGCAGCAGTGATGATAACCGGGCCCTTGCTACCCGTACTAGGAAGAGTAGAAGAGGAGGTTCTCCAGAGAGACAAGCATCTCCAAAGCCTAGGAGGAAGAAGGACCTGAGCAAGGTCAAGTGCTTTGCTTGTCATGATTATGGCCATTATGTTTCACAGTGTCCACTACGAAGGAAAGGGGGGAGAAGGTTGCTTGCATCAGCAGCAAAGGTTGATGAGGTTGCAAATAGGCTTCAGAGGGAGTTCTTACTAGTCTCCACCCTTTCCGGTACAGTCTCGTGTGATGGTGCTTGGTTGTTGGATAGCGGAGCCTCATGCCATATGACAGGTGCATGAGAGTTGTTCGAGAATATCACAGAGACTGACTCAGATATGTGTGTAGAGCTTGGTATCGGGACCAGGCATGAAGTGCAAGGCACTGGGACAGTACGATTCCAGTTGGATTCAGGAGAGATGTTGAGGGTGACTAATGTGTTCTAGGTACCAGAACTTAAGAGGAGTGTGCTCCCAGTCTCGGAGATTGAGAAGAAGGGCTACCATATATTGTTCCGGGATGGACAGGTGTTATTTGTGCCTAGAGGATCTAGCTTCAAATCAACAGTGGTTCTTGGAGTTAGAGAAAGCAACCTATACAGGTTGAAGGGCCAGCCTATACGAGTAAATGCCAGTAGTAGCAAACTGACAGAGGGCAAGGAGGAGGTAGCTCCACAGGCTATGCAGGTTCAAAGGGAGCAGGTGGCTCCGGAGGTTGTACAAACTCAGAGGGAGCCCAATCTCAAAGGGAATCAGTGGGCCCAAAGGGATAGTCAGTCATTCAGAGGGAGTTCCCCCTCAGGTTCAGGTGGAAGAGAGGCATCTTCCAAGACTGACGGGAAGGTGTCATGGGTCAAGGAGGCCAAGCAGGAGGCTCAAAAGTGGGAGGCTTCTAGGAGTTGCGTGTCTTCCCAGGAGGATCCATGCCTTTCAGCAGGTCTTGTTTCCATGACAGAGGAGGCAACCAATCAAGAGGATTGGAGAGCAGGATTAGCTTCGGTGACAAAGGGAGCATCCAATCAGGAGGATTGGAGAGCAGGATTTGCTTCGGTAGCAGAGGGAGCGGCCAGTTAGGAGGATTGGAGTGCAACTGTGGTAGCAGATCCAGTGCAAGAGACAAAGCTACATCCAATATGGGAGACAGAGGTACATCCAGATGTTGGAGGATGGAATATTTCCCTCGCTAAGAGGGAGTGTTGAAGCTTTTGTAGCTTTGGGAGGTATTCCCACTAGGAGCCACGGTGCCAGGCATGTGGGAATCTTTGTTAGCACTAGATTACTCTTTCGTTTCGATGAAAATTCCCTTGGGATGAAACTAGGGCTTCATGGGCTTGATAATGGTCTTTGTGGGCTTGTGTTGGGGTGTCACACCCACAAAGAGGAATAAAATATTCTAATTTAATGTTGAGTTTAAAAGGGGTTCCTAAACTCACTCATTAGACTCCTATATAAGGAGAGGAGAGATTGTGACAAATCTCATTGTGTCATTATGGAGTTAGCATAAGTGAGAGTGCACTTGTGCTAGGAGCTTGGAAATTTCAACAAGGGAAATTTTGCAATTTTGGGAAGATCTGGCCTAGGGTTCTTGGAAATTTTGTTTCTATCTTAGCCAAGGATGGCTTATGTTTTTCCATCCAAGAGAGGCCACGCGTGTGAGAGAAGGAGAAGAGACAGTCATACAAGAGGAGAGAGAAGGTCGCACGTGTGGGCAGATCGTACAGCAGTCCGTACAAGCCGCACGTGCGAGTACAGCAGAACCATACAGTCACACAAGTGGTACTGACTAGTCTGTACCATCACACATGTGACCAGAACAGAAAAGTCGCACATGTCAGGGGTTTTTGCAGGCCACATGTGTGATTTCTGGGCAGGTGGCAGTTCGTACAGGCTGAGATCAGCAAGTCGTACAGGTGATGTCGGTAGGTTTGCAAAATTGGAATTTGTCCCAGGATTTTGCTGAGGTTGGTTTGCTGATTTTTCTGTTTTTGGGAGGACTGGTTTGTCCTCATATTTGGTGTAAATTGTGACAGATGTGAGGGCTGATTTTTCCCTCGGTAATTTCTGAATTTGACAATTTACAGAACAAAAAATTTTGTGTCTCAAGTGTGCGGATGATTTATCTCTGATCTTCTTTCCGTTGCTGTAATTTTCATCAATAATTTCAGTGTAAAATTGTTCAATGATAACAGCTAGGGTTTATTGTTTGGTCACTTAGAAGTAATTTTCAGATCTAAAACTAGTTGCATAGAATTGCATATGAAAAATTGACACAAACCCTAACCCTAATTAATACAAGCAATGTGCCTTCTTGCATGAATAACAGTGCCAAATATCATGCACCCCAACTAAAGGATGATTGTGGCATGTATGCATGCACACTCCTCCTTAGGATTTGTGCCCTCACTTAACTCCCCATGCAAGTGCTCTAACTACGTAGGGATCTACACCCTTCATTAAGAGTAGATCATGCAAGTGTTCTAAACTGAACTGAACTGAAATAGAAACTAAACTAAACTAGAACTTTCCAAATCTAAAACAACAATAAACCAAGTTTAATTGATAGTGGCAAAGTTTGAAATATACTAAGATTGATGCATGCGTACTAAAGGCATGCATGCACCCTATACTACCCTACATAACCATGCCTCCCTCACACTCTGTTGCGCACAGGAACCTAGGCAAGTTGATGCCATAATTGTTGTTGTACAAACCTACTGTTGTACCTGTTGACTCTATGTGCCCTAGTCCAATGGAGAAGACTATCCGAGTTAAACCAAGTAAAATCTAACACTCCATCTTAGTGAGGAAAGTGTTCTCCACCAATCCCAATTTCTCACTAAACATCTCGACCTTCCCCTTCGTTAGGGGCTTCGTCAAGGTATCCACAACTTGCTAAGCTATCTGGACATACTCAAGAGCCACTACTCCTTTTTGAACTCTATCCCGGAGAAAGTAGTACCCGATGTCAATGTGCTTGGAGCGATCATGGAATACTAGATTTTCATAGAATCTAATACAACTATGATCGTCATAGTAGGTCGTAGTTAATAGTAGGCTCCAACATCTCACATGTCAACTCTGCAATCAACTTGCAAAACCAGATGGCTTCACAACTAGTAGTATTGACTGCCATGTACTCTACCTTTGTTGAACTCAATGCTACTAATGTTTGCTTCCTACTAAACCAAGATATCACTCCTGAACCCAACCTAAAGCAACAACCTAAAGTACTCTTCCCGTCACTAGCATCCCTTGCCTAGTGGAAATCAACAAATTCGTGCCATATCAACTCACTATCTCCTGCATATTGCAGACCATAATGTATTGTGCCCTTCAAGTAACATAGCACATGTTTTGCAGCTACCCGATGAATCTGCCTCGGCTCAAGCATATACTGGCTCAAAGTGTTCATTGCAAAAAACATATATCAAGTCTAGCATTAACCAGATACATCAAAAATCCAATCAACTATCTATACATTGAAGAATCTATTAAATCTGAATCCAAATCAACATGCAACTTCATATTTGGTGTTGTGGGAGTAATTAAGGGCTTATAGTGCATCATCTGAAATCCCTTCAAAATCTCAACCACATACTATGTCCGAAGACCTCACCTAGACTCTACCACACCTCTAGACCCAAGAAATAGTGCATCAGTGCAATATCCTTCATCTTAAACTCTCGTGCCAACTCTTCCTTGCACCTTGCTATCTGCTTCTCAGAACTCCCTATAACTATCAAGTCATCTACATACAAGAAAAATACAAGCAAATAACATCGATCAAATAAATAATAAATATTGGGATCTGCAAAACTTTTGGTAAAACCCAAACCTAACAACTACTCACTACACATCAATCCTGGAGCACCAAATACGCGGTGCCCGCTTTAGCCCTTAAAGGGATTTCTTCAACCTGCACACATGGGTATCCCACCCGTGCACCTCAAACCCTCTTGTTTGATTAATATATACATCTTTCTCAATCACACCATTGAGGAAGGTTGTCTTTACATCCATCTAATATCACTGCCAACTAGAAACTGATGCTAAAGACATGATAGTCTTAATAAAAGTATACCTAGCAACTTGAGCATGGCATCATCAAGATGGAGTTGTACTCCTCCACTATGGCATCCTGCCATACCTGATCACCTGATGCCTCCTCATAACTAAAAAACTCTATATCAATTATGGAAGACATCAGTGCAACATAATTGGGAAACTTTTTGTAGGATTGCTTACCCGAAAATAAGGCTTTGCAGCACCAACTTGCTCCTCTGCCTCCCGTAATGTCTGTGTAAGCCACCTCAGCCTCCTAGTTGTACCGGGTGCTAAAGCTGTCTCTATACCTATCCTGGAACCTCACTGATCCAACTCTGATCTACCTAGAATCTGTGAATCATCTTTTGGGACAACAAGCTTCTCAACCTCCTCAATTCTGCTAGAGGCTCCTGAGACTTAAAGGGCCCTGCATCCTCATTAAACTTGACATTTCGGCTTACAACTATCTTCCACTGAGACAAAATATAGTCTTTGTGAGCCTTAGAAGCCTCGTTGTATCCCAGAAAAATACCCTTCAAACTAGAGGGTTCCCACTTAGTCCTTTTCTCCCAAAAATATGAATAAAACACAAAAAGCTGTTGTGCAGCATGCTTCTGCCTAAAGATACATGGGAAGATCTACGTCATAGATCATTGCCTTGGCAATCTCTATGATGGACTTGTTCTTCCCTTCGGCAACCCCATTCTGCTACAGGTTGTAAGGCACTGTCAACTCCTATTGATCCCTGCTTCCCTCTATTACCCCTCAAGATGCATGTACGTTTTGGGACACATTCTTTCCAGAAGAGAGTGCACCAACTGAGGACTGTTTGACACTGTCATGACGAGAGCAATAATAGCTGAGGCAGTTAACAGCATGAAAGACTTTAATCTCCTTTTTAGAAGAAGACTCGTCTTGACCAGTTCAGCATGAACAGCAGTCTGAAATATGTTCTTTAGAAAAGTAGTCAGCCAACTCAATAACATTATTCCCAACCCTAAAAAGACCTTCCCCGGAAGCTAGCAGCAGAAGGGCTCTGTTTGGGGCAGTTCACAGTCAGCTGTATGTTACCAGATTAATAATAAGAATGTGTCATGTTCAGCAGTCATGGTACCCAGGTTCTATTCCCGAAGTGACATTACAAAGCTTTGAGCTTCTACAGAATCCGGTTTACCCTGGTATCATCCTCAAAATGAAGGGAAGTGCCCAGTGGGTTTCCCCGGGAAATGCATTACGTGGAATAAGAAAAAAAACAGTTAGTTTGCACACAGCACTGGGCCTTGAAAGAGGTGGTTGGCAGCACCCGTAATGCTTTAGTTACAGACATGCAATTTAGAGGTCTGGAACATGCATTGAATAGATCTGGAGAATTCAAAATGATATTTGATAATATCCTGGCAGGCCTCCTTGTCTTTGCTCTTGTTTTGGGATTTAGCACATTTTATAAAACATCCGTTGATAAGTATGTGCAGTCCTATATACAGATTGAACAAGTATCTTCCATAAACAGTTTTGGAAAGACAGGCCAGCTCCACCAGTCTCATTCATTTCCAGACTATGACTGGTATGATGCAGGTAATGCATTATAATTCCACTGGGACTGTACCAGTACCACAAAGCTCCACCCCTTTTGGACATCATGAAGGGGTTAGCGGGTCATTTGGTCACCTGAGGTCAAGCTCAGGTGTTAATGGTACTTTGTCCAGTCATCATTATTTGTGGGGTAGCCCAAGTCCTTATTCTCATCATGTTACATGGCCCAGACCACCACTGGGCCACCTTGTAAATGCTAGCAGATCACAGTCTCACTCAGGGAAACAACCCCTATGCAAGTTCAGCTACAGCACCACAACATTATCATATTGGTTCTGCTCCTTCAGGCAAACCCTCACTGGATAGCCACTTCAGTTCACTCACAGATATGCCTTTTTCACCTGGATTCATGAGTTACGTCAATGGAAGCCCTGTAACAAGTATCAGTGCACATTTTGTTTTGAATAATGGGGGTGTTGCTATTTCAGATAATAGTACAAGTCAAGCAGATAATAAGGAGCAACATCACCAGAGTCTTATCTTATCATTTTGTGCAGTTGATGATATATCAAATAGAATGATTTCTGCAGGGACAGTCAACATCAATGGCCAAATTTGTAATGGATGATTATTTAAATGGTGGCATGATCAATCCAGATTCCAAACCAATCTGTAGCAGTGTTGATTAAGTCGGCATCGGCAAAAAGTCGGCGAGGGTCCGGAAAAAATCGTTTTGGCAAAAGTCGGCAAAAAATCGGAAAACCACGACAAACATTAACAAATACAAAATATATTCATTTTTTTCAAAATTTTAAACATATAGAGCAACAACAACATCAGATAAACACATTGGCACATAAATATGGAGAAATCACTGATATATATGTAGTCACTAGTGGATGCCAAATAAAAAGTTATACATCAAAATGACATCACAT
>JZKD02S1978041.1:464509-477863 GCA_000966675.3 Picea glauca | reverse complement strand
ATTTAGATACATACCTATGAATGGAAGATTCAACACCGGTTAGCAAATGAAATTGAACCCTTGCTCCACTTAGAA
Source organism: Picea glauca (assembly GCA_000966675.3). Lineage (NCBI taxonomy): Eukaryota > Viridiplantae > Streptophyta > Pinopsida > Pinales > Pinaceae > Picea > Picea glauca. The sequence continues at coordinate 477,788 of JZKD02S1978041.1, read as the reverse complement.
ATCCTTGATGGTGATGATGATGGTTGTTAAGTTGCCTCCACGGTGATTGAGGAAGACCACAAACCCTTTTCCTTCCTTCTCCACAAGCTAAGATTTAGAAATGACAAAAAAAAACTAAAAACTCGGCCTTATGCCCACGGGTTTAGACGTCCGACGATTTTTAACATCGAACCGCAACTTTTAGGGTAAAAGTCGCCGACTTTTACTAAAAGTCGAGACTTTTTCAAAAACGTAAAAATCGCGACTTTTTAAAGAATAAAAATCGGGAGGGGGGAAAAGTCGCGACTTTTTCAAAAAGTCGCGAAAAATCGACGACTTAATCAACACTGATCTGTAGAATGCAAGCTGCCGGATGGAACTAATATTGCAAAAAGCTATAACAGTGTCACATTCTTCAAGAAAAGCATGGAATTGTGATGTGGGAAGAGTTGACAGCTGCCACATTGGAGAATGGAGTATCTATTTTTGATGTGGAGACTGATGCTTGCATAAAAAATTTCCAGAGGCATACCAAACCTGTCCACTCAGTTTGCTGGGATTCAACTGGCAATTTCTTAGCATCTGTCAATGAGGATCCTGTAAGGGTTTGGTCATTAGCCTCTGGCGGAGAATGCATCCATGAACTCAGTTGTGATGGTAACAAGTTCCATTCTTGTGTCTTACATCCAAAATACTCTCAATCTTGGTCATCGATTGCTACCAGTTTTTGGAATTATGGAATACGGCAAAGGTAATGACAGTGGATTATTGGCAAAATTGTTGTCCTGTTTTCATCATCAAATAACAGTTGAAAGGGTGTATTTCCAAGAGTATTCTAGCCCTAATATCCAACATAATCATGGCCCATCATTAGTAGCACTCCATCCTTGCTTGAGTGATATTACCATTTTGAGGTCTCTTTATAGAATGCCCTTGCTGGAAAATGATATTTGGCACTCTCATCACACATAGCATGAAGAAGGGAGACATTTAAGAGGAACGCTCCACTATCTTGAGGGTGGAATACCTATTTTAAGGGATGAACATTCTAAGGAAAGTATTCTCAATAAAGAATGCTCCACCTTGCTTGTGTTTATGCTATTTATGGAAAGTGGTTATTAACTGGTTTCCTAGAGGAGCATTTTGGCATAGAAGCAAGAAAGTTGCTCATCAAAACCCCCTTGACAAGGTCAAAATCCATATTTGGAGGAGTGCCCAAACTAGAAGGACACATGGCATTCATAATTCATCAAACATATGATTCTATGTACAGTGTTTCACTCCTTGGATGTTGGTTAAGATATGAATGAAAAGCCACTAAATGATCCCAGACTCCCAAGACCTCCTACCCACACATTTCGAGAGTATCCCACTTTCTTGGCACATATATTGAGGGATTCTTGCACAAATTGAGGAGCACCCCACCTTATTCGATTGGTTGCTTTTTTTGAAAAGGATTGGAGTCAAATTACGGAAGCACCCAGCTCTTGAAGAGAATTTTAGAGGTTATTAATTTAACACTCCTTGAATTATGGATCTAGAAGAGGTCAATACTTTAGTATTACTTTTTGGAGGAATCTGTCGATCTAGTTGCCGTATATTATTATTTTATTGTAAGGAAATTGAGCTAGAAAATCTATATAAGGATTAGCTCTCTCCATTGATATTTTAATGGTTGGATTGATAGGGAGATCCCCTCTAAGCTTAGTTGAAGATCTAGTAGAGGATGAATTTAAAGGGCTTGTAGGTGTGAGGTTCATCATCTTCTTTTGCATTTCCATGGATGTATTTGACTGCTGAAGTTACTCTTCCAAATCTGTTGTAATGATCTTTTAAAGAAGGGCATTTTTGCTCCAAGAAGAAGGAATAAGGTTGAGGTGAAACCCTACTTGGGACTTGCTGTTCATCATTGTTCAATTTTGGGTTTATTATATATCAAGGAGTTCATGTGGTTGGTTAGGGTATGTTTGTAACAACTTAACTAGGCCTCTCTTCACACTCTTCGAACCCTCTTATTTGTTGACCTTGACTCCATCACCCATTGGATTGGCACTAGTCCTAGCAACCCACCATCCATTCATTTCTGAAGTTCATCTTACATTCTTACTAGGTAAACCCCCCTTGTGTCGGAGGAGAACCAGCCTAAAGTGAGAGGAAGAGTTGTTGCAGTGACAGTAGGCAGCCTCCCTAAGTTCCCCTGGGGTTGCACTCGTGTTTTAGGACTTTATCACTTGAGTGCAAGTTTGGGAGGTAACACCCTTCAAAAAGTGTCAGACTCCTTAGAGATAGACTCTCCTCCATTATCTAATCTCAACACTTTAATCTTCTTACCTATCTAATTTTCTACAAGAGCTTTAAACTCTTGAAACTTCCCGAAGACCTCATCCTTGGTCTTCATGAAGTAGATCCAGGTCTTTCGACAGGAATCATAAATAAATGAAACACAATAGATGTTCCCTGATAGCAATGTTATCAAAACCAAACCAATGATCGAATCAATCGACCCTGTTAATTTCTCTAAACCTAGCACCCGACACTTAACTCAAAATAAAATCACTTTATTTATTAAATGCACAACTAGGTTATTAATGAAACAATCAGCGGAAGCATAAAAACACTAAACTATACACATTGCACAAGATATATGGGTAAACACCCCTGGAGAAACCCCGAAGGGAAAACCAAATCTGAGTTTGATTTTATTAGTTAAAATCCTAGGCTCTCGTCCTAGGATAATGGCCCATAAGAGGAACACAATGCAACACCTAGCCTAGCCCACCTGGTTGTTATCTCCCTTGTTGTCGCTTTGCTCCTTTCCTCAACCCTGCCCACTCACACTTGGATGAACTGCTCTTCACCCAATCAATGAGATCTCCTCACTCTGTGTGTGACACAAGCACATGAGCAAAGAATCCCTCTTTGCTCCTATGTACTCTTTGAGTATCTAATCCTCTCACTTAGGCTACCTTTTACAACGTTGAGTTAATCCCTAAATCCAAAACCCTAGGTCTTCTCCAAAGTAATCAACGGCTGAGATCTAATCTCACATTCACTTTAGATCTAATGGCTAGGATCAACTCACTTAAGTTGCTAATGCCAAATAAACTTAGGCATTTAACTTAATTAATCTCACATTAATTAAAAAGGTTATTCACTTTAACTATTAACTCATAAAGTGAACTTCCTAAGGTTCTAAGAGGTTACAAGGACGACTTCCACATGCTAGACACAGAGCCTATGTGGAACTACTTGTCCGATGTTAAATACATCAACAAACCCCAAAAACTAGAACCGGACCGGAGCTTGTAAAAGACAATAGGAGAGAAAAAAAAAATAGTGGACCAAAAAATACATAAAATATTCAAATTTTGATAATAATAATAACAATAATCTATTTTAAGGTCACGGCCAAGCCAGACACCAAATTGGTGTATGAGACCCCCTCCGCCCAGTGATTTTGACTGGTAAAGTCTACAGAGGTATACATACCCTACCCCCCTCTAGATTTGAACTCGTGACCTCTTATGAGGAAACACATGTTCTTAACCATTAGGCCCAATATTCATGTACATCCATGTGAATCCAAACCATTAAACACAAATATGCAAAGCATTCTCATGTATATAACAAGTAAGGGTGCATATAACCAAAATAACATAGAGTGCAATCCACATTTGAACCCAAATACATACACAAAGAGGCTCTAAATGGCCTATAGAGTCTAAAAATAAGCACATTATTAGGTTTTATCTAATAACTACTAGACTCTACAATCTAATCATTTGAAAGAACCATCTAAAGATTCCTCATCCTCTTAGCTTTCTTTGTTTGGAAGGCATCAACATAACCTTGCATCTCAACTCTTAACTCATTGAAGGCTTCTTTGCAAGGTTTTATATCCCCTCGTGCATGTGCTAAGTGTTGTTTCAACCTGTGGATATTCCCCCCCCACTGATTCCCTTCTAGCAATGGTTGCACACCATTTTACCCCTAACCAATTAGCAATGCTCTTATGTCAAATCCTTCTTCTCTTTAGGAGCCATGGCAATTTTTCACCAACCAAAAAAATGAATCTGCAATTAAAACCCTAGGATTTCTTAATTTTTAAGAAAAAAACAACATTATTGTAAAGAAAATTAGGGTTATAGGAATAGTTTTAAACTTTTACATTCCTTCATAAGCACTCCAAATCTAAACTTTGAATCAGCAAAATAGCAGCTCCAAAACAGAGGAAGAATGATGTTGAATGAAGATGAACACTCATCCTTCATTAAATAGCAATGGGAGGGGTTTAGGTTTAGATTTAGGGTTATAAAAAAAATTAATTACTTTTTATGTATTTTTTGTAGGCCCAAGTGCCTCCATACGCCCCTAAATCCAAGTGCCTCCATACGCCCCTAAATCCAAGTGCCTCCATACACCCCTAAATGAAACCAAAAGATTTCGTAAGGAACAATGTATTTACAATCTGAACCAAAAACCTTTGAAACCAATTCATCCAACTCCAATAACATTGGTCGTGCTACATGCCACAAGGCCCCTGAGAGCCCTTAAATGCTCAATCAAGGCCCAAGGGCATATCATTTGATCCAAATTATGCCCTGGTTATCCACAATAACTATGTGTCTCACAATTGGGCAAACAATGGCACCCCCAAAGAGACCTCAAAAATTTGTCCCCAGAATGTCTCACAAGGTAATGAAAACAAACCTGTTGAAATTCTTATTACTATTTTGGTTTCAGTAATATGAGGTTATCAATCACGAGCATAAGGACCACACACTCCAAAGGCAATTTGTTGGTTGAATCCTCCAGAGCTCATGATTTGCGCCTAGATGGAGGTGTGGGAACCACTTGGTTGGCTTTCCATAATACCAGGTGTCGATATTATGGTAGTTGCGGGAGGTATTTACCTCCACGTGTAAACCTGACGAGGATAGAATATTCCAGGAAGCAAGAAGAAACCCTAATCGATTGGTTAATAACCCTAGAAGACAAGTCGACTCAAGAGAATGACTTGTATTAGGTTATTAGCCTCCAAGAGAAGAAGTCGGCTAAAGGAAATGTTATATACTAAAGAATTAGTACCCAGAATGAGAAGTTGGCCCAAGAAGTTTGCCAGAAATAGCATAAATACAGGAGGCCAGTCTTCATTCTGGCCAGTCTTCTCAGAACTGCAGAAGCAGCACTTGTGCACACTGCAGTTGGCCAGTTTGTGCGCAAGTTTGGAGGAGAGTTGTTGCTGCAGCTGCTGCAATTAGCAGATTTCGGTTTTGGCTTGGACTATCTCTTGGTTATGGTTTGGACTCTTTGATCAGCTCTTGTTACTCTTTCTTGGTGCGCTATCCTTGAGAAAAAGGTGTGCCACCTTTGTTTGGCTATCTAGCCTAGGGTTTGCTTCCAGAATGATTCTCTGTCAAGGTTAAGGTGCTCGAGGGTGGCCTCGGCCTATGGTTGGGTGACAATATTGCTATATTGTCTATGGTTAAACGAGCACATCCATTACTTTCTAACACCAAGAGCCTAACTAAATTATTTTTTTCTATTTTTTTTCTCAAAGAGTCTACATGTCATGCTACCACTCCTTGTGGCCCTTGGGTATGCAAAAATACTCTTGTTGTGTTTTCTTGGTGGTTCGAGGACTTTTCAACTGAGCAGAGAGTGCATAGCTCTATTATCTTATGTAGGTAAAGTTTCTCGGCCTAGCTATGCAATCCCAGTCGATCCTCGAACATATTCCCAAGTCTTTGGGAAGTTTCATATGCTATGAACCTAAGAGGTCCTTTGACCTGTACCCTTAGAAGAGGGTTTGTCGTAAAGTCAATCTATCTAAAAAATCTTAGAGTTTGTGTTGATCCAAGTGGGGGATAAGATGTAAAAACAACATATCTCGTACATCAATCTGCCCAATACCTACTTTCAACGCCAAATTCTAGACCATAACATTTGAAACTTCTCACTGATGGCCAAACCTCACCCACCAAAGCCTCAAGCCAACCAGGCACCTCGAGCTCTTCAAGCTCAAACAACACCTCAAGAAAAAAATGATGTTAAGGATGGATGGGCTCAAGCGGTTCAAAAGAATTCACGGGACAATATGGCTACAATGCCAACTACAAGAAATCCTATGGCCTCGTCCAAAGTCAGGGAGCCTACACAACCCTCTCAAACCATCACCCCTTGAGGTGGTAAATGGATGCCATGCTCTCTACATCCTCTCTAGGAACCCACAAGGATCTTCAAACCAAAGTTATCGAAACGGAGCTAATCGAGGGTTAGATCAAGTCAAGGACCAGACCAGAACCAACCAAAAAACCGGGTGTAGAACCAATCTAATATATATATATATATATATAGCAAAGTTTGCTCATGTATATAGCATGTAAAGGTGAATATAGAAAAATGGCAGCAAGTGCGACACATATCTAAAACAAAATGCATAATGATCTCTAGAGTCCAAAAAACACCATGCTACAACAAATAACTATATATCATCAAAATCATCCCCTATATTGGGATCGTCGTCATCAATAACACCCTCTAGCTTCCTTTGGCCTCTTCCTCAATCCTCACAAGACATCAATACTAGTGCTTGGTGTTATTTGTGGTTCCAAGCCCATCCACCTTGTTGTTTCTCGAGTCAAGACCCTCCAATTTTGATAGAATTGGTTAATCCTAGCATTCAAATGAGGCAAAAAGCTTAACATGCCTAATCAATGGTTTTGGCTTGAGTGAAGGATACAGTTTTACTAAAGGTCATGACAGATGAGTTCAATGGTCAACACCACCAACATCATGGTAGATAGACAGCTTGGTGATCTTGATTAAATGCCAATCGCATCCCCTCATACATGATAGAATCCAATCCTAAAATGCTAAAAAATGTTTTAAGTATAATTGAATTTTGAATGGGATATGAAATTAAGCTTTCTTCATATGAAGTCCAATGAGATTGGAACCAGTCTCAAATATCATGGATCTATTAATGGTAATGTTCAAAAATTAAGTAAAAGGATAGAAAAGCAAAGATAAAGAAGTCAACGGCCACAAGTAATTGGTTGTGTGGTTTTCCCTCCTGACAATAACTTCGGTCTAGGAGGGAGGGCTAATTTTTTGTTTTGTTTTCCTTTAATTTTTCTTTTTTTTTGTTGAATTAGTGTGGAGGTGTGTTCGATGGGATGGGGACCACTTCATGTTGAAAACGGCCTATCAATCTGGTTCAAAAAGAGTTTAAGGTTTATGGTTTTCTATTAAAGAGATATATTAATTATATCTGAACAAGCATGGCCATCTTTATTTCCACCCAAGATGAAGGAAGGGGAATCGTAGCAACTCTTCTCTCTCCCCAACTCATTGTTGCAATTTATGTATTGGGGCATAGATTGAACACAGAGACTAAGATGGATTATGATTAATTTTTATGGTTGAATGTTGGGGATAGCAAATATTTATGCAATGAATGACACAAAAGAAAGGGCAAACTTCTAGAGGTGGATGGTTGATGAACTTCAAAAGCTCATTGGTTTGTTTGTAAGGACTTTAATATGGTCAATTCTTGGGAAGAAAAGGAAGGCATGCTTCTTGTAAGAACCCCTCAATGAGAAAAGGAAACCTAATCTACCCTTAAATCCAAGCTTCACCAAAATGAAAATTTAGAAGGAATGGGTCTGCGGAGCTTTGGTTTACCTAGTCAACTTTTTGTAAGGGTAATACCAAAAGCTAGGCTTGTTCGAGTGTTGGGGGAGACTACATTGTCAAACCACTAGCCTATCTATTTCTCCATCTCCTAAAAGTTGCCAAAATGCATGTCTAAGGCTTATTACATTCTGAATGTTTCTCACCTATCAAAGATGCCTGAACTATATCAAAAGCATATGTAATCTTATTACAAGGCCAAAAGGAGAAGGTAGTTGGATTGAATGGTGGGAAGATGCCATCACCCGAACCACCAGGTTTTCAAAGGGTTTATGGGAGGTAACTTGCCTCAATCTGATAGAAGCAGCATGAGATAATTGAAGAAGAGCTTGAACAAGTAAGCCAACAAATTCCATTTAGTGCTTTCAACGATGAGCTTTAGCCAAGGCATCTAAGATTCAACACCATATGAAAGTAGATGAAATTCAAAGTGCCATGGGGACTTAGTCGTGGGACAAACTTCATTGGCTCAACACTAACAATCAATTGAAGAAAGAATTTTTCAAAGTGATGGATTTGAAAGAAGCTATTGAGAAAACTTCTCCTATCACAACCCCAAACAAAAGACTTGCTCAGCAGGAGGATAAAGAAAAAGAGTTTGTTGCCCGCTACAAAATCGTACTTCAATCATAGGACCTTACTAAAGAATATAGTGTACCCATGCAAACCTATATGGATGTGGTCCTATGTAAACCTTCAGAAGCCCAGACAAGGTTGTGCACGGAGTCACTGACTTTGGATGATTTGACAATTGCCATGTCGAATATGGCAAAGGATGAGTCGCCTCAATTAAAGGGATTTTAGGTGCAACAACTATTTCCTTTCCAATGATATTGTTTCATGAGGTTCAGTTCCACACCGCTGAAGGTTATACCGCTTAATGTTTCCCACGCCATGATAAGAGAAGTGCCACCATACTACTTGGAAGGCAGGCCACCTTAGAGGCTTATGTGACCTTGACTTTTAGAAGATCATGAATTAGATGCAAATAGAATAAAGAGGAAATCACAATACTTGACTCTTCGTGTGAAATTTTTCAAGGCAACCTAGAATTTTGTCAACACATACCTACTCCTAGTTTACAAGGAAGATGTCAAAAAAGCAATCAGTGGGGTCTAATATCAACAAAGGAATTAACCGCTCCATTCCCTAGCCTCAAGATCTTAAGCTTATCACCAGATGGAGACGTGTCACCCTCCACAAAATCTTGTTGAAAGCTTTAGCCTTAAGGGTGAAGCACATCCTAGCCAAGATTATTTGCCTAAAACATACCAGATTTATCGGATGGTAGTTTATTCTAGAAAGTATCCGGGCCATTTGGGAAGGCATGGAGTGGGCCACGTGCTTAGGCCTTGACACTCTTTTTACAAGCAATGACTTTGAAAAAGTTTATGATAGGGTCAAATGGCCCTTCCTCTAGGCCATGCTCAAAGCTCTACGAATTGTACCCTTCTTTCTAGGTGTGCTTGAAACTATGTTCTTAGAGCTTGTCTCTGTAATAACATATGCAAGCTAGAAGAGGCAGGCCTTTCTCATTTAATTCATCAAGGATGTCCATTGCACCTACTCTTTATGTGATGGCCACTAAAATTTTGGAATATTTGACAGCCCACAAAGTGGAACAAAGGATCATTAAGGGTATTCCTCTCAATTAACGTGACGTTGGGCAACTTGTTAATGAGCACTTCATGGATGATTCCATCCTCACCATCCTCAAGAAGAAAGATTCCATGGACAATGCTATGGAATTCCTTCAGAGCTTTTGTACAACATCTAGATCCAAGATTCAATGAGTCAACACTCAATTTTATAAGCAAAGTCCCTATGACATTCCTAATTGGCTATCAAACCAAGAGATGTCCTGGACTCAACCGAGGTTAATTTTTAAGTTTCAAGGAACCCCATTTGACTTTCAAGCTTCACTTAAGGATTTCTGGGAGATGGGTTTTTTTCCAAGAAAAAAAAAGTTCTTATATTCAATATTTCAACCAAAAATCAGAATATACATGAATTGTGTCCACTGACACTCCCAAAGCACAACATCTTTGTTTCGCCAAAAAGAAAAAAACATAAATAGCTCAAATAGCTTCCTATGTCCAAAATACAATCTTCCCATGGCTCAGACTTTTAATGTTGAGCCATTCAAACTACAAAGCCTAAAAACAAACATCAACAGCATTAAAAGCCTGCAGCCCATGTAGAAATTTTAGCTCAGATGTACACTAAGTCATAAACAGATTTCAACCTCCTATAAAGCTTCAACAATAAGGCAATAAACTCAACACTAAACTGTACTTTATGAGCAGAAATACTAAATGACAGAGATCTGAAACTAAAATAGCAGCGGAAATAATAATGAACAGCAGACAAATCATTCCATATGACACTAGTAATTTCTGGGCACTGGCCCTGGAAAAACCCAACTTGGGAAAACCACTTCAAGGAGATTTCTTCTTATTGAACTCAGAGAAGTTTCATATCAGAGTTTACAACAGCAAGTAATCAGCAGCAATATATTCTTGAAAAATGTGCCAACAGGCCTCCTCGATTTGCATGCTAAAAACTACACAAAACAGACCTCATTTTCTGCAATGTACAGTCCCTTTAAGAGCAAATAAAATCTCGATATCTGTGCACATTAGCAGTAATGTTCTGCACTAATTTTGTACAGCAAAACACCTAGAAAATCGTGCCCTCCTCTTGCCTCAATTTATGTGCTTTTATGCAGCTATATGACCTCTAAACAGTGTTGTACAGCCTCCCCTTTCACTGCTGTCAACTCAGCATTTAATGCTGCAATTCCTAGAAAAGCATGTTCTCTTCTCCTCTTGGAAATCTTGCCCTCCTTCAGCTGTACGGACCCTCTCCTTCCTTGGAAATCATGCCCCTCCTCTAGCTGTACGGACCTCCCTATTTCCCTTGGAGAATGCGCCCTCCTCTTGCTGTTACTCTCACTTCTCCATGAGCTCTATCTCTCTCTTGAGAAAAGTGATTCTTCACCTTCCTGCTCAAGCTCTCCTCAAAGTGTGTGCCCTCTCTCCCTCAAGTGTTGCCTTCATGCAATTTTAATGTGTAACTTCTCTAACCCTTGGTCTCCCTTGAATGACTCTTCACTTTCCCTTGAGATCAACACTCACGACTTAATCATTCATTGAGGTCACTTAAGTCACTTAAGAATAAAGTCACTTTTACACATTAGAATAAAATAAAAGGCTCAACTTTATAAAATCACTTTATAAAGTCACTTTATAAAATAAAGTCACTAGAAAGAAATGTGCTCAGTCACTTCCGCATGTTGGGCGCTGCCTATGCAGAAGTACCTCCGAGCTACCAAATCTAACACTCCCTCTTAGCGAGGGAGTTACTTATGGTACCTCCACCAAAATCCGTCTCCAAATCCATCATCCCATCTGCTACCGTAGTTGCTCCCTCTGAACGAGAGACCTCTGCTCCCATTGCACTAGAAGCATCTGCTGCTACCTTCGTTGATCTATGAACTAAAGACATGCTCCTAGGAGACTTCACACTCTCCTAAGAATCCCTCTGTGTCGACTCATGCCCACTGAGTCCTCTGAGAGTCCTGGAAGAGGACTGAGTCCCCGGTATCAATTCTCTTTCCCGTGCAACCTACCCACTCTCCGACACATAATCTAAATCCAGAAATCCACTGGACCCCAACACAAGTCGTCCCAACAACCTGTACATAATACCTTGCCTGATGCCAAGCCTCACTGCTGCGTCCAAGGCCGCTCTCTCTGATTGTATGAGCACTTGTCCATCCTCGAACATCACTGCATACCCCTTATCCGCCAGAGCTGATAGAGAGAGCAAGTTGACCCTCAGCTCCGGTACATGCGACACCTCTCCCACCTTCAAAGAACCTCCAGACTCTAGCTGGAAATCCACGATTCCAAACCCCTTCACTGCATGCGTAGTATCGACCCCACTATCCACATGCATGTCTGAGTCTGTCTTTGACATACCAAGGAACATCGACCTCATTCCCGTCATATGGCTAGATGCGCTTCTTGTCCTGTGAGGTGGCCCAATCACTGGACTTCTTCTTCCCCTTACTCTTTCCTACAAGAGCAAGATTTGGTTCCTCTCTGCAACAGAATAGACCCTAGCCCAAGATCTATCCTTTGATCTTGTTGGCTGCTATATTCACTTGTTGCCTCCTCCTGGAAACCTTCTTCTAGAAACCCTCACGACAAGAATCTTTTTCCCTTCCCTTCTTCCAGGCAAAACCCCTTTGCACTCACTACAAATCAAGTGTCAAATCTCTTGTCTTTTGAACCTCAAAGCTCCTGCTCTAATACCATGTAGAAATTTTAGCTCAGATGCACACTAAGTCATAAACAAATTTCAACCTCCTATAAAGCTTCAACAGTAAGGCAATAAACTCAGCACTAAATCGTACTTTATGAGCATAAATACTAAATGACAAAGATCTGAAACTAAAATAGCAACGGAAATAATAATGAACAACAGACAAATCACTCCATATGACACTAGTAACTTCTAGCCAATGCCCCTGGAAAAACCCAACTTGGGAAAACAAGTTCAAGGAGATTTCTTCTTATTGAGCTCGAAGAAGTTTCATATCAAAGTTTACAACATCAAGTAATCAACAACAATAAATTCTTGAAAAATGTGCCAACGGGCCTCCTCAATTTGCGTGTTAAAAACTACAAAAAACAAACCTCATTTTCTGCAATGTATAGTCCCTTTAACAGTAAATAAAATCTCAATATCTGTGCACATTAGCAATATTGTTCTGCATTAATTTCGTACAACAAAACACCTAGAAAATCATGCCATCCTCTTGCCTCGATTTTTGTGCTTTTATGCAGTTGTACGACCTCTAAACGATGTTGTACGGCCTCCCTTTTCACTATTGTCAACTCAGCATTTAATGTTGCACTTTCCAGGAAAGCATGCCCTCTTCTCCTCTTGGAAATCGTGCCCTCTTTCAGTTGTATGGACTCTCCTTCCTTAGAAATCGTGCCCCTCCTTTAGTTGTACGGACCTCCCTCTTTCCCTTGGAGAATGTGTGCTCCTCTTGTTGTTACTCTCACTTCTCCATGAGCTCTATCTCTCTCTTGAGAAAAGTGACTCTTCACCTTCCTGCTCAAGCTCTCCTCAAAGTGTGTGCCCTCTCTCCCTCAAGTGTTTCATTTTTGCAATTTTAATGTGTAACTCCTCTAACCCTTGGTCTCCCTTGAGTGACTCTTCACTTTCCCTTGATATCAACACTCACGACTTAATAATTCATTGAGGTCACTTAAGTGACCCACTTTCATAAAGTCACTTTTACACATTAGAATAAAATAAAAGGCTCAACTTTATAAAATCACTTTATAAAGTCACTTTATAAAATAAAGTCACTCGGGAGAAATGTGTTTGGTCACCTCCGCATGTTGGGCATCCTGCCTATGCAGAAGTACCTCTGAGCTACCAAATCTAGCAGTCCACACACTGACAATCTAAACTTCCAGCATAGACAACTTTCTGCTTCAGTCCTAATGATCTTCAAAATAAAAGTTGGATCTTTACTGGAAGGGTTCCCTCATCAATTGTTTCTTCCTCTTGGAGTGTGCCCTCC
>JZKD02S1978041.1:451127-461256 GCA_000966675.3 Picea glauca | reverse complement strand
AAAGGAAGTTTGAGGATGCAAGTACACAAAAAAATGGAGATAATTCTTGTTTGGGGTGGTTATTTAATGTGCACCTTTTGTCTTCACTAGCAGACATCTAGCTCGGTGTGGCTGGTTTTAAACAAGCCTTCAGCTCTACATAGCAGCACCTAAGGTGCAACCAGTTTTGTATATCAATTTGTTCATAAACAAAGGCAAAAGTTTTGAACTTGACATCTCATATACAATTCGTACTCAAACAATTGTGTGAAATGTTTGAATAATCTGCCTTTATTTGTGTGTTTAAAAGAAAAGGTAACAATATTACTAGCCTTCGTAATTGATAGATGCTATAATGTTCTAACAGATATGTTTTTAAAATGGAGAAATAAAAGGCAATAAGCAGAAATATTTTTACAAGAAAAATTAAATTATCGCAACATGTTCTCCAAGAGGTGCGTGCAGAACCTACCTATAAAATACTTAATACAAGGATAATGAAAGTGTATAGCTAAACTAAATTTTAGTACACCTAACTGGCCGGTCAATTGACAATATCAAAGAGATTACCCCGTGGTGAATTGGTAAAGGCACTACTCTTTCTTGGCAGAGGTGCAAGTTTCAAATCACTCCTCGGTCACATTAAAATGGGTTTGTACCGTGTTAATGTTAAAATGAGTTTGTGCCGTGTTAATATACAATGTTGGGATTCCTAGCTACCCGTGGATCAATCAAGAGTGAAATTACTAATAGGCCAAAAAAAAAAAATCAATATCATACCATGGTAACCCGGAATGCATATGAACAGCTTCAATGGCATGTTGCAAAGCTGCAACTGGATTGAATGGCATGTTGCAAAGCTGCAACTGAATATGAACAATCCTCGTAGATCATCTAAAAGTGAAATTTCTGATAGAAAAATAAAAAGAATCAATATCATACCATGGTAACCCGGAATGCACATGAACAGCTTCAATGACATATTGCAAAGCTGCAACTGGATATGAACAATCAGCAGCTGCAGCTGCTACTTCACTCACAGCCTGTGTTTTATTCAATGTATCCAAGGCAATGCTCTCTTCGCCCAATACTTGTGCAACATCGTTGATGTATTCAGGTATGGTATCCACCTTGTCTGATCCTTCTCCAATGGTACTAGTGCTAGCATACCTGACTGGAACATTTATAGTCAACCCACCTGCTATTCCCCCAACTACCAAACCTCGATGCAGAACGGGCATTGCAAGCCATGGGGTAAGTTTCCCGTGCTCCATAGAAACCCTAAATGGCGATATTTGAGATCGAATCCCAAACAATTTATCATCTGCCGTTTTCAGGGGTTTCCTGCTCTGCTTGTCTGAATTATCATCGTCCCAACTTCCACGGCAGCCATGCGTAGCGAGTTCCGGATTCAAATCGACCCCAACGCAACCCTTAAAACCCTTGCTATTGCGCTCTGAGACTGTGTCATCCTCTTCAGATGAAGCATTATAGATAAGTCTTCGCAATATGGAAGCTGTTGGCGATGCAGAGGAAGTGGATTGAATACGTCTACATAGCCTTAATTTGGCCAATGGGCGTCTGGAAGCCATCTCTTTATCTACTATGAGACCTCCTTTTCTGTTTCAAATCAATAAAGAAATGGCCCCATTCACAAAATGTCCAGGCTTTTGTGCATTAACTGTGCATAAAAACATTCCCAATATTTAATCACTAATTTGAAATTTTGTTTCGGTTTATGACCGATCAGCTTGTATTTGCATTGTTGTCGGATCTATCTATGCTTTAAATGTACTATGAATATGTCGAATCCATGTCCTCGCACTCTACTCTAAATAAGTGGAATCTATGCTCTGAAGATGTCAAATATGTGTCTTCAATTTGTGCTCTGTGGCGAAACCTGCATCCCTATTGATAGCTTCTCTGGTCTGTGCATACAGAGTGTCAGTTGAATGGCCTTTGTTTCCCTCTCCATGCACTCTTTTCAATTTTTTCCCGTTTTCGTTTCGCTCTTTCACAGCTTTAATCGATTTTGCGATCGTTAAAGCAAACTATCGAAATTGTAACGTGGTACATCGAAATAATAATTAAAGCCAAGCCATACATCAACACCAAATCTGTATGAGACTTTTTTGTTTGTAGCACAAGGGACGATGTCTCCTTTTAAGTTGGAGAGGTCACCCATTCATTCTCTTCATTCTTTTGGAGTTTAGATGCATTCTTTTGGAGATGAGGTACCTCCTCAAGCTAGGGAGGTTGGTTAATGTTGGATTTTTTTATCTTCTAGAAGTTAGATGTTTGGAATCTAGGTATTAACAATTTATTTTAGTTATCATTTATAAAAGTATAGAGGTAAATTATAGTTATAAAATGAAATAAATAAAGATATATATATTATTTTTTACTTTTTTTAAAAATTATTATTATTATTATTATTATTTTTTATATATCTTTTCATTTCTTGAAGAAGGATTCACATAAATGAACTAAAGATTTGGAGGTGGAATATTTAGATTTATGGAGAGAACTAATTCATTATATGAATCAAATGAATCAGTGTCATAAAGTCTCTTTGTTCCACCTAAAAAGGTTTTAGGAATAATTAATTCCTTTGAGGAAAGCTTGGTATCCATGTCTTCTACATTGGCCTTTGAAAGAGGAATGGATCGCCCTAACGACACTTGAGATTGCTAATCACTATTTTAATCATCGACATTTTCAAAAAAAATCTAGTGTTTTGTTTTTAATTTTGCTTTTGTCCTTTTTTCCTAAGAACATGTAGACAAGTAGCTTGTAAATGCCATGGGAGATGACATATCCAATAATCAAACATTGTGTTCTCATAATCCAAGACCTGAGTGTATTGAAAATTTCTCCATTTGAAAAGTGGTTTGTCTGGGAGACCCTTGCTTAGGTATATCTCAACACAAATGTTAACGTATGTGCATAATCCCGCTAGAGCTCTCTTAGGATCTAATTTGATGTAAGTGCCCAAAGAGTTCCCAATACCCCTAAAAACTAGTACATAACATAAATGTAATTGAAAATTAGGAAGGCAAACCCAAACTAGCATTCTAGTAATTGACATAGAGTTGGGATCAAAATCTAGAAACCGAGGAGTTATAAAAAGCCATTCATTTCCCCAAAACCATGGACCTTGCCCAAAAATGGTCTGATAATCAACATGATCTAAGAACCAAATAAATAAAAAAAAGGAATAAAGAGAGATCTCACATTTTTTTGTCCAAGATGAATGAATCCATTGATATCAAGCCAACATAGGTGGCCAATACCCATTAAATCAGGAAATGACTGCATCTTTTTCATATAGGAAATGTAGATGGTTGACCTCCAACGTTGTAATCTCCACAATCGGCACCTCATTAGCATGTTCCACAATATAGGCTCTAGAAATAGGTAAAGGCTTCAAAGCATGAGAAGTGAAAGATTTGTTTTTTACTGCATCCTTGAAAGACATCCCAATGCCCACCACTCCTTTATGTAATCGCAGTCCCAAGATAATAGTTGAATCTTTGCAAATATAATAATAAAAAAGATGAAATAGTTCCTCCAATTATTCACCCTCGTAAAGAAGGAGTTGTTGAGCGACATGAATCCCCAATGTATGATTCAATTTATGCCTTAAATCCAACACATCGATATGAAAGTTCACCCATAGACATAAGGTTTTCCCATAGAGTGACTTGAGCATAATCTAGAATTATATCTTTGTATCAATATCTATAGGAATTTCATTGATCACTTGACAAATGACCTTGGAACCGTCATCAAAAAATTGATAGTCGAATGTTTCAATAGTCATTTTGTCAAATACCTTGCTTGCAGAAAATTCACCAAACACTTTGCTTGTAGATGGATCAACAAAAACATGTCAGCCATCTACAATACTTTGGCATTGATTGTGTATAGTCATTTTGTCAAACAAATGTTGAGTGTCCTCAATACTTTGATAGTGATCTTATGCAAGCATTTGGTCAAACACTTGCCATGCAAAAGTATTGAGCAAATGATTGTCCAACTGCTCAAAATCTAGGCTAAAAACTCTAGGATACCACTATAGATATGTCACTGCCTACACCAATTTCTCCGAAATAAACCACAACTCCATCATTATATGCCAGAACCAAGCAATATCAAGAGGTCCTAAAATTGCAGAAGAAAACACATCCATGGCCTCCTATGGCAAAAGATTTGGCAATCCATCGACTGTGGTAGGGCTGAAAATATGAATAAAATTCTAAAGCAATCCAAGTAATTCCTTGCCATTTTTTATTAAAGTCCAATAGACCAAAGTTGGTCTCAGTGGACGCTAACAATCACCATCATTATATATAATATTTAACCTACAAGGAGACTAATAACAACAAATAATAATAATCTATTTTTAAGGTCATGGCCTAGCGAAACACTAGATTGATGTATAAGACCCCCTTATTTGTGCAACAAGAGACCCCTTCACGTAATGATTTCATTGTTTACGTTACTATAGCTTATTTGTATAAGCTACAACAAAAAATATAATCTATAAAATGTTAATAATCACATCCCTCTCTCTTTACATATTCTAGTTCATGTTAAATGGCAATGGAATGGACAAAAATGGTGCTTAATACCGGGGCATTTACACACATAGGTTGATATAGGGTAGAGGCATCAACAACATCTCCATGAGAGGAAGAAGCCCCACTTTTTGGTCATCATACAAAGATGTTGTAGTGAGGTTTCATGGACCATGTTCAAAGATTGTGACCTTTTTAGAGAATAGCATAAGTCTAGAGTTAAATGCCTAAAGCATCACATAGAAAAGGCAAAAAAAAACCTTAATTAGAAATCACCTAACCCTAAGGTAGGAGGTGACATCTAATGCGTGCACGAAGGATCCTATAATGATTTATCATTTCTTAGAGTGGTGGCCTTTGGAGCAAACACTTATGTGTTGGACTACAACCAAATTAATAATAAAAAATCCCATCAAACTCAAGCTCTATGATAGGGTTTTTTCATAATTATTTGAATGTACACTAGGGATCATGAGAGGAGATTTTATAGCCATGGAAGCTAATTCAAGATGCCATGAGATACACACATCCAACTATTATTTCACACGTACATGCATCCTAGGTGAATCCTTACTTCACCAACTCATAAAATATGCACACAAGGTATTGGGAAGAATGATTTGATCCTGCAAAAGATTATTATTCCAAGACTTCTTTTGGGATTCGACTATAATCATTGTCATTAGAGTTTTAGAACGAGGAAACAAAGCATGCATGAGGAGACTACTTCATAATTGTTTAAAGACGAGGAGATTGAGGACATTGGCATGGATCTTTTAACTTCAAAGTATGACAAAGATGTCTTGGAAACCCAATTTGAATACCAACTTGAGGAACAACAACAAAAGTTAAAGAAAGGAAAGGAAACGTGGCTTTCTCAAATTAGGGAAAAATATTTATCACAAAGCCTTTGGTGTCAAAGTAAACCCTCTAAAATCCCCAAAAATTGCTTTGAAAAACATTATTGTTGTGACCCAAGGGTGGCATATATGAGGTTAAATGCATATGATATGACCCCAAGGGGGGCATATATGGGGCTAAATGTACATGTAATGTGTAATTGTATATGTAATAGGGTTGGCCTAATAAAAAAGAGGCCTTGTGTGTAGTGTGTGAATAGGTATACATAGAGATCATGTATTCATTATTGAGGATATGTGTAGTGTGATGTATGAATTTATTTGGGTATTTGGAGGAGGTTATCCTATTCTTTAAGGAGTTATTGTGTAACTCATCTCTCTTATCTATATCGGAGTTGTGCTCCATGCTCACATTGGTGTACATGGTGTATACTTATGGTTTATTCTAATATTTTAAGTATTTGGTACATAACATTTGGTATAAAAACATCAATCCTAGGGTTTTATTGATTTAAGCGAGTCATCTTGACAGTTTCACTATAACTTTTTTTTCTATGAAGTTTTGGACTGTGAAATTTTCAAAGTACTGAAACGACATATCAAAGTAATCCTGGTAAAAAATTCAGGTACTGGGTCATTTTACTTTCTGAGATATAACCCATGGAAGTTAGGGTTTTTTACTATCCCTAAAATCAGTCTCAAAAGCGTCATTTTGGTAATTTCGCTATAAATTTTGTTTGGTGAGGTTTCAGATAATGAAATTTTCAAGGTATTGAGAAAACATAGTGAAGTTATCTTGGTTAAAATTTCAGGTTTTGGATCATTTTACTTTCAGGGATACATCATGTGGAAGGTAGGGCATTTTACTAGCCCTAAAATCAATCTCAAATGAGTCATTTTGGAAATTTTGTTATAACTTTTTCTTAGTGATGTTTCACACTATGAAATTTTTAGACTACTAAGAAAACATAGTGAATTTATCTCAGTGAAAATTTCAAATGTTGGATCATTTTAATTTCTGAGATATAGTCTATGGAAGGTAGGGTTATTTGACTAGTCTTATAACTAGTCTCAAACAGGTGTTATGGGTAAAATAGTTGTATCTTCTTCAGTGAGGATCCAAATTCAAGGCCACGAATTGCAGTGGATAGATAACAAACCTGATTATTTCAAGTAAAACTTCATGATCAAATAATATAAATTGGAGGTGTGGCATTCTGTGCAAGTTCGCTCTCTAGAAAAGGCCAAAAATCAGCAAGGTTTGGTAAAGCTACCATAACTTTTACTTGGCACATCCAATTGTGGCATTGCAAAGAAGATATATCAGAGTACTACAGACCAAAATTTCAAACTTGAAAGGTTCGAGAGTTTAGAGATATATCATAAGGAAGGTCAGCCAAAAGGATAGACTCCAAATCAGAGTTTTCAAAGGTATCTTCACTTAAAATTACCATAACTTTTGATTGGGATGTCCAATTGAGGTGATTCAAAATCCATTTGAAAGAAAAACAAAATAGAATATTATATTGTAAAAAGGATTATAACTATTTTAGATCGTCATTTTCAATATATTGAAGTTGTAAGTTGAATGTTTGGGTTAGACCTCAATTAATAATCAATAGAAATACCCCATTTTTATGGAGATGGAGATAAAGATGAAATCGGTCCTATGGAATGGTTGAGGTTGGTAAAGGAATATGGTATGACTTCTTCAAGGGCAATAAACAAATTTTCCGGTGAAGCTTGGAAGTGGTGGTTGAGCATTGATAAGGATACTAGATGGAATGTCACATCAGAAGAATTTGAAAAAACCTTATCAATTAAATGTATTATGTATACAAAAATGGAGGAAATGTATAGAATTCAAGATGAGTTAAAAGAAGTAAAGGAAGAGATCAAGAAGAAGGGTGATGACCTATCCAAGATATGAGACCTTAATGAAGCACGCATTAAGGAGGTTCAAAAATTAAAACAGGGAAATAATAGTAAAGGAAAGTGGGGAAAGGAGGAGTCAAGGGAAGAATTAAAAGAGAGAGACGAAGAGATATGTCAATTACAAAACCATAATAAAAAACCATTGGATGAGGTCAAGAGATTGAAACAAGAAAAGAAGAATTATCAAAATCGGGAAGAAACAAGGATCTTGGATGAAGAATCTACCAAAAGACTTGAAGAGGAAATTTGCAAGAAGGTTGAGGAATCCCTAAATATTGTTGAGGTAAAATCATAAATGCAATCTAGAATTGAAGAAGGACGTCAGAAATTGATAAATGGGGTGATGTTGTAGCTTCAAAGGGAGACAAAAGACAAGATTCAAGAAGGTCACCAAAAGATACTTGAATAAGTTAAATTTCATCTAGAGGATGCACATGCCAAATATGATGGTATTATCTCCAAGACTAGAGTAATCTAAGACCAAGCAAAGAGGATAGAGGATGGCATTGTCTCTGGAAAAAAAATAGATGAAATGCATGTGTAGAGTGAAGGAAAACCATCAAGTGTGAAACCATATTGACATCCTCATTACTAGGAAATATTTCAAGGAAAACAAGAAGGTCAATATCATCATCATCAAGTAAGAAGATGGAATACTTGTCAATATTCATGGAACAAGGCATCACAAAACCACTCTTCAACCAGCTATTATCAGAGACCAACAACCACTACAAATTGGAGATGTTACAACAACAATACATGGAATCAAAGGAAAGAAAATAATGCAACAACTAGCCACCGAGGATTAAGACCGAAAAAAATTGATTTTGGATGGATGGATCATCATCAATGGAATGAAGAAAGCAGGAACATAAGAAAATCATATAATTGGTTCCATCACAGGTGAAGTCTTTAATTGCAAAGCTCTGAGGTCGAAGCCTTTTGAAGGAGGGTACTATGTTATGACCCAAAGGGGGGCATATATGGGGTTAAATGTATATGATATGACCCCGAGGGAGGGCATATATGGGGCTAAATGTACATGTAATGCGTAATTGTGTATGCAATAGGGTCAACCTCATAGTAAAGGGATCTCATGTGTAGTGTGTGAATAGGTATATATAGAGATCATGTATTCATTATTGAGGACATGTGAAGTGTGATGTATGAATGTATGTGGGTATTTGGAGGAGGTTCTTCTATTCTTTAAGGAGTTATTGTGTAACTCATATCTCTTATCTATATTGGAGTTGTGCTCCACACTCACATTGGTGTACATGGTGTGTACTTCTAGTTTATTCTAATATTTTAAGCATTTGGTACATAACAACTATGAAAGGAAGAAAAACAACTTTGAGAAAAGGTTAAAAGAAGAAGGTCAACAACTTATTAACTCAAGCACAACTCAGACTTCGTGGGAGGTTTATCTCTAAACCAATCAAAATAACCCAAAATGAAAACTCGATATTGGAATATTAGGGGACTCGATGCTCTTAGTAAGAGGATTCTTCTTATAAGGAGAATCATGATGGAAAGCCAATTTTTTTGTTTTCTTTAATAAACAAAATGAGGTGTAGAAGGAATTGAACTCTTATCCCATAAGATATGGAGGGAGTGTGGATGTAGCTAAAAGTGCGAGAGGGGTTTACTTATTTTATGATACCCACAAAATATTAGGGTGTATAACAAAGAGTGGGGCATATGGTGGATTAAAGGTGTCTATGTTTTGGTTGGTGAAGAGATTTAGGATAAGATCACAAACTTGTGTGTTCCCTCAAACCATAATTGGAAGTCGAATGTTGGGAGGATCTTATTAAATATATGAACAACTATGATAGTGAGCCCTAGTTACTTAAAGGACACTTTAATTCCACCAACATAGATTCATTTTAAGCCCAAATTTATCAAGTGTTGAGAGTAATCAAATCCCTTGAAGTGTAAGCTTTTTAATCATTTGAGATGGATCAAGGTTGGTTGTAGTCTACCTCAACTCCGTAGAATTCACAACTCACAACTTATGGACACATGGATATGTAGAAATACAATTTTGATTATCTTTGAAATATTTATATTTGCATTATAACAATATTTCTATATAAATGTTACATCTATAGCATTTATATTTACGTGTAAATCTAGTATCTCTCTTTTTACCTTTCTATGTAACAATTTGCATATTATGTGTACATATAAAATCTCTCGCTTTCATATAGAGAAATATATTTTTAATTATATTTGTATCTATATTTGGTTAACATATAGTATTAAAATTATTAATTATTATGTATGTTATATGTTTTTGAAGCGAGTATACAATGATGTAAGTGTTACCCACATGGTGTCAGTTGGGTCTAGCCTCAGTGGTTTTAGGATGGAGTGTTATCCTCCCCAACCAAGTTCTATTATGGCAAATGACATGTTGAGTTCATAATGAGTATATTGTTGTAATGACTTTAAGCTATGTCATTGATATAGCCTTGTGCCTTGAAAAATATAGGGTTTCCCCTCAGTACCATCCTCAAAATGAGGGGAAGTTCTTAAATATTTTTCCCGGGATACGTTACCTAGGAAAAAAAACAAATGTTACCCATGTGGTAATGTCTCTACCATGTTGGAGCCCCGCTCTGTGGAAACCCTAATCGGCAACCCTCTCGGCCATCTTGGCCGCTCTTCGACCCTCGACCGCTCTTCCCTTTGGCGTCCATGGCCTCGGCGATTCCGGACCCCGACCCTCCCCCTGACTTTCTTGATGAAGTCGTGGCCTTCAAATCCCTT
>JZKD02S1978041.1:427836-446598 GCA_000966675.3 Picea glauca | reverse complement strand
TAAAGGGAGAAAACCTCTTCTTCTTCGAAATGATAGGCAGTCTTTTAAGTTATGTACATCATCTATAATTGAGCACCAACTCAATGTGAGGCTGCTACCTCTGTTTTACAAGCTGTAACTTGTTTGAGAGAACCAACTCTCTATTTTCTCTAGCACCCACTAGAAGGAAGCACCAACTCCCTTAATGTTTCAGCACCAACTGGATGGAAGCACCAACTTCCAGTTACACAGGCTCCAACCTGTATAACAAAGAACACTTGTTCTCCCTTGCACCACCCTGCCACCCTGGTTTCTCTAGCTGCAACCAGATGGAAGCTACAACTCCCTGTGTTCAAGCTCCCACTTGAACCTCTGAGGACAACAATCCTCCCTAGCACCTCCCAACCACCCTAGAATATAAATAAATAATTAAACAACCAACTACACAGATAAATCAATTCTTACCTCTTCTTCTCTGTTCTGTAAATCTGGTCTTCTTCTGACTGTTCTGCAATTCTTCTCTTCCTTTGTCTGTTCTGCAAATCTTCTCTGCTTCAACTTGTTCTGTCATTCTGCTCTGCTTCAACTTGTTCTATCATTCTGCTCTGCTTCAAGTCTTTTCTTAATCTGTTACTCTTCTCTGAGTTTCATCTCACACTGCGCATATTCTTAGTCTCACACTGCGCATCCTGTGATTTTCCCTTTCTTACAGTTTAATTCATTTTTCATCCAGAACGACCAACCCCGTATAGTCTGTATCTTTTTCTTTTATACACCACTCCCACAACAGTTACACTTCCGAATCTTCTAAGGCAAAAGAAATATCGTCTAAGCAACTGAAACGCCAACCAATCAGGAATGATGAATCAGTTTCGCTAACAGATTCGTAACTGATAAATTAACTGTGAGAGAGAACAGTAGCCCTTCGATCATATTCAAGTTTATCTACACCGTTGGATGAACTTTATTAATCTTGCCTTTAAATTGGGTTTCGGAATTTTGGCATTCCTATGGCCAAGTGTCTCGACACTTCATATCGCGATCTCTGAAACTCCGATACAGAGCTTTTCTGCGCTAGCTCCTTCCTTAATATGACCAAGGCCATGACCAAGCGCTTATGCATAAAGTGATTTTCGCGAATTCGCATTTTGTGAATCTGGAGATGAGGCATCTCGACTCTCCAAGTCGCGATCCCCGAAACCTCGAAATGGAGCTTATCTGAACTGAATCCTTCCCTTCTCGTGACCACCGGTGGTGACCATAGGCTGTGCCAAAAAGGCGCTTCATATTTCGCAAGTTTATAAACTTCATCGCGTCTGATCGATGGTTGAAATCTCCATACATCCGACGGTCCAAATCTTATCGCGATCTCGGATCACACGAGTTTCCACACCATGCTCCGTTGACTCCAAGTCAACGACTTGTCCTATGATTCGACGGTCCAGATCTGATCTTACTTCAATGGCTCAGATCATATCTTGATTTCGCATATCGCGATTTCGACATTCTTGTGGTTATGTTTCTTACCTCTCCAAGTCGCGAAACTCCGAAATGGAGTCGGATTAACGGTCCAGATCACACCTTGATCTGACGGCTGCGATTTCGATGGTTATGTTTCTTGCCTCTCTAAGTCGCGAGTTGCGAAACTCCGAAATGGCATGGGATCAACGGTCCAAATCACACCTTGATCTGACGACTGCGATTAAATCGCGATTTCGATGGTTATGTTTCTTACCTATCCAAGTTGCGATAGGCGAAGCTCCGAGATGGAGCTCAGATCAACGGTCCAGAACAAACCACGAACTGATGGCTAAGATAGTTTCGTGATTTCGCATATCACAAATTCAAGAGGTTAGGGAACCCCGTTCCTTTGACTTTCCAGTCAGCGACATGATGATCTTTCGCCACGTGGCCTGCCTGAAGATGGACGGTCCTCCTTCTTTCGAGATTTTGTGAGCCCGTTTATCCTTGCACTTTAATGAATGTGCAGGTTCTTCATGATCCAACGATGATTGAATCTGACGCCTCAGATTTGTCCTCCTCTTCTGCACGTTCTTCTTGTCTACTAACAGATCTGACGGTCCTCCTTCTTTCGGGAATTTTGAATTGGATCCAACGATCATAAATGCTTCTCCTCGCGAGCTTACTTTGTTCCGCTTACTCTGATCTTGCCATCGATGATTCTTGTCAACAATCCTCTGCACTATCTCTTCTGAGCTTATTCGAATCTTCTTTGCAGCGTCTTCTCATAATGCCAATCTATTACATACTTTCTGTACTCATGCCATCTTCATTGTTGTACTTGCCATTAATGACAAGCATTCGATGTCTGTTAAATATTTGCCAACAGAAGCCTCAGAAACCATCACCCACCTCTTATTGGAATGTAACTTTGCGCTTCAACTCTGGAACCTCATCTATCTCCCCCTCCCTAATCCCCCCCCCCTCTCCCGATAGCTAGATCAATGTCTTTACCCATTGGAAACAAAGATATGCTGGCAGCTTCAAAAACAAAAAATGATTCACCCTTCTTTGGAAACAAATCCCCAATTTGTTAAGTGGGAGATATGGTTAGGACGCAATCAAGCCATCTTTTGCGACAAGCTCCCTTCAATGCAAAGCATCTTCTCAAAGGTATGTGGTTTAACCTCTGAAGTCTTTAGAACCAAAGTAGTAGACTTCGACCCCCCAGGCACCTTGGATCTAAGTGAGGAAGATTGGGTCACTTATATACGGGGGCCACCGTAGATCATCACAAGAAACCCAAGGCAGGCCCCGAAGCAACAAGATTGGCAACTGCACCTTGATAACAACAACTTCTCATCTTGGCAAAGACAACAATGTTCCTATTTCCTCTTTTTCGATGGGGTAGCAACAGGAAACCCAGGGTTGGCAGGTGCGGGGGGAGTCATCTATGATTCTGAGGGAAAAAAATTAACTGAGTACACCTAAGGATTGGGAAAGATGTCAAACAACAAAGCAGAGGCCCTTGCAGCTTATATGGGACTCAAGCTAGCCCAGGACCTGCGTATCCAGATGTTCGACAACATAAGTATTCCAACAGAGGACGAACACCTTCAGTAACCACTCACATAACCAGATCAAAGATCAACACACCGATGTTTTCACATGATAAAACCCCTACAGGGAAACATCCATGGCCCCAGCCAACGCGACCACTTGGAGCGGTTTATTAATGCAAAGAAAAAGATTACATAAAGATTTTACAAGAGAGTTTCTCACAATCGATCATTGCAAATGACCCTCCATGCTCTTTAAATAGAGATCATGGACCAATTGGGTGTTAAGCCACAGAACAATGGTCATTAAGATCAAGGAGATTATGAATCGTCGGATCACTCTATGTCGGGAACATATCGTGATTGTCAGATTTCCTAACTACAAATGCATACTAATGAAACACACTAAGAAACATAGTTTTACCTAACGACATATTAGACCAAGTAGATCTTAACTAACTCCTAAGTGTCTAAATATCCTAACATCCCCCCTTAAGAAAAACCCGGGATAGGATTGAAGGATTTACAATAGTGACACAATAGGAGAAGGAAGGAGGCATTAGAGCCTATCCCCCCTTAACGACAACTTCCTGAACTCCTAACATAGATCGAAGTTTGGAAAACTTTGCTTTTGTAAGAGACTTTGTGAAAATGTTTGTAACTTGATCTTCTGTAGGGAAAAAGAGCACTTCAATAACTTGATCATGAATTAGCTTTCTGATGAAGTTCATGTGTAGCTCGATGTGTTTGCTACGCTGATGTTGAACCGGGTCTTTGGCGAGCTTGATGGCACTCTTATTGTCACACCAAAGGCTGGTCGGATGCTAGTGCTAGAATCCAAACTCTGAAAGGATCTGTCGAAGCCACATGGCTTCCTGACTTGCATTTACCGCTGCTTGGTACTCTGCTTCTGCTGAAGAAAGTGCAATAGCCTGTTGTTTCTTATAGGCCCAAGTGACAGGTCCTGAACCAAGGCTGAAAACATAACCTGCAGTAGACTTCCGATCATCAGGGTCACCGGCCCAATCTGAATCAGTGAAACCAACCAATAAATGAGTCCCCTCTGAACTGTAATGTATCCCGAACTGAATTGTACCACGGACATAGCGAAGTATCCTTTTAGCCACTTTCCAATGGCTTTCATGGGGTGTTTGCATATACCGGGCAACAAGACCAACAACAAAGGAAAGATCAGGACGGGTATGAGTCAAGTATAAGAGGCTACCAACTAACTGACGCTACATGGTGGCATCAACTTCAGGAGAAGTACAGGTGGCAGTAAGCTTGACTCCAGACTGTAAGGGAGAAGGGGTTGGTTTACAATCATCCATGTGAAAGTGACGAAGAAGGCCACAAGCATACTTAGACTGGTAAAGAAAAATTCCTTCATTGGTTTGCAAAACTTGGAGGCCAAGGAAATATTGCAAAAAGTCTAAGTCGGTCATTTCAAATTTCTTCTTAAGGTTGGTTTTCACATGGTTTAAAAGTTTTGGGTCACTACCAGTAAGGATAAGGTCATCAACATAAAGGACAAGGATTATGAGATGGCTTCCTACTTTCTTGGAATAGACATTAGGATTAGAATGGCATCTAGAGAATCGAGTGGCAATAAGAAAGTTGTCCATTTTGGCATACCAAGCTCGGGGAGCTTGCTTGAGACTATAAAGAGATTTCTTGAGGCAAGAGTCATTCTGGACATATCCAGGAGGTTGTTCCATGTAGATTTCTTCTTTCAAATCGCTATGCAAGAATGCAGATTTAACATCCATTTGATGGACCTCCCATTTATGTGAGGCAACAAAGGAAAGAACAAGGCAGATGGAATTCATTTTGGCTACAGGGGCAAAGGTTTCATTATAGTCAATTCCTTCAACTTGGGAAAATCCTTTGGCAACTAACCGAGCCTTGTGTCTTTCGACACTTCCATCTGATGCATACTTATTTCTGTAGCCCCATTTACATCTGACAAGTTTTCTTCCTTTTGGAAGAGGTACAAGATCCTAAGTATTGTTTGCCATTAAAGAATGATACTCTTCATTCATTGTTGTATCCCAATCTGGATGACCTGAAGCTTATGCAAATGTCTCGGGATCGCGAGTCTTTGAAACTTGAGCCAGAAGAGAAGAGGCTCGTTGGAACTGTGAATGTGTTCGACGTTGATCTGAAGGATCACCGACAAGATCACCAGCTGCTTCTCATGTTGAACGGACCCATCTAGGAAGGAGTGGAACTGGTGCTTGTTCAGGTTCAAAGGACTCATCTGGAGGAATGTTAGCAGGCGGAGGTGGATTATCATCCTCACTTTCATCATCTGAAGAAGAAACCAGAATAGGAACAGAAGAAGGCACAAACGCTGAAGATGGCTTGCAGGCCGAAGAAGGTACAACCATTGAATTAGGTTCGCAGGCCAAGAGATTTTCATCAAATTTAACATCTCTTCTAAGAATAATTTCATTACAATGTGGTTGAAGAAGTTTATAATCTTTGAAATCTTCAGAATAACCAACAAATATACACTTCTCACTTTTAGGCTGCAATGCTTTCCTTTTCTCATCAGGAATGTGAGCCCATGCTATACTGCCAAATACACGGAAGTGACTTACATCTAGTTTAATTTTAGTCCAAGCTTCTCCTGATGTTATATTTTTAAGAGCCTTTGTGGGAGTGCGATTGACTATGTAATTTGCATAGTTGATCACTTCCGCCCAATACTTTATACTTAATCCCTTAGATTGGATCATACAATTTGCCATTTATTTTAATGTGCGGTTCTTTCGTTCAACAACACCATTTTGTTGTGGTGTATATGGAACAGTGTGTTGCATTTGGATGCCCTCTGTAGTGCAATAACTTGTAAAATTATTGTTCACATATTCGCCTCCATTATCTGTTCTTAACTTTTGAATTTGATGTCCAAATTGTTTTTCTACAAGAGCCTTGTAGGTCAAAAATTTGTCAAAAACTTCGCTCTTAAGTTTTAAGAAGTAAACCCAAGTACGTCTGGAAAAATCATCAATGAAAGTTAAGAAATACTTGCACCCAGAAAAGGAAGGAGAAGAAAGTGGACCACACAAATCACTGTGAACAAGCTGTAAAGGGCCCGAGGCATGCCAAGAGGCACGTTTGTCAAAACTGTCCCGATGATGTTTGCCAAGAACACAATCGACACAAACACCAGCTCTGTATGAAACAAGAGGAAGACCAGTCACCATCTGTTGATTACATAGTTGCTGCAATGAGAGATAGTTTAGATGACCAAACCGCTCATGCCAAAGTTTGCTCAAGTCATCGCTATGAGCAACAAAAACTTATGACCCAAAGTTGTTAAACTTGTACAACCTGGTAATATCATCAACAATTCCAGTTGCAAGAACATGCTTAGGATCTTTTAGATCCTTGAATACAACTTGGTGAGGTGAAAGCTCGACGGTTTTACCTTCACCAGAATGAGTGATTTGATATACTGATAGAAGGTTACAAGAAATACTTGGAACACATAATACATCATTGAAATGACCATTATTTACTTGAACTGTTCCATATTCTACAACACTAAGAGATCTATCATCACCAACAAATATTTTCTTGGTGTTACATTCATTTAGAGTAGAAAATATGGCTTTATCCTTAGCCATATGATAATATGCTCCTGAATCAATAAGCCACTCATCAGAAGAAGAAGTAGTAGTAGAATTTGAATTGAAGGAAAAAACAGATGCAAAAGGTCCATGTCCGTGAGAAGAAGAAGCAGAATCAATACTGATGTTGTGCTTCTTCTTCGCTGCTTCTAAAACTGCCATCTTCTTGAAACATTTGGACTCATCATGACCATCTTTATCACAAAAGTTGCAATGTCTGTTAGTATTCTTACTTTTATATTTTGCTCCTTTGTCACCAGTGGGATTTGAAGCTGTCTGAGCAGGTTTGGGACCCTTATGTTGTTTGTTGTTGTAGCGAGGATGTTGCTTCTTGGGATACTTGGGTTTATCTTTCTGTTGGGTAACTAAGGCTTTGTTGGAGGGACTTGCAGTGTTGATCACTCCAAATTGTACAAGCTTATCTTCCTCTCTAATCAAAGAAGCACAAAAGGACTCAAGAGTGGGTTTTTCATAAGCTTCTTCCCCTAGAGTCTCTCTCATGGCATAAAAGGTAGATACAAACACAGAATATGCACTACCTAGCTTAGAAAGAATAAGATAGATGCAACACTCTTCCTCAATCTTTATCTTACATTCTTCACATAAAATCCAGAGTGTTTTAAACCTAGATAGATAGTCTCCAAGGCAAGAAAAATCATTTGGACTCAAGGTCGGTATTTGATTTTCTAACTGTTGTGATCAAATAATATTGAGTTTACAAAACATAGATTCAATCGTGTTCCGGGCTTCTTTGGGGTCATCGATATCTTGAAGGTGGTACCTTAAATCAAGACAGATGGAAATTCCAATTAGTCCACGTGCTTCATCATTCCTATTATCCCACTTGGCTTTCTTATCAACATCAGTGGGTGCTTTTTCCTTTCCCAAGGTAATCTGGTACAAGCCTTTACTTCTTAATAAATCTTCCATATGAGATTTCCATTGGAAGTAGTTGTTGTTGGTAAGCAAGATAGTACTTGTAGAAGCCATATTAAATATGCAGATAATGTGGATTTAAAAATTGAAACTGATGATCTGGATGGAAAGAGCTCAAAAAGTTATGCAGTTTAAAAAAAAACGGCACTGAAAACGGACTTCCGATGTTAGAGTTATGCCCTTTTTAAAAAGGCACAATCGATAACCAAATGATCACGTGATTGTGTAAGTTGTTTTATGAAGTGACCCACTTTTATAAAGAGAAGTGGGGATCACTTTTACAATGAAGTTACTTTATATATGCATGCAAAATAAATAACTCTAAAATAAAATATTAAAGCTACTTATAGTGATTCACTTTTATACTTGAAGTGAAATACACTTTACAATTTTAGCTTGAACTTTTTTCAAAAAAGGTAACAAAAGATAAACTTGAACTCAAGACCTCTTACTTAATAAGACAACTTTTAACCAAATGATCTAGCAAAACATATTGTAATGTTCAGAAGGAGGATTGTTGTTGTTGTTGTTGTTGTTGAAGACGGCCTTGGAGAGTGTGCTAAAAAAAACTATTTTCACACAAGAAAAAAATTTTGCTTCTCGATGACAACAAGGGTTAGATCTTGGTTAGCTTACCCGGAAGATGCATCTTTTCCTATCTGTTTCTGATTTTTCGAGATCGCACAGGGCACAAGACAAAGAGAATACGCATATCTAAAAGAGTAGCAACCCAGAAAGAAATAAAACAAAACCGAAATAAAACCAAAATACTACTCTGCAAAAATTTTAAAAAATGCGTATTCAAGCTTTATACCTCCGGATCTGACTGTAATGGCCGTTTCTCGGGCAAACGGAAACCTTTTCGAGTGAAACGAAAAGTGTTCTTGACTGAAATGAGCACTAAGGACGCAATGGAATAGTCCTCTCAGCCAGAAATGTAAGGAAATGACAGAAAATGGAGATGAGGCAACTTAGCTTCACGATCTCGATCTACAACAGGAGCAGGTCTTCAAACAAGCTCTGATACCATGTTCGACAACACAAGTATTCGAACAGAGGATGAACACCTTCAGTAACCACTCACATAACCAGATCAAAGATCAACACACTCATGTTTTCACGTGGTAAAACCCCTACGGGGAAACATCCACGGCCTCCAGCTAACGTGGCCACTTGGAGCAGTTTATTAATGCAAAGAAAAAGATTACTGAGAGATTTTACAAGAGAGTTTCTCACAATCGATCATCGGCAAATGACCCTCCATGCTCTTTAAATAGATATCATGGACCAATCGGGTGTTAAGCCACAGATCAATGGTCGTTAAGATCGAGGAGTGTATGAACCGTCAGATCACTCTATGTCGGGAACATATCGTGACCGTCAGATTTCCTAACTACAAATGCATACTAAAGAAACACACTAAGAAACACACTTTTACCTAACGACATATTAGACCAAGTAGATCTTAACTAACTCTTAAGTGTCTAAACATCCTAACACCAGACTCTAACGGTTTTGGGGGACTCTGAAATTGTCATAAAGGAACTACGAGGGATGCCCAAATCGACAAAAGCCCGTCTCTAAAGCATTTCTGCAACTATCAATTCACTCAAGAAAAATTTCGTATGCTTGAGCTTCTTTCATATCTTGCAAAAGCAAAATACAAAGCCATATCAAATGGCAAAAGCCGCTAAAACTCTGGAATAGAGTAGTCTCCGCGTCAACCAAACTCCTTCTCATATTTGGCTGCCTTAAGCTCATCCACCCCATTGTCTCTCCCATACTAATAGGATCAAGGCCATCCACTCCCAAAACTATCCCTCCTCCCTCCCACACCCTTAAGCTCATCCATGATCCCGTCTACCGAGGTCACCCACCCCTCCTCTCACGTCCTATCCTCCCCCTCCCTCAAGCACGTGACACACAACCGACCACGTGCCTCACTCTCCCTCCCCATGCTTCACCCCCTGACCCCCACCCTCTCCCCTTCCTCTCACATGAATCTCCTATTTAATCAAGCGCTTCAGCTCATTTTTCGGACAGCCAAGTACGCACATCCTGCGTCACCCCAGCTCTCACACCAGTGGACTATCCCTCCTCGCTCGTGGGTAATCATGGACACCCTGGCTTATAGCAGCATGTGGAAGCCTCCCTATAGACTTGCTCTCTAGCTTAGATCTTCTGCTAAGCGCATTTTCCCTCGCAACTCTGTTTTCCTCCCCCCCTCCCCCTTCCACGACTTCTACTGCCTACTCTCTGCACCTTTCTTGAGCGCATCATCATCATGCACCAAAGTACAAGTGAGCCTTGCACCTGCCCAGTCTGCGCCTTGGAGGACATGCAGGATAAATTCCAGGGACTGCAGGTCGAGTGCAGAAGAATAGAGGAGCGGGCAGACTCCAGGCACAAGGAACTGCAACAAGAAAACAAACGAATTCAGGAAAACGTGGCTGAGGTATAAAGTCAAATGCAGAGATTGGAGCATAGGCACAATCAAGAATTAGTCATTATTCTACGGGGAGTTAGCCTCAATACAAGGTAGATCGGAGAACTCAACCAACACCCTGGCAATCATCAACATCCCACCCGATTAGCAGGTACAGATGAATCTCGGATCCCCTCCACCTTCCATTCGGTGGCCAGCAATGACCAACATGTTCCAATGGCCTCAGGATTTTCTGACCGCGATTAGGAAGGAGGAGACCAACAACATGGGGACGCGGACCAAGCTTAGGAGAACTATGCACCATTTTTTGATGATGCATGCCCTTCCCACCCTTAGTCCAGGTTCCTTATGAATTGTAAATTTCAGGCTTTCTTGCATAGTTTCATAGCCATTTTCACATGGCAAGTCTATAGTACATATAACACAATGGCCACCAGCCACTCTAATATAAAAATGCCGGTCTATAACCATGACATTAGTAGGAATATAGAGACACAACCAACTCTTTTTTGTAATATGGGCAATTTTTGATAATATACAAACTATCCGTTTCTGTTAAAAAAAACCCGTCTCTACCATGTTGGACTATAGAAGCGTCTTTTGACACAACAACTAATATCAAAGAAAATAAAGAAGATGTCGAGAGGTTGGATTTAACATGATTCAACAACTGGTAATGGTTGAATATTTCACATTAGTGGATATTCTTCTCAAATAATGCATATATACTTTGAACAATATTAGAAGGGATGCTACCCTAATTGTTGAGACTCTGGATGGATTTTGACTTGATAACTCCTTATTTGTAGACAATAATCGAGTGGAATTTATCACTATGAATGTAGCAGGATAAGATCGCCGACTCATCTTATTCTATTTCCTAATTTTAGACTAACCATATCTTAGTTTGTATTTAAGAAAATATGATTTCAATACCCAATTTCTAAGGAAAATATTAAAGGTCAATGACAAGCAATGAATATAGAAAGTGACTCTAAAATATTTAAACCAACATAGATTCATCTTAACTTTAGATTATCAATATATAAGAGTGTTGGCACCCTGAGGTTTTGGCAAGACTATGTGTGTGACATAATTCAACACTACGTGTGTGCCCAAGGGTTTGCACCGTGCGGTGCCAAGATGCAACGCCTGCACCAACCAGGGATCTACTGCGCGTGCCAACCCTTTTTGGTATTGTCTGCAAAGACTTTAAGAGATCACATGCATGTCAAATCCTCAAAGATCTTAAATTACTGTAACCATTTTTGTATTAACCCAACTGGTCATGGTCGAGGTTGTGGGTGAGCTGGCAAGGTTTTTATGATTGCCATGCTCTATGGGAGATAGGGGGAATGCATGAAGATATGTAAGGCTTGGGGTTTGTTCATAGAGAGTTTATTATTGTTAAGGAAGTTGTAGATGAGTTAGAGCTCCAGTGATGCATTGTATTAGTTCTTGTTGTGTTTACAGACTTTATGTGAATATGAGAGAAATAGTGGATCTAGATCTGAGCACTTTGTTATTCTTTGGTTTTATTTTGAATGCACTCTAAGTAGGCTTCAACCTCTGAAGTAATTGTATTTGAATGTTGTTAATATTAATAAAGAAAGTCCGAAGCACATTTGGTCTCTGTATCTTGTATATTCTGGTTTGAATGTATGTTTGTTACTTAGTATTTTGTGCAACACTTAGATAACTGTTATGAATAAATGTGAAGTGAATACATGGATTTGAATGGGATGTTTATTGTCTGTATTGTTCCTTCATAAGTTGCAAGAAAATTATGGTCTCTGTGATTCTCATGGCATCTCGAGTGAGACCTTCTTCAGCCCTTGGAGATTGAATATGCCAACACTTATGGGGCATTTGTTGGTAAAGCCTTTCAAACCCTTGGTCTGAAACCCCGAGCCAAAAATTGGTTTTGTTGCCATGACTTGAAGGTTTTGTGCTACATGTTGAAGGAAGGACATGATGTGGAAACCCTCAAGGGATGAGATACAAGACTGGATTGGTGAAAAGGAAGATGAGTTCGCACGATGAGAAACCAAGAATTTGTAGATCAACATCGAGCGATGGAAACAAAGGTACATATACACATATCTGCATGAAATTTTCTTTGTTGAGTTCTATTGTTTATTGCATGAGTGGATAAATTGGAAGACATATATAAATTCTAGATGGAGAGCCTAAGAACCACGAGTTTGGGACCAAGATGCAGTCAATAGGCTGAGATCTGTGGATAATAAGTGGGCTAGAACTATCAATTTCTGGTTTGAGTGGGTGAAAGAAGGGTATATTGTTGAGTTTGTCATGGAATGTAGTGAGTCTTTACGTAGTGTTGAAAGAAAGGCTGTAGTCAACCTTAGAAGGATATTGTTGGAAGAAATCCCTTTGTGGATCAAGATATTGTTCGTAGAGAAGAGGCTAATGCGCATGGAGCCTGATAGAATGGCAGAGTAAACCCCCCTACATAAAGGGTGGGTGGAAAGAAGGGGGAAGAAGAAAAGATGAAAGAAAGAGTGGATCCAATAGAAGGGGTCCAAAAGAAGTTAAGATGAGGTAAGAAGAGAATGGATCCAAAAGAGTAGAGGAGAAGCAAAGTCGAGAGATACACAAGAAGAGTTGAGCCAAGGAGAAGAGTTGAGCACAAAAGTAGAGAAAAGAAAGCAAGGGGTGATGAATGAGTAGTTAGATCTAAGATGAAGAGAAGAAAAACCACACAAGAAGGGTGTGCTGATGAAAGATTTATATTAGAGAGAATCATAGAAGAAGAGAGGCCATCAAAGAGACACAACATTAGGAGTGAGGTATCAAAATAAGATACCAGAAGTAGTGGGAGTAGGATGGAAGAAAATGAAATCAGATCCCCTTAGCTAGTGAGAGATGTAGTCACATCAAAGGAATATAGGGCGCAGAGCAGTAGCATCGACGTAGCAGAAGATAGCGATGGAGCCCTCCAAGAAGGAGCATAGACCTTGGTGATTATGAAAAGTATTGCACAACTAGATATAGGGATATCTTTTGGATCCATCACTAAAGAAGATAGGAACCCGCTCTTTGAACCACCCCCCATGCGCAATGGTCATCAAGAAGAAAGTACAAAAGAAAGTGAAGAGGTGAAAGAAGTAGCAGAAGAGAGCTTAGAAAAAAGGGAAGGAGAAGATACGAGGGAAGTAGAAGACGAAGTCAATGACACTTCACAAGAAAGAGCATCAGTATCAACAACAACAAGAAGTAATAGTTAGTGAGGAAGACATATTTCTAGATCGAGTATGGCGAACCAATATTCAACCTTCATGCTTCTCACACTTCATGGGATGGGAAGAGATTATGAAAAATAACATTGGTTCATGTGTGAAGCTATATGGTCTATGAAAAGTGTCATGGATGAGACATCCAATATTGCGTAGCTAGAAACCACATTCAGAGATATATCTTTGACATGGTACATGAAGTACAAGGCTACTGTGTTGGTGGGACAAGCAAGGTATCTTACAAAAATAAAAAGAGATCTCCTATGAGAATTTCATAAACCAAAGTTTAAATCACAATTTATAACCAAGATTAATGAGATTAAACAACAAGCTACAAAAACTGTGTGGGGTTATGATCAATGGTTCAAGATTCAATTGGATAGACTGATGTTTAAGATCCAATATGTCCAACATAGAGAACGACCTATTGCCAGATTCCTACCACACATTCGTGTTCCGCTCACCCATCATAAGGTAACAACCCAGGTGGAGTCGTTAGAAATTACAATGCGCTTAGAGTCTATGCCAGGAGGTGGTGAGATGCTGACATGGCTTGTGCATGTACAATCTCAGCTTGCGAACCTCACCATGCAAATGCAAGATATGGTGAAGGCTAAGGTGGTGCATGAGAATGTCTGGTGTACCCTGTGTCGTGCTAAAGGTCACCATAGAAATGAGTGTCCTACGCTAGGAATTTACACAACGATGGGTGCGCCAAATCCATTTACAACAGGACCACATACCAAATGGTGTGAGCCCTGTAGATAATGGGATCATATACCTCCCCATTGTCCAACATTGTAGAAGCATCAAAATACCACGCACACTCCATATTGTGAGTTTTTCAAATCCATGGGCAATGATGTGAACAATTGTCGGTCGATGTAGCTAATGCAAGAGCACACTGTAGACGCTTTTTGGGTCCAAGAAGAACATAAGGGTGAAGACCATCGAGGCTTCAACCATGGAAGCTTCCAGAGGAGGCTACTAAGGAGGTCAGAGAGGAGGATATGAAAGAGGAAGAGGAGGAGGATATGGTGGTGGTGGAAAAATACCACCTTCCTGTTTTAATTGTAGCAAGATAGGACACTTGTGGAAATTATGCACCAAGCCATGCACACTATTTGGATATTGCCACAATGCAAACCATGTGATGGAGGATTGCCTAGAGTTTTTATCCAAATGGGAAGAAAATAAGGGGCACTACAACATGGTGACTATTGAGCCGCCTGAAGATAAGAAACTTAAAGAAGAAGTGAACGTATAGGTGGTAACCCGAGGAGGCATTCATACAGGAGGAAATCTGGAATGAGGAGAAATTTCAGGTTAGAATGTAGAAGGAAAGATCAGAAAAGAAACATAAGAACCTCCTAAGTTTGACACCATGCAACAAAAATAGTTCATGCATGATGCACATAGGACGCTCGATGAGGACAACGCACACAAAGAATTGAAAGGCACCATGTAGAGGGCACTAGAAGATGCATGTGGGGATGAAGAATTAAAACACATAGCATAGAGGGCACTAGAAGAAGTCCACATGTGTGAAGAATTGCAACACACCATGCAAAGGGTGCTGGAAAAGGCTCACATGGTTGAAGAAGTGCAATATACAACATAGAGAGCACTAGAAGAGGAACGTGTGTGTGAAGTGTTGCAATACATGAAGCAAGAGGAAACATAGCACAACACTCACCCTAAGGGAAACTAGATAACCAGGTAAGTGACTTCTTATGTTGTTGTCTTAAGGTGTTCATTGATCCTATAAATTTTAAAAAAAATAACCCACATGTTGACAATATGTATAGAAAAAGGGGAGACCGATGCTATTGTTATTTCTGCCTCGTTACCATAATGAGATGTGCACCATGTAAGCAGGAGGAAGCACACGAGGAAAGAATTTAAAATGACAACCAAGCTAAGAAGTTATGAGATTGATAGTGTCATGTTGGACCTGGGATCCGATGTGGACACCTTGCCGAAGAAATCATGGGAGTTGATGGGTAAACTAAACTTGGTGTGGTCCCCCATTCAACTCAGGCTTTCCAACCAATACAAAATTTATCATATTGTAGGCTAGAGCAAGTGGAAGTGAACATTGATGGGATAAAAACTAAAGTAGACTTTGAAGTGATCTAGATTATGGGTGACGCAGACCTGTATCCAACTCTATTTGGCATTGACTAGGCATTTGATAACAATGTTGTACTTAATATGAAGCAAAGGCAAATGTCCTTTGAGACAGACACCTTGCGCATTATTGTGTCATTGGATCCAAATGAGGGCAACAAATATAATGAGCTTGTGAATGAAGATGTGCAAAGCTCAATCATAGAAAATATATATAACATCATAGGGTGCAAGGAAGACTGTGTGAATCTAACGGTTGATGGGAAAGTGAGCTAGAAAAGTGTCCATTCCTATGATATGGATTTGGAGGATGCAATGCCAAGATGGCAAAACAAGTTGTGTGAGGTATCAACTAGGAGATGTGCATGAATCATTAAAGTAGTGCATTGGATCATATCATAGTTGTGCGACCTACCAAGGTTTGATGGGATAAGCAAGATAGACACATTCTTATCGCAAATGGAGGATATTGTAGTAGAGACCCAAAGAATTCAGGCCATGGATGTAGTAGTGAAAGGAACACCCGCATGTTGGTGGGCGATGCACCGCGCAGTCTACGAGAATGGACATAGGTGGTGGAATGTATCAAAGCAAGGTTCCATCCCATGACCGACATTGAATTAATGAATCGATACTAAGGTATCAAAGATGCTCGTGAACATATTTGTTTATGTGAGAGGCGTTAGACAACCAAGAAGATTCTAAGTACACAATGGGTTCATAGGTTTGTCCATACCATGGATATGGTACCTAGAAGTTGGTACATCCAGGAGGAGATGACAAGGAAAATTGGAGACTAGGGGAAAGTGAGCAATCAATTATGTGCAACGTTCAATTTTACATTGGCAGTCCTTGCGTAGAGAGAGGTTTTGTTAAGAATCAAGGATTTCGTCTTCCATCAGCAGTTGAAAGACACTTCGTAGAAAGTTGTCTGCGTGTACCATAAGTCAATTGCAAAATCAAAGCAACCAAATAAGTTGGACAAACAAAAGTTAGGACCGATCCAACTTTTGTACATTGGTTCGACTAGCATGGCACAATCGACAAAATGCGATGAGAGGCCATGGAAGGGACTAATAAAAAGAATTCAATTGAAGAGGCATCACAACCTATCGGGGTCGAATGCACATTAACAACAAGCATTGCACATGAGGTAAGTGTGTTGTGGATAGGCACTATGCAAGGTTAAAGTAGGACTTAGAAGTAGATTAGTCATAATAGTCATAATAATTAAGCATATTAGATAGGTCAAGACAATAAATGATCCAGATTATTTTCGGCACGAAATGAGAGCGAAGATATAATAAAGAAATGTACAGAGATATATCAGATATCCAATACTATAACATAAATGTATCAGAGATGCAACCATAAACACATATATACAATAATACACAATTTTCTATTAATGAGAGAAAATGTACAAAGACTGTAAAATACAGAGTGAAAGACCCGCTAAAATGGTGGCAGCTTATCTCTGAGAAGAGATGTGGCGGCTACTCACATCCATAAGAATATGATCTTACAATAAGGCTTCAAAGTCCTTTTTATCATAAAGAAAATCCAAAACCCTAACCCGAAAGATGAAAAGCCAATAGTTTTGTGGACCCCGTTTTGGGTAGTTTGGTGTATCAACTTCTCGGGGCGTAACTTTGGCATACGATCTTCGTTTGGGGCGCACGATAGCTCGTTGGAAAGGTATCATTTAGCAGATTCATTTTGGGGGCTCAATCAGAGCCTTTGGCTATCATAGAGGAGCTCGACCTTGAAAAAACCTCATTTAGGCCCTCAAAATGGCCTCAGAAGTTAAAAACTGCTAAAAATAGTAAATTACCAAAATTGACAAAAAACTGTTTTGAGCCAGTTGGAAAAGGAGGGTGACCATCGATATCCACTTGGATCAATCCTCCCTCCTTAGGAATAAATGGTGTCCATTGCGTTGAGTGCCAGGGGGAGAGGAGAAAGAGTTTGTTGAATCTGCATCTTGACGAGCTGCTTGCGTTGTTGGAGAAGTTGCTCTACTTAGATTTTTGAAGGTTGTCATGAACCTATGGCTGGAAGGGTTGGACCTTTTTAACTAGTCTGGCTACATGAGATGTCTGTGTGCAGAAGGAATCTTTGTGCTTTGCTGCAGTCTTGTTGACCTACTTCTGTTGGATAGAAGGTGCTTGGGCCAAGGCTGTAGTGGTTGAAGTATCCTTCTGTTCACCTTTTGAACAGATTGTGAAGAAGCTAAATTTTGTAGTATGAGATACTACCTTGCGGCACTGTTTAGGTGGGACAGTAGTCGAAACCACCTCTGGTATCCTATAGAGATGACCCCCCAGAGTAACAATGACACTACGGGGTCGAGACTCATAGATAACATGACACTTCCACATATATGGATGACCCAAGAGAATATCAGAGACATTCAATGAGGAAACATTACATAATAACTCATCCTTGAAGGGATGGATGTCGTATGATAATCGACACTACTGTCTAACACAGAGATCTCGTCCCTGGCGAAGCCACCCGATGTTGTATGGTTGTGGGTGTGGTGTTGTTGACAATCCCAACTGTTTGACGACCTCTGTTGAGATGAGGTTCTTGTGGCTTCCGTTATCAACAATAAAATGCATCAGGGTCCCCTTCACCCACATCTGTGAATGAAAAAGGTGCTCACCCTCTTCAGGATCTGTTGGTTCTTCTGGTTGAATTGTTGCGATTGCGACAATAGCAGTGGAGTTTGCGTCGATGATCTATCTTCTGTCAGTATTTTCTAAATCAGATTCTGAATCAAGATTCAACTTCTTCTCTTTGATTTCGACCACCAATGACTGTTTTGAGTGACATTCATCGGTGTTGTACCAGGGGCTTTTGTGGAAATCACACCATTTTATGGTGTCCTTCTTCATCTTCTCGTGACCCTTCTTTTCTTGTGGCTTGGACTGGTTTTCAGTAGACTGTTTGTTAGGGCCGTATTTATCATACTTTGGTTGTTGCGGATTTGCAGACCCAAACTCCCATTTGTTCTGGTGCTTAAATTTCTGCTCTATTTTAACGACACATCGATAAGCAACACCGAGTGATGAGATTTCTAGAAAATCCATTTTAGTTTGGATGTATCTGTGTAGAGCCCCACAGTATTTAAGAACCAAATGTCGTTCGGAGTCTTTGATACCCAGATTGGTGCGCAAGGTATGGAAGGTATCGGTGAACTCTAGAACTGCTTTGCCCCTCTCCTGCCGCAGTGTGGTCTGTTAGGACCACATATTGTACCCTTTTTGCCCATACTTTTTGCTATTATTTTACCCTTCATCACCTGCATTTTGACTCATACTATCATTTCATCTGATCATTCCAAGGTATAC
>JZKD02S1978041.1:395100-423181 GCA_000966675.3 Picea glauca | reverse complement strand
CATCGACCTTTTCCACAAGGTCCATTCACATCACATATTCACATTTCTGAGTTTGCCACAGTTCTTGGCCAGTCCAGTTATTTTTACAAACTGGGGGAAACAGGGTGTTACATCAACGTGCAGACAATTACTTTATACCACAGGCCTAGTACTAATACATTAACCATGTGAGCATCCAATTACTGTTTGAGAAACTAACTATCAGAAATAAATCACATATGTGATAAGATAATGGCAAGCAAAATAATTCATCTACCATAATCGTGCATCACATAATAACACAACGATTCATCTTCATCATTAAAGCAAAGAACATCAAGACATTGCACCAAATAACTTGACAACATAATGAATTGCTCTTACTCATTACTGCATCATTCATGAAATATGATAGGAAGTAGTTCTTCTCCAAGTCCAATCACATGCATCTGGTGAAAATAGCTTGTCTTTGGTCCAGAAGGACTTCTCAATTCATAGCAGTCTCAAAATAATTCTTAACAACCAAAAAAGAAAGAGTCTTACAACAACCATGGACCTTTTTCTAATTGGTCGGTGTCTTTATTTATAATATAAAGTTTTAACTGAAACCAACGCCTAAGTGCGGTTTAAACAAAACAAAAATCGCCACGTGGCGTTATCTTCTAACAACTTCTTTAATGGTCGTCTCGAGATACCTCTTGGAAAGGGTGACTTCTCTCGTATTTAGTCCAATTGACAAAAAAATCTTCACAAGTTTGGGCCCATGGAAAGCTGTGTTATTCCATCGGGGTCGCATATATTCCTCTGATGTCCATTGCATGCGCTCGGTACTTTACTAAACTGGAGTTCAGCTGCTGTAGCATGGTTCAGGCTCTGATCGGATGTTCTGCGAATTGTTGCACTTGCCCTGGCCTCACATCGGCTATCTTTGCAGACTCTTCAATCCATAGCTTATCTTGTTTGGCATGCAGCTTGACCACGTCGCTCAGGTTGATGAAATTATCAGGGGTGCCGAACTCGGGGAGCCCGACGTCCTTCATTATTTTGTTAATTTTATCCCAGTGCTTCTTGCACCTGGTCCATTGTTC
Organism: Picea glauca; assembly: GCA_000966675.3. Taxonomy (NCBI): domain Eukaryota; kingdom Viridiplantae; phylum Streptophyta; class Pinopsida; order Pinales; family Pinaceae; genus Picea; species Picea glauca. The sequence goes on along the minus strand of JZKD02S1978041.1, from coordinate 422,114 downwards.
TTGGATCTCTCGAAGTGGGTCCCGAGACATCTTGGACCAATACTCGCACGATCGCTTCATGCGATTAAGAATACTTTTGCCTATCATCTGAATGCCATGTTTTTCCTTATCTCGGCCTTGCTGGACTGCCTCAATGTACTCGAGTCTTTCTACCACTTGTTGCACCCTTTCATACCATCGCTCCATCTCCTTACATGCCGCGAGTTCCATGAGAGTGTCCTCCTGGAACTCAGATATGTTTTCGGTTAATAGGTGTCTTTCCTTCTTGAACTCGTTGTAAACTCCTGCGAACTCACCTTTGAGATACACAACGGTCTGCATGGCGCCTTTGTAGTATTCAACAAGATGGTGCAAGTGCTCGAGCTCCTTTAAGGCGGTGACTAGTTCCTTTTCGTCCCTCCTAGCTCTATCCAAGGTGGCATCTGAGAGGGATTTTCCTACGCTGATCAGTTTAGACGTCCAAGCGTCTGCTGTGTTGATCAAGTTCTCCTCTGTAGTAACTAAGATGGAGTTATCCAAGGAGATCCTTCTTTTCTTTGCAGTCCTTTGAACAATGGCCTTTCTCTTTTGATCGTAGGAGATCGAATAGATATCCGCTACCTCGTCTACTAGCTCTGGTATTTGTTGATCGCCCCATGTTAGCTTGTTTCCCAAAGTATCGATGGTGTATATTTGTTCAAGATTGGGCTCTCGAACTTCCTCGTGGTGCCTTGTGGGTCTGACTTCTACTTGTCACCCGTCGAGGATTTGAGTATTGGGAAAAATGGAGGTGTCAGGTATAGACTCGTTACTTATTTCCTCGTTGGCTATAGAACTGTTGATTTCCTTTTGCGGGGATCCTTTCTTTGTCTCCTCCGGTTCGTTGGGTTATTTTGTGTCGAGGCTGCTTTCGGCTTTTATTTCCTTTTGCGAGACCTCCTTATCTTGAACTTTGGGCTCAGGGGAAGAAAATTTCTTGGGACCTTTTTCCTATTGGACACACACAGGGGAGTCATGAGATGGTTCCAGGCTTTCGTCATCGCTATATATATGTATAAGTTTGCTAAGGGGAGTAGGCGCTCATTTTTCTATTGACACCTAACTTTTTTTTGTTTGACTTGTCCTGTCCACAGGGGAATTGACCAGCGATGTTGTGGATCCAGTGTTGCGTAACCCGTCGGTGTTCCCAAGGTCTGTGGAATTGGGTCCGCTCGACTCCGTCGGGCTTCTTTCTTGGGTACCAGTTGGAAGTGCGGGCGTTATGATAAGGTAAGGATCATCCTGCATCTGTTTCATTAGCAGTTGGCTTTGCTGGTACAAAAGTTCACCCATCCCTTGTGCAGCTTGAACTTCAAGGAAATCCTTGATTTGTACCAGGGATTTCTGATAAACTCTCACCGCCTCGATGCCCTCTTAGGGATCACCTATTTTTTCGCCCGATTCAGATGCTACAGTTCCTTCCCGGGCCCTGAGAATTTCTTGAGCTGCCTGCTCCAAAGACGTCACTTGCTCTTCCCAACTCATAGCTTTGAACCCGGTTGTTCGAGGATCATACCTCCTTGACGCCACTTCACTCCAATCTTGATCATTTTCGGTGAAAATTTCATCTTTGAACCGATCATGGGCATAAGGCCAACAAGATGATACCTGCAATGTGTGTTGTAGGACCAGGCCCTTGGGATCGTGTTTACGAAATCGACCAGTTTGGAATCGAAATTCTAGTTGACTTAGCCCTTATTGCTTAGCATGCGCGGTATCTTTGACCATGTAGAAGCCAATATGAAACCCATACGAAATGAAGGCCCGCTTCTTGTATTTTACTAAGGTGGCATTGTATCCTTGCAGGATGGTCTAGTAGCAAATTTCCCCTAATACTAGTTGGTTGGGAACCTATATGGGTAACAAATGGGGTGCCCCTATGGTTATGAAAACCTTGATGTAGGTTTCGCCCTCGTCTAGATACCAGTGACCCATTTTTGATATAACCTTTTTTGCTTCTTCTGACAGCCTAGGGCACTCTTTCCTGAACAACAAAAAATAGATGCTTGCAATAAACTAGTCATAGATAAGAGCATAGGATTTTTTGTACCTGTTATCCCATAATATACTGAAGTATACATGGACTGGGAGCTCCGAGGAGTGCCAGTTCAAGTTCATTCCAGAGAAAACGTTCCTGGCACAGATGATGTCTAACAAATATGAGGCCATGTAGAAGGAGGGGGTTTCCCCCTCTTTTGGCGTATGGGCTTGTCTTATGCAGGTGCTCAGCTGTTTGGAGATGATGGAACCCCAATTGAAACCCGTGCCTAAAATGGCCACTGTAGAAGCTAGGGGCATCCAAGCCTCTAAAAAATGGGAGTAATCTTTCTCCCCATGCAACCTGCAGAGAAGAGCCATCAAGTATATGTATGGTTCCCTTAGATTGGTCGTTGGGTACCAGCCGACAATTCGGTTCGTGAATTTTTTGTCTTCCCTCCACCACGACGCCATGATTTTGTTGGTATCGTGTGATGCATAAAAACTCAAAACGAAATCAATGCTTGGCTTTTCTTTTGACTCCCTGATTTTGTAGTAACTCTGAACCTCTGATGGCAAGAAAACCCCGATGCATCGACCATTATCATCATTAATCAAACATTTATGTGTGTCAGTGTGGTCAATGAGCCACTTTAGGAGCTCAATGCAAGGAAACACCGGAGTTCGTCTTGCCCCCATGTGTAGATAAGCCCTACGGATGTTTGGGAGGACATCATCATCTAGCTTCCTTGTATCAGGATCGTTGTGCGGGGTATACTCAAGGGGTTATTCTTTCTTGATTTTCTTAAACAATTCTTCCCAGTGAGGGAATGTTGTTTTGGCTCCAATGTTTTCCTCTGTGTCTCCGAAGGCAGGGGGTTGGACGAAGGCCTTCTTGGTAGTTGTCTTAATGACAGGCACTGGTTTGGGGGCGAATTCTAATTGTCTTGCAACTACTAGGGAGGAGTCCTCTCCTGCTTCTGGTTCTTGTGACTTTGGCGCTCTTGGGGATTTCCCAGTGGAGGGTTTCTTCGGAGGCATTGTTCTTGCAATTAAAATAGCCTTAAAACATGTGTACATTGCAGCGTTGGGTTGAGAACATAAAAAGGAAGCGTAAAACACCACAAGTGGATACATACCTGTAATGCTTGCTAAGCTAGTTGTCTAATACTCACTGAACTTTGAACGACTTCTCCGGATTGTTAGACATGCTCCTCTGTTTGTTATGAAATCTTTGCCATGCAGAATAGGATCATACACAATGACTTCGAAAGAATATAACTGGAGAAACTCTATCCATCATATCAACCAGTTAATACGAGTAATAAATGCAATTCAAAAATAAACTACCATCGGTTCTCCGCAATTAAATTGTAACTGGTTGACGACGGAGGCACGGAGGCAGATGCATTGTATCGACAAGATTTAAACAGTTTCTTTTGATTCGCACATGGATTAGCAACTAATGCACAATCCACCATTTTACTACCACTTTAAATGCGTCGTACCTAACGAATCTGAGGGTTAAAATGTCTCATCACATCGTGTCTTTTCAACATGGAGGTCGGGGATCGGTGATTGGGGGAAGGTTTTAGGTGCGCAACTCCTTGGTGGGTTATCATCTTCATTACCTTCCGTTGCCGAAAATGTTTCCGGAGTCGGCAGTTGGTGATACCACTCCTCCCTTACGCGATGCTTACTTTTTCGTTTTTCATGCAGAAGCTGAACGGATCGGTCTTTGACGATACCCTTGCCAATGTTCATTCACAAAAAATAAAGACTTTCATTTGCCGATGCCGATGAAGATCGGTGCTAGGATATTTTAAACTTCTCAAACGATCTTTGTCACCTTTAATGTTTACCGATGCTGAACTCCCTAAGCGTGTTGGGGAAAGCTTTAGTTGGTCGATTCCTTAATCGGTTGTTAAGTATGTTTTAATGGTTAAGATGATCCTTTGTTGTATGTTCAAAATCTTTTTCTTTTTAAAAATTCAAACATGAAACATAAAGGATAAGCACAGGCATCAGTTTCATACTGAAGGTAAAACAGACAGTGCAAAGAATCGAGTGGTACCCAAAAGTAAAAAATGGACATAGACTTTTAGGGTGTGTTGAGTGCTCAACAGGGCGCAGGCTTGGATAGACAACTAAGCAGTAAAATATCATGGGGAAAGTCACCCAACTAGTATTTAATGCTCAAATGCACCACTTCTATTCATTATTTTCGCTAAGAGAGTATAGTGGAGAAAAACAAGTAGAGTATAGAGTAGACACTAGTAGAACAACAAACCAGAGGCACCAAGCAGTTGACAAGGATAATGACTTCTGAAAGCAAGCCCAAAGTGCGAAATAAATTCCAAGTAGTTAAGGACCAACATGTGCCCGGGCCTAAACTGTCAACCAATGTAAATACCAGAGTCCCTCTAGTGGGAAGGGTTCCCCAACTTAAATATGGAAATTTCAACATACAAGACGAGGTGCAGTTCCCATAACTATGATTCGATGCATATGCATGAGTGATTCCAGGGGCAGAGTAAAAAATTTTAGTGGTCACCAGGAAATGGGCCAAGCCCCTCAAGCAATCCGGGATATTGTCATTAGTGGACTTTCCACATTTCAGTCGTAGCCCGTCCATCAATGTGTGCATTTGGTTCTTACTCATCCAATTGCATGTTGGGGTTCTCTGGCTAGATAAGCCATACCAGATCAATGTTGACGTAATGCACCTAGTCTCGGGCCTTCCTATAGAAGGAGATGATTTAGTTGACTCAATATAAACCAAGGATGCAATGAACAAGGAGGTGTACACAAAGTGTGGTACACACAGAGGGTCAAGAGGAGTGGTGATTTCAGAGATAAATGACGCAAATGTTTGATTTTCCATGCATATACTTACATGCAAAATGCTATGTAAATGATGCAAGGATGAGTGCCCACTTAGGGGCAATTGTCATCGTTGAATGATGCGTAGAAGGACTGAGGATGGCTTGGGCATGATACTTACTGAACAAATTTATCTAGGATTTCCTGAAGGTGAAAGACTTCGACAATGAGTTTCATTAGTATTGAATGTTACTCCTACTAGCCAAGATACTGTGGAAGCCACCACCAAGCCACGATTAATATGCACAAGTGTCGCTATCCTTCCTCGCGTAAAAATTCCTAGAGCTGCAATACAACAAGGATAAGAAGATCTAGGTCGATAATAACACCTCTTTCGAGCTATGGTATAAAGAGTTGATCCAATCAACTATGCTAACACTCTGCATATTGTACAACATCATGGAAATCTATGAGGACTATCTCCAGCTTGATTGTATTTTTCATAATGTTTACATCACACCACGTGATTCAAGGGTCAATTTTGAGGTCCTCGCTTTTTGCATTGCTAAGGAGGATATTCAATAGGTCATCGTATAGTGGCCCCACGACATTCGACCCATAACACATGATGGTGTTGGGCAATTAGAAACAAGGACTAAGAGGAGGTAGAAGAAGAAAATGGAAAAGATATTCCAATAGAAAGGTAAGGAACCTATGGGAGAGCATCAACATGTTGAGATAGCCCAAGGAAATGAGAAAGGACCAGCGGATGCTTGCAGATGTAGCCAAGGAAGCCAACAAAGGGGAGGGGCTCAATCAAAAGTAGACACTTGCAACCTAAGAGAAGACTCCACCCACGAAAAGATAGCTTGCACCACTTTAGCCAAGCCCAAGCCCCAAATCTAGTGAATGGGAACGCACACCAACTTTGTCACGACATACCGATGCTACGCCAGTCAAAGATGAAGCCCCTTCTCAGATTCCCACACCATGTGCCATGCAGGTAGTATCGAATGGCTAGACGGGTGAATAAAAACTCAACACCATCACGCTAGAGCAACAACAGGGCAATCTCTAGCACCATTCACGAGCATCGTTAACGTGATCCATGCCCATTTGGACATGCAACAGATGTTGAATAGAGAATCATCATAGAAGTTGGATGAACTATGGCATACATTGGAGCTTACTCCAACAACCGACCCCACATCCTAGCAACAATGGGTCACAAAAAGCACGATTGATGCATCATCACCATGCAATAATACCCAGAGGAGATTGTTGTGCTTCATCCCCTTGACCATCACAACCATTGATCCATCCACTACCGCAGAGCCTCAATTATTACCTTATGTTGAGCTAGAGTTGGCGTAGGTGCCTTCATAAGACTTGCACACCTATATGGCTAGCATCATGAGTGAACTGGGGGACAAGCACCACACACTTGACCAATCCTATGTAGAACTGCAACAAAAACATGAGAAATAAATTGATGTGCACCAAAAAACTCAACATATGCATGACCAAGAAATAGCTACACACAAGGAGATCAAAGAACCCCACAAAGTAGAAGTGACTCCACACACACTATTGATCAACATGGTAAAGGAAGTCTATTCGCAAGTCCCCAGTACAATCGCAGAACCTTCAGACCTCCCTATGCCAAGTAAACTCAACAAAGTGAAGGAGAGGGTATGATACCCACATGTGCAAAACATAAAGCTTCAGGAAAAGATAAAGCACACCCCCCAATTAGAACAAGGGGAGTTGCAACAACAAATTTTTGTTATAGAAAATACACTACAACAAGGACAAGAACGCATAGCTGATTTCTTGGGTGTAGTCGACTACATCTTCAAGATCTTGATGCACCTATAGAATACCCCTGAAATCAACACCATTGACGATTGTGTCCATGTTATTGAGGCACAAATCAATGAGAAGAAGCATACACTGCCCTCCTTACCGTTGGTCAAATGACAAGAGGCCATGGCAACAATTGCCAGTATTCTTTGGGAGACTGCATTTTCCTATGTTGACCAACAAAAGCTTTTAGGCTTTATGCTCGACACAAAGATATGATCACACTAGATGACATCCAATATTTTTGCAAACACATGAAGGACCTAACAATTTTTTTATGGGGTCAATGGCCACTTCAAAGAATTCATCGCAAACCTCATAAATATGGTGCCATTAATCACCTCTATCAAATCATAAGCAACTTTGTTGGTTTGAGGACAAGCTAACAAATAGTGTTGGGGGATTGTTGGCACCCTAAGGTTTTGAGAATAATCTACACATGACACAAGTCGACATTGTGTGCTTTCCCAAGAGTTTGCACCACGTGGTGCCAATATTCAACGCCTGTGCCAACCAAGGATTTACTGCATGTGCCAACCCATTTTGTAATGTGGGGAAATACTTGAAGAGATCACATACATGCATAATCCTTAATCATTTTTCTAACAACCTGACTAGTCTTGGTCGAGGTTGTGGGTGAGCTGGAGAGGTTGTTATGTTTTCCACCCCATGGATACAAGTACTACGTCTATAGAAACATCAACAAAAGATGGAGCAAAGTTGGATCAGAAGGCGAAGAGCACATTCTGATTATGTCTCTTAAATTCAATATTACTGAATGTGTTAGGGGAAGCTACAACCAAGTTATTATGGAATAAGTTAGGGGCTTTGTAGCAGTCTAAGTCACTGGTAAACAAATTATTCATATGGAATAAGCTATCTAACATGAGGATGAAAGGTGGAGACTCGGTGACAGAGCATCTAAATGCTTTCAATATTGTGGTAAGTTAGTTATTGTCTCTTGATATTGATATTTCTGATGAAGATAAGTGTATCAGTTTATTGTTCTCTTTACCAAACTCGTGGGATAGTCTGGTTGTGGCCATAGGTGGTAATGCGATTGCTTTAAGTTTTGATGATGTGGTCTCATCCTTATTGTCGGAGGAGATGAGGCAGAAAAACATGGAAATCCAGAGCACATATGCCTTATTTGCAAGAGAATGCTCCCAAGAAAAAAATAGATATAAATCTAGGGGAAGATCTAAATCTCTCGAAAAATTTGTAAAGGTATGTTCGAGATTTGGAAAAGAAAGGAATTACAAGAAACAATGTAGATCCAAAAGTGTTTAGAGAGGGCATGGATTCAACGATGCTCCTTCTACAGAAACAAAAACCTCTATGACCAAAGGATGGGATGTGTACTTGGATTCTTTAAGCGCACATGCATATCATGAGGCATGTCTAGTCGACTTAGGTGCATCGTTTCATACGACTCCTCATAGGGAGTGGTTCTGCAAATATGAAAGGTGTGGTGGAGGTGACGTTTTTCTAGGAGATGACTTGACAACCAAAATAGTATATGGGGAAAATTCAAGTTGAAGCTCATGGATGGTAGGATTAGAACACTCCCTAGTGTTTTACACATCCCAGGATTGGCCAAAAATTTGATTTATGTGATGGTGATGCATGTGTCAAAACAATGTTTGAAAAGGGAACTGGCAGAATGGTTCGGGGAGCAATGGTGTTGCAGAAGGTAGTTCGGATTGGAACTCTCTATAAGCTGTTGGGAAGCACTATTAGTAATGGGTGCAATAGCTCCCTTGTGCTTGAGATTGAAGCTGAAGAAGCAAAAACTCATATATTATATGGAGAAAAGACTATGATGTGGCATAAAAGACTAGGGAATTGATATAGGTGGATATCAGTGGCCACCCACCTTCTCCAACTGGCTCAAAACAGTTTTCTGTCAATTTTGACAATTTACTATTTTTAGCAGTTTTAATTTCCGGGGCCATTTTGAGGGCCTAAATGAAGGTTTTTCGGGATCGAGCTTCTCAATGATACTTTTCCAATGGGATATCATATCAGCTACAATATGGTATTGAGCCCCCAAAAATGAATCTCCTCGATGATACCTTTCCAACGAGCTATCATATGCCTAAAACGAAGATCGTATGCAAAAGTTACGACCTCGGGAAGTTGATGTACTAGCTTACCCAAACGAGGCCCACATGACTTTTGGCGCTTCATCTCCTAGGGTTAGATTTTTGGATGTCTAGGGTTTTTGGAATTCCTGCTTATTGTAAAAATGCCTTTAGAGCCTCATTGTAATTATTTTCTTGCGAATGAGCGTAACCGTCACATCTCTTCTTAGAGATAAGTCGCCACCATTCCAACAAGCTTGTTTCCGCTGCATTTTATAGTTTCAACTTATTTCCTTATTGAATAGAAAACCAATTTTACTGTATCTCTGTTATTTTGTGTTAAGCACCTGTTAATAATCTATAGTCATTTCATTCTACTCATAAAATCCGGATCAGTGGTATCAGAGCAGTCTACTCCTTGTCGTCTTAATGCATGTCCCCAATGAGGTCGGAGTACAAAGAGTTGGGTATTGAGCTTATTTCTCTTGAGGACAAAAGCTCTCGCACGCCCAAGTGACCTCTCATGGCAGGAGAAAAGAAATATGATGGGACAAGATATCCTTTCAAACTGTTGATTGAGGAAGCCCTCACGTAACAAAGGAACAAGATGATGGATAGTTTCACGCAAATCCTTCAATGGCTACCAACATGCAAAGCATCTTCTTCAAGCGGAGGCGCCACCCCCTTCAAGGTACAAATAAACTTCGATATTCCTATATTTGAAGGTCAGATAGACGCAGATGTTGTAGACAAGTGGTTGAATCTACTAGAAGGGTATTTTTCTGTCCATAACTTTTCGAATAGAGAAAATATTACTTTTGTGCTCCTCAAAGCTGTTCCCCATGTCAAAGATTGGCGGGAAACTTTCTGTGAGCAAAAGGAAACAGAGGAACCCTCATTATTTACAGTCATGACCACCTGGGAATCCTTCAGGGATGATATTAAGGAACAATACCACCCTATCAGAACTTATGACGATTTGTATACCAAATGGACCACACTACGACAAGTAAGAGACCAAGCAGTGCCAAATTTCACAAATATCTTTCATACCTTGGGCACAAAGCTGGGAATAAAATATTCAGTGTGACATCTGGTGCTCAAGTATCGTGGTGCTCTACATAGATACATCTAGACCGTAAATGGAATTTTTGGACATCTCATCCTTGGGCGCGGCCTACCGATATGCCGTCAAAATCGAGCAGAAGCTGAAACAAAAGACGCGACAATTTCGGCCTGGGAACCCCTCACAACAAAAGCTAGGAAAGGGTGGTCCCAACCCACAAAAAAAAGGACAGAGCAAAGATGGACAATATCAGGACAACCAGTCCAAGCCTCAAGCAAAGAAGGATGCCAGAAAGACAAAGAAAGATACCGGGAAGTGGTGCGACTTCCATAAGAGCCCTTGGGATAACATTGCTGACTGCCGCTCAAAGTAGTTGCTGGTGGCCGAAGTGAAAGCCTCTGAATCAGATGTGGGTTCAGACTCTGAGGTAGAACCAGAAAGGGGAAGATAGATCATTGACACGGAACTCAGTGCCACTGTTGCTACCACCAAGCTCCAGCCTGGTGAACCAGACAAGCCAGAAGAAGGAGAACGCCTCTTCCATTCACAGATGTGGGTAAAAGGCACCCTGCTGCACTTCATCATGGATAGTGGTAGCTAAAAGAACCTCATCTCAGCAAAGGTCGTCAAGCACCTGGCTCTGCCGACAACACCACACCCACAACCCTACACCATTGGATGGCTTTTCCAAGGAAGCGATCTCCGCGTCAACCAACAGTGTTGACCGTCATACGACATCAAGCGCTTCAAAGATGAGGTATTTTGTGATATTGCTCCTCTTGAAGTTTGTGATGTTCTTTTGGGCCAACCTTATTTATGGAAACATCATGTTGTATATGAGTCTAGGCTTCATAGTGTTATTATTACTTTCAACAGGAAATTGTACAGGATACCCGAGGCAGTCCCACCTAGTGCTATTTCCTTGATCTCTGCTAAGCAATGTAGGAAGGTCATCTCTCAGATGGGGAAGTTTGTCTTCTTCATGATTCGCTCTCAGAATAAGCGAAAGATCACAACCACATCTAGGGTCTCTATGACCGACCTCTCCACACAGCAAAAGCAAGTAGATAAGGTCGTGGAAGAATACTTAGATATCTTCTCCTCACCTACTGGGGTACCTCTGCACTGCTAGGTCAAACACCCCATCGATCTAACCCCCGACGCACCACTGCCTAATGGGCCAGTCTATTGCCGCTCTCTATTAGAGAATGAGGAGATCAAGTGATAGATCCAAGAACTGCTCCATAAGGGGCACATCCGTCCCATCTCATCACCTTACAGGAGACCAATCGTGCTGGTACAAAAGAAAGATGGAACATAACGACTCTGCATTGATTGATTACCGGTCTCTAAATAAAATCACAGTCAGAAACTGGTACCCGATTCCACGAATCAACGACGTCCTTGATCAACTCACGGGGGCCAAATACTTCAGTAAGCTTGATTTGAAGTCTGGCTACCACCAGGTCTCGATAGAACAAACAAATGTATGGAAAACTGCCTTCAAGTCAAAGGAAGGCCTTTTTGAATGGTTGGTCATGCCTTTTGGTTTGACAAATGCTCCAGCCACTTTCATGAGGATGATTGACGATATCCTGCGACCATTCACCAATACTTTTGTAGTGGTGTATCTTGATGACATTCTCATTTACAACAAGACTTGGGCCGAACACTTGCAGCATATTCAACAGGTTCTGCACACCCTGCGACAGCACAAGCTATATGCCAACTTGGAAAAATGCTCCTTCGGCATGGACATGGTCCATTACCTAGGCTACATATTTGATTGACATGGCATACATGTGGATACAACCAAGATTCAAGTCATCCGTGACTGTCCAGCCCCAACCACACTCACTAAGCTTCAGAGCTTCTTGGGCCTTGCCAATTTCTACCGCAGGTTCATGTTGGGATTCTCCCATATTGCATGGGCCCTTAGCCAAATAACCAGGGGTGGTGGTAAGGAGAAATTTGCGTGGGGCCGGTCCCAACAAAAAACGTTTGATGATTTGAAGCAGCGCTTGTGCTCAGCCCCAATACTTTCACTACCAGACCTGCAACAACCCTTTGAGATCGAGACTATGCGGTGGGTGTCGTTCTCACTCAGCACGACCGTCCTGTGGCCTATCATAGTGAGACACTATCAGATACTATCCGTAAGTACCCTACTTACGACAAATAAATTTACTCCATTGTGCAAGCTTGCCGCCAATGGAGACATTACATTCTTGGGAAGGAGACAATCATCCACACTGATCATAAGCCACTGCAGTTCATGCAGACACAAGGAAAATTGTAGAATGATCGCCATCAAAAGTGGTCAACATAATTGCAACAATTCCACCTCAACATCAAGTATAAAACAGGAAGCACCAATCATGTCACTGATTGCCTCAGCAGACCGTCAGTTGCGACACTCACCACGATGCTAGACTCCTGTGACCATGAAACCTTTGGATGGCCCCAACTCTATGAGACAGACCTAGACTTCACCACCACCTACCAAATGTTGGACGCGAACACAATTGTTGATAATTTCCATATTCAGTATGGGTTGTTGTGTTGTCTGGGCCATATTTGTGTTCCATCAGGCGAGCAAGCGAAGCTGATCTAGGAATCCCACCACAGTCGGGTGGTAGGACACTTCGACATTGAAAAGACAGTGGCAATGTTACAAAAACATTTCTACTGGCCGAAACTTCGACAGGAGGTCAACACGTATATTAGGTCCTGCACTGCATGTGCTATTGCCAAACCGACCACTAAGAAACATGGTCTGTACACCCCTCTTCCTACTCTTGACAGGCCATGGGAATCCATCTCAATGGACTACATGTCGGGCCTCCCTTCCACAAAGCGGGGAAATGACTGTGTTTTTGTGGTTGTTCATCGATTTTCTAAGATGGCGATTCTGGTTGCCTGCAAGAAGAACATCACATTAGAGGCCACTTCCAAGCTCTTCTTTGAAAAAATCTAGGTACATTTTGGAATCCCACAAACCATTGATTGGGACAGTGGATTTCTTAGCACATTCTGGTTGGGCCTCTGGTTACTGCTGGACACCAAGCTCACCAAATCCATGGCCTTCCACCCCCAAACTGATGGCCAAACTGAGGTCATAAATCGAATGATTGTGTATATCCTTCACATATATAATTCAAATAACCCTCGCACATGGTATGAGAGCCTTCCCTATGGCCAACATAACTACAACCGAGCCTTGTATAGCTCAATCGCTACAACCCCTTTCAGGTGGGGTTAGGATTCCAGCCATTGGGTCCCATAGATGTTGCACTTCCCCTTGCAGTCACCTCGACCGACTCATCTCCTGCTCCAAATGAAGCTGACAAAGCCACCCGGTTCATTGAGCGGATCCAACACATCCTCCAACAGGTTCAGGATATCCTACAGAAGTCGAATGACAAGTACAAGCAGTGCCATGATCAACATTGGGTGCCAAATAAGTTTCAGGTGGGCGACATAGTTTGGTTGCACTTGCAGAAAGAATGCCTTGCAGGACCCCATCAAAAGCTTCACCCACTCCGTTATGGGCCATACACCATCTCTAAGGCCATGGGGGATAATGCTTTTGAGCTCAACATTCCTCCTTTCCTTGGCCTGCACCCAGTGTTCAATGTGGATCTCCTTCACCCTTATTTCCCACCATTATTGGACACCTTAGACGTAGCAGAGTAGCTGAAACCAACATAGATCAACCCTGAATGCATACAACATGCATCCAAAAATCATATTGTGGACACATAGATCAAGGGCACTCGACAACGAAGGATCCAACTTTATCGAGTCCTCAAAGCAGGGCAACTCCTGCACCAAGGCAAGTGGCTCACCTGGGACCAAATTCATCATAAATTTCCTCATTTGATGGGGGAACTCAACACAATGGATACCATTGCTTCCTAAGGAGGGTGGATTGATCCACGTGGATATCAGTGGCCACCCACCTTCTCCAACTAGCTCAAAACAATTTTCTGTCAATTTTGGCAATTTACTATTTTTAGCAGTTTTAACTTCCGGGGCCATTTAGAGGGCCTAAATGAAGGTTTTTTGGGATCAAGATTCTCAATTATATTCAAAGGCATAATTAAGCCCCCAAAATGAATCTCCTCGATTATACCTTTCCAACGGGCTATCATACGCCTAAAACAAAGATCGTATGCAAAAGTTACGACCCCGAGAAGTTGATGTACTAACTTACCCAAACGGGGCCCACATGACTTTTGGCGCTACATCTCCTAGGTTAGGTTTTTGGATGTCTATGGTTTTTGGAATTCATGTTTATTGTAAAAAGGCCTTTAGAGCCTCATTTTCATGATCTTCTTGCGAATGAGCATAGCCGTCACATCTCTTCTCAGAGATAAGCCACCACCATTCCAACAAGCTTGTTTCCACTGCATTTTACAGTTTCAACTTATTTTCTTATTGAATAGAAAACCAATTTTATTGTATCTCTGTTATTTTGTGTTAAGCACCTGTTAATAATCTATAGTCATTTCGTTCTTATCATAAAATCTAGATCAGGCATGTTGGAGAGAAGGGCCTTCTAGTACTACATGGTAAAGGTATGGTTGAAGGTATGGCCAATTGCTCTTTGGATTTTGATTTATGTGAATATTGCTTATATGGGAAGCAACATCATGTAATATCCTCTTAACGTGATACAAGGGTAGAGGGAATTCTACAGCTAGTGAAAAGTGATGTGTTTGGACCTATGTTGGTTTCATTACTATGAAAATCTATGTATTATGTCTCATTTATAGATGACTTCTCGAGAAATATATGGATTTATTTCCTTAGGAAGAAATCTGAAGTCTTTGTCAAATTCAAAGAGTTTAAAGCTCTTATGGAGAATCAGACAGAGAAGAGAATTAAGGTGCCAAGGAAGGATAATGGTGGAGAATTATGCGGAAATGAATTCAAATAATTATGTAAGAAGTGCGGTATAAAAAGGCATAATACTACTCCATACATACCTCGACATAATGGAGACATAGAAAGGATGAACAAAGCGTTGATGGAAAAAGCAAGAAGCATGCTCAGTGGTGACGAGTTAGGATAGGAGTTCCAGGCATAGGCGGTGGGTACTGCATGTTATTTGGTCAATCGATCACCCTCATCAACACTGGATGACAAGACTCCACATGATGTATGGATTAGTAAGAAACCCTCTATTACACATCTCAAGGTATTTGGTTGTGATGCCTATGTACATGTTCCGAAGGAAAATATAAGTAAGCTAGATACAAAAGGATGAAAAGTGTATATTTATTGGCTATAAAGATGGTTTAAAAGGTTATAAGCTTTGGAATTGAGAAACTAAGAAGGCAGTGTATAGTTAAGATGCGGTGTTTAGAGAAATCAAAGATGTTGTCAAATAGGAAGTCATACCCAAGGAAGAAGAACCAAGAAAAATAGAGTTTGAATTGAAGGATAACAAATAAAACTCTACAGAAGAATAGGAATAATAATAAGAAGAGCCTCATACTCTAGTTTTGAGGAGATAGATTTGGGAAAGAAGGAAACTACAAAGGTATACTCCACCAGATTTTCGTTCAAATTTTGCTTTGTTTATCATTGATGATGATCATAAAACTGTTATGGAAGTATTGGATTTAGAGGATGACAAACTATGGAAAAAGGCCAAGGTGCAAGAAATAACAGCGTTGGACAAGAATGATGCTTGGAATCTAGTGTAGTTTCCAATTGGAAGAAATCCCATTGGCAACAAATGTGTGTTTAAGAAGAAGCTGAATGTAAAAGGCAAAGTGGAGAAATACAAAGCTTAATTAGTAGTCAAAGGTTATTCTCAGGTAGAGGGAATTGACGTCGATGAAATTTTTTCTTCTGTTGCGAAGTTAAATTCTATTGGATTTCTTTTATCTGTTGCTTTTTCTTTTTATTTTGAAGTAGAACAGATGGATGTGAAGACAACATTCCTACATGGCAATCTGGAAGAAGAAATCAACATGAATAAGCCAGAAGGATTTGCAATGAAGGGAAAGAAAGTGTTGGTATGTAGGCTGAAAAAGTCTCTATATGGATTAAAGTAATCACCAAGGATGTGGTATCAAAAATTTGATAATAATATAATAGGACTTGGATTAACAAGAAGCAAAGCAGATCACTATGTGTATTTCAAATTAGTTGGTGATCATGTTATTTATTTGATCTTATATGTGGATGATATGTTGCTGATAGGAAACAACAAGGAGATTATACAGGATGTGAAAACTTAGTTGTCCTCTAAGTTTGACGTGAAAGATCTTGGTGCTGCGAATTTTAATTTGGGCATGAAAATTAAAAGAGATTGGGAAAGCTAGAAACTCTGGTTGGTTCATAGAAAATATGTTGAGTGAATATTGCAGAGGTTTAATATGTAGGGATGTTAACCTGTCAAGATCCCTATTCTTGTAGGTGTAAAGTTATATGCATATCAATCTCCCAAGACATAATAAGAGGAAGAGGGCATGTCTTGTGTTCTGTATGCTAGTGCAGTTGACAACTTTATGTATGAAATGGTCTATATTAGACCGAGCATTACACATGTACTGGGAATTTTGAGCATGTATATGTTAAAACCAAGGAAGGAGAATTCAACAACAATAAAGAGGGTTTTTCAGGTATTTGTGTGGCTACACTACTTATGGATTGTGCTACCAAGGAAGACCAGGACTGGATAGAGTGTTGGAAATACATGTCTTTGGTGATGCTAAATGGGTCAGAGATTTGGATCATAGAAGATCTACAAGTGGGTATGTGTTTAACCTGTTTGGAGGAGCAATCAATTGGATGAGCAAAAGACAGTCTGTAGTGGCACTCACAACTTTAGAATCTGAATACATGGTAGCCACTCATGCAAGAAATGAATCAATATGGTTACAAAGATTATGTTTGGG
Organism: Picea glauca; assembly: GCA_000966675.3. Taxonomy (NCBI): domain Eukaryota; kingdom Viridiplantae; phylum Streptophyta; class Pinopsida; order Pinales; family Pinaceae; genus Picea; species Picea glauca. The sequence continues at coordinate 405,369 of JZKD02S1978041.1, read as the reverse complement.
TATTGTATTGGTACAACAAGTTGCAAGGATAGATTGTGACAGTCAGAGTGCAATCTTCCCATCAAAAAACCCTGATTATCATTCAAAGACAAAGCATATTGATGTTCAATATCACTTTGTGAGAGACATGGTTTGTTGATTTTTCATTAAGCTAGGCTGAAGCATGAAGTTCATTCCAATTTTAGCATTTTAATTGGACCATAGACAATTGAAATTACACCATAAACAATTTGCTGTAGTAACCAAGATCACAAGAAGAAACACCATGCACAAGTACACAAGAAGTATCATGGAAAACCCTTCTCAACAAGGGACGAAAACCCAATGAATCCTTTGTTATATTCTTCAAGAAAAAGACCTCCCACACCATAAACCTAGCACACAAAAGGGTTCTCACAAAACCTAGAAGACTAGCGCCCAAGAGAGGTGCACACTTCATCCCAAGAACAAGTACCTATTGAAATTTCCAAACTCACACTTGTGTTGTGTTTCCTCAATGGGGAAATTACCTTTATTTATATTAGACTGTACATATCAAAAGTAGTGTCTGTTGGCAAAACATGGTCGCCCTCAATAACTCAAAATATAGTTAATAATTACCATATTAATTATCTTTTAGGTTAATTATCTTTCACTTTATAGTGGGGCCGACCTATACCCTTTACATCACAAATAGGGTTACAGGTAAGTCCGACTCTTGGACAATATAGCAAGGATCTCATACACCCACTAGTGGTCAACCATTAGGGGCATGTCCACCTATGCTCAGCCACACAGACGTCTAAGTCTCTATCTCACTGCGTCTCATAGGAGAATCATTAGAATGCACAATCACTAGTGCTCAACCACTAGGATCATGTCCACCTGTGCTCAACCACAAGAACGTCCTAATCAACAGATCTCTATCTCACTGCTTCTCACAGGTTAATCATCTGGAGTATCACATCATCTCAACTCTTTGCACAGAGGATAATATTACATCATTTCATCTCCGTCTCAGAGAGAATGACACACCCAACTCATGGGCTTCCTCACCCCACATAGGGGCACACAACATTCCATCTCTGTTTCAGATAGGAACCACACAGCCACATCATGGGAAGACCCAACTCATGGGAACACCCAACTCATGGGCTTCCTCACCCCACACAGGGGCACACAACGTTCCTTCTCCATCTCAGAGAGGAACAACACACCCATCTCATGGGCACACCGAACTCATGGCCTCTCTCTTAGGCCAACTCACTTAGTCTGTGTCCTGGAGGATGTCTCACATAGCTGTAATCATCAACACTCCCTCTCAGCTAGGGAGGCATTCTCTACCAGGCCAAGTCTCTCACGAAAGTACTCGAACTTCGTCTTAGCAAGCGGTTTGGTGAAGATATTTGCAATCTGCTCATGGTTAGGAAAGCAATGCACGTGTACTGATTTCCTCTACATTATGTTTACGATATAGTGATATTTTATCTCAATGTGTTTCGATCTATTGTGAACCACATGGTTTTGAGAGAGCTTCACACAACTCTGGTTATCACAATGAATAATGGTAGGCTCTATCTCATGATCAAATAAATCTGTCAGGAGCTTGCGAAGCCAGACTACTTCATGAACTGCCACACTCAAGACTATATACTTTGCTTCTGTGGTACTCAAGGGCACAGAGCTATGTTTCCTACTGCACCAGAAAACCATGGCAGACCCCAAGGTAAAACAACAACCAGTTGTCCTCTTCCGGTCCACTGCGCTCTCTGCCCAATCTGCATTATCATATCCCTGCACAATCAAGTCTACACATGAGGCATATCTCAGGCCATATCCAATTGTGCCTCGTAGGTATCTCAATACATGTTTCGTTGCTATCTAGTGAGCATGTCTTGGTTGACTCATGAACTGATTAAGCACATTCACTGCATAACATATATCAGGTCTAGTGTTAACCAGATACATCAATGATCCAATCAGTTGTTGGTACACATGTGGATCAATCTAATCTGAATCAGAAGAAGCCTCATTCATCTTCTTCAATTTCATCATCATTGGTGTAGGCATGGATTTGCAGTCCATCATCTTGAATATTTCCACTATATATTTTCCTTGACTCAGGAAAACCTCATCAATTCTCTGCCATACTTCTAGTCCCAAGAAGTAGTGCATCATACCCAAATCCTTCATCTCGAAAACATAAGTCAATGCTCATTTGCTTTCAGCAATAAGTTTTTTTTTTTGAACCGGTAAGGAATAAATCATCCACATACAGGACCAAGATCAGGCACTCGTTGCCAACAATATGATAATATAGGTTTGGATCAGCAACACTCTTGCTGAAATCATGAATCCATCCATCTTCTTGTACCTAGCACGAGGTGCCTGCTTTAGTCCATACATAACTTTCTTCAACCTGTACACATGATTTCTCATTGTATGCCACAAATCCCTATGGCTACGTGATATAAAATTCTTCCTCAATCTCACCATGGAGAAAGGTTGTCTTTACATCCATTTTATGTAGTTTCCAACTCATGGATGATAGTAGAGATGGAAGTATATTGGGCTACTGCATCAAATGTCTCATCATAGTCAACTCCCTCTACTTGTGAGAATCCTCTGGCTACAAATCTCACTTTGTAGTTCTTGACAGTTCCATCAGCTGCATGCTTGATCTTATAGATCCACTTGGAAGTCACCACAGACTTCCCTTCTGGTCTCAGAACAATATCCCATACATCGTTCTTCAAAATAGATTGGTATGGCATCTTGCCATACTTGTTCACCTGTCGCTTCTCCATGACAAGAAGGCTCATAATCAATGATGTGGTTCATGGTTGAAAGGTAGCTCGAAAATATCTTTGGTCTCTTACTCTCTCGTGATGTGCCTTGAGGGGTTTTATGTCCCTCTGCCTTCTGCAGAGTTTGTCGAGCCCAGGCAAAAATTTTATGCCCTACTGTGATATCTCTGGGCATATCAACTAGAACAACTAGATCAACTAGAACAACTGGAACAACTGGAATAATGTCTATCTCCCTCTAAATTGCTGAAGGGGGAGAAGGTATTGTCTCATTTTCAATCTCTATCTGATATTCCCTGGATCTTTGAAAGGCTATCTCTTCTTCAAAGAAAACATCTCTGCTTATCTCAATCTGTCTCTGACCAAGGATGTAGATCCGATATGCCTTCGAAGATTCACTGTATCCCACAAATGTACCCTTTCTCCCTGACGGGTCTAGCTTGGAACTCTTCCTTCTTTTTTTTTTGGTACATGAAAATACATTAAGCACCCAAATATCCTGAAGTGTTCAATCTCAGGCTTCACTTCGGTGAAGGCTTCTTCGAGAGTTATGTTCTTCAAAATCTGGCGAGGACTACTGTTTTGAACATATATTGTTGTCATGCATGCTTCTACCCACAAAATCATAAGAAGACTCTGATCATGCATCATTGCTTTTGTTGCCTCAATGATGGTCTTGTTCTTCCTCCTTCTCAAATGTTTTGACTCCCTCTGAGTCAAGTGACTCCCTTTGAAGTCTAAGGGATAACCATGTTCCTTTGTTGTTAACCTACTCGGAACAAGAAAACAAATGAAAGGAAACAAAACAAGAATATCTCCTAAAGGAGAATAATGAGTGCATTGTTAGGCTCCAATCTACTGATGTAAATTAGAGTACAAATGATTGTCAATCCGGTGTTTGTAAGACTTAGAGGCACATCCAAAGTATATGGATTTAGAGATAGATTTTATCTTTAATGGAGATAAACCAAAACCTATTCTAAGGGATGAATATGGAAGAGATGCTAAGCTTTTGTTCAGAAGTCCTATTCATAGGTCTCATAACAGTAATCAACAATTGTTTTTCTAAAGAGTATCAACAGTAAGCATTCAAGAGATGTTCGAACTAGTTCTAAGATTTATCAAATGATAGAAGGACAAAAATCTTATTCAAGAGATGCATTCATTGTCTTCATTCATTCATTCATTAGCAACTATCATCAAATTAAATCAAAAGTATTGGAAGCGTAAATAACTCAAAAAGCATTCATGACTATCTTAATGCTTGAAGGCAAACTACACATTGAATTTTTATTCAAGAAATCATTCACAATATGAGTAAGGCTTTGAAACATTAAGCATATGAATTAGCTATGGAATTCATCTAACTACAACAAGATATAAATAAAACTCATCTACAACAAGATCTAATCTAAAATATGTATTAAACATTACTTGAAAATAACATAAAGAAAGAGTGTACTAGTTTGGCAAAGGGGGCCCTCCAATGCTTCACTGGTACACTTGAGTTGTCTCAGCTAAGAAAAGAGCTCCAACAAAATTCACATAATCATATCATAGGCATTAACAGGAACAAAATGCAGAACTGATCTTAAGAGTGCAAATTCCAAAGTTTCTTCATTCACATCAAGGTTGTCATACTAGTCTATGCTTAAGAGTATTTATACAAGAGTTTCAAAACTAAAAATGCTAATAAATCTCCTAAATATCATTATCAGATCCATAATATACTCTAGGAAGGTCGAATGGCTCCTTCAGATCCATAATATATGGCCAAATCCCACGAAAATCCAAAACTATCCATGATTTAAGGCTAAAACAGGGTATTTTCTGCTGAAGTGGCCCTGTTTGACCAACGTTGACCGAACATCTGGAAGGCTCAGATCTAGAATCTGATAGCTCATTATCCATCCTTGTACATAAGTGAACACAACCCAAGTCTTAGATTTCACCCAGGTGTCCTGCAAGTACACGAACCTAGGAGCAATTACGGAATTTAGTCAAATCTTGTAATTTCTGATAAATTTTCAATTTTAATGCCAAAATTTAGAAAACTCAATTCTTAAGCTAAAGAATGATAAATATACCTTGCATAAGCTATTTTATGGAAAATATGGAATGAAATGAAGGCAAAATAGATGGATATAGAGGCAAAAGTGTGGTTTATAGAGCAAAAAGGAAGCATAAAAATGTACTCAACATCTCCCCCAAGAGGAAGTCCTTGCATGTCCTCATGCACAAAAATGCCCCTGAACCTCTGTCACTGATCTTCTGCCATCTCTGCTGCCTGCAATAATGTTTCAACATTCACCTGAGCTGTATGAAGTGCTTTCATTATTTGATATTTCTCTTTATATGCCTTTTTTCTGTTGGAACCACTTATAGGCTTGTTTGGAGATTAACTTGTTCTATTTTTGAAGCTTCTTGTTCTTCTTCTTCAAAGTTCCATTCTCCTCCTGTGTTTTATGGCTTTGAGTTCTTAGCATTTCATTCTCTGTTTTTATGTATCTTTCTAGGACTTCAATTTCCTTGATTTTTCTCTTCATTTTCCTTATTTTCTTATTTTTCCTATCAAGTTCAGATGTGGATGTACCAGCCACTTCTTCCATTTGAGGTTCTTCTTTCATGTCCCTGATTAATTGTTCCACATATTCTCTCATTTTTTCATATGTGGATGTTTCCTATTCTTCAAAACCATCATTTCCCAATGAGCGTGCCTCTAGAGTCTGAATATGTGCATACTGTGCTTGTTGTGCTTCATCATCATTTTCTTGTATTTGGCCCTTTTGAACTTGTTGGCGTTTTCTTGATTTCCTTTCATATGTGGTAAAAATATTGTCTATTTCTTCAAGTTCTTTCTCATTTATCACCATGCTTCTTATTCTTCTCCTCCCCATAGGCAGTTTTGAGCTTGTTGCCTTGGGGTTCTGTACTTCTTCCTCATCATCAGTCACAACTAAAATTTGTTCCTCTTCTTCTTCCTCCTTTATTGTTTCAAAACCATTTTCAATGATAAACTGTTGCCAAGTCAAATTTTGCTTCTGTAGTTCATATATAATGATAATTTTAATAAAACCACAGTGATATAAACTCTTTTCTGTGTTCCTTTCTTGTTTCTGGACAGCCTTAGCCATCTTAGAAAGGCTTTGTAATAGAAAATAAGGCATATTGATTTCATAGTCACCTTTTAAGTGTTGTAACAATTTAATGTGATATAGGTAGATGATGCTAAACCTTCCCTCACAAGTTATAGATTTCTATATGAGGTATGCTAATTCATCCCAAGGATGAATCAACCAACTCCTTGGAATTTCCTTCTTCCAATTTACTACTGCTACCCTTGACTTGGAAATAAAAGGTGCCCATGATTTATCTTTGAAATGATTGGTTTTGAAATATCTCTCTCCTATTTGAGGAAGTCCAGTGACATGTGCAATGCTATCTTCATAGATCCTAATGGTAAGGTTTCCAATAGTAGCCCTTTCCCCATCAAATGAGTGAGCAAATTCTAAAGCAACTTCTTCACAAAATCCATCAAATTTTTCAAAGAAACCTATCCACAGTTTTTGCTCCAAAATTTGTATACAATCCCTTTGTATTTCTGATGTAACAAGCTTCCCTGGTTCATATCTAGATACCGTAATTCCAAGTTTTAAGAGCAAGACCTAAAATATTTCCACTGTTTATAGAAAGGAGGTCTAAAATCTTCAACCCTGCAATTCTTTTGACCAAAATTTCTTAAACTTTCAGACTCTGTTTGGATTTAATTCTGTGCATGGTCTTCAATAAGATTTTCTGTTCAATAAGCAAAGGAAATTTCTTATTTTTTAATTCCTAAGCTGTTCCCTGTTCATAAAAAATTTATGCAAGGGAATACCTGGTAATTTCGAAAAATTCTCAGGCTTCTTGTTGAATTCTGGCTCAATTTTCCCTCTTTCAGTCGACCTCTGCTAGAAATGAACTGTCTTGTTTTTTTAAAAATGTACCATAGGACGTTGAATTTACACTTGGCTGTTTAATTATTTGAGTTCGGGCTTACCTTCAATGGCCGACTCCTATTTGGATACGTTCTCTACCTTTGCTTCACCACGTATCTCCTTCAACCTCCGCGTTTTCTTCCACAGAACAAAAATGTTGTATGTTGACAGTGAAATTGTCAACATACAATTCGTTTTTTTATCAGAGAATTTCGAGATAGGAATGCGTAGGAGGGAACAATGTGCTAGAGCGTAGGGATTTGGGATGGCGTTGGCGTGGTGAAACAGAGCATGCAATTTTGAAATGGAGGTAAGTGTATGCAGAGGTGCGTCGGCGGTTCGAGTCTGGGGAGTGTGCAAGTGAGACACAGCCAATATGAAAATTGTTTGAGTCGTTTTGCTTTTATGGAGGGAGGAAAAACGTTGGAGGAGACTTTAAACAAGGGTATTTATCATTTTAAAAATGGATTGTACAACGATCATAGCTGAAGGTGCTGCTATATTTGTACCTTTGTACTTTTCTCCTCATTGCAATCATCAGAAGAAATGGTTTTTTTCCTTTAAAAAAAATGTGTTCACTTGACTTATAACTCCCTAATTCATTTCCAACCTCTTCATCAAGCATGAACCCTTCTTCTTATGACCCCTTTTTAAATGTATATGCAAACCACCTTTAATCTATGCAACAATACTTCAGTCTGTGTATGCAACTTATGTCTTCAGAAACAGAGCATTTGACAGCTCAAAACAAACAATGTGCTTTGTATTTGAAACCCGATCCCTCCTTATAACTCCTTTGGACACCAAAAGTGGTTCTTTTAAGTACCATTTTTAATGCTTTTGAGGATGAAAATGGAGTGATGAAAAGATGATGTAGGGGAAAGGAAATATAGGATATTAATCATTGCTTAGCTTAGGAATAATTTCTCAAATTTAAAGCATTAAAAAGGAAAATATATACTAACTTGTTTTCTCATTGTGTTTTGCCTGACTGAAGCTGGATGGAATGTTGTTGTAAGTCTTCAATTTCCTCTTGTATTTCTTTTGCTTAGTATCTCAGGTCCCTCTACTGATTGGAATTGATATTTTCCTCGGGTCCCTCTGCTGAATTGAATGGATACTTTCTCAGGTCCCTCTGCTGGATGGAATGGATACTTTTCTCAGGTCCCTCTGCTGATTGGAATGGATACTTCTCAGGTCCCTCTGCTGAATGGAATGGATACTTCTCAGGTCCCTCTGCTGAATGGAAATTCCTTTTTTTTTAATGCATGCTGTCATCTTGTAGAAGGCTTGAAAGGTTTTCAAAATATATACCTTATCTCCCTCAGCCTTATTTATTGACTTGTCCTCAAGTCTCAGAGATAAATGTTTGTAGAACTTTTGAAGCTGAAAAATGAAACTAGAAGTTAATGATGAATCTTATTATATTTTTTTTTGAAGAATTTTGGTTGGCCAATGTTACTTGGTTTTCCAATCAAAATTCGAGTTTATATTGTGCCAGTTTCCTGGATTTTCACAACTAAACTCCTTTTTTCTTTTTTCTCTCTTTTTATTTTTATTTTTATTTTTTTATTTTATATATATATATATATATATATATATATATATATATATATATATATATATATATATATATAAGGAGAATGTGAAGGAGACACATGATTCTGTTTCTCCAACACTTCTATCTTATTTTGTAGAGATATCTGCTGCAGAAAGTCTTCCTTGTTTACAGGCTTATTGTAGAGTTTTAGCCCATGTCCATTGACTATGAATAAGCTTGCCTCATCGTCTATTGTTTGTAGTTTGACTGAGCCATTGTCATATACTTCTGCAATCTCATATGGACCAAGGCAATGAGTTGTAAATTTAGCTTTGAAATCTTTGAATTTTGAATCAAATAACAAAGCCCAGTCTCCTTCTTTGAATTGTTTCTTCTTGATATACTTATCATGCCAATGTGCCCTTTNAGCATGAACCCTTATTCTTATGACCCCTTTTTAAATGTATATGCAAACCACCTTTAATCTATGCAACAATACTTCAGTCTGTGTATGCAACTTATGTCTTCAGAAACAGAGCATTTGACAGTTAAAAACAACAATGTGTTTTGTATTTGAAACCCGATCTCTCCTTATAATTCCTTTGGAAACCAAAAGTGGTTCCTTTAAGTATCATTTTTAATTCTTTTTAGGATGAAAATGGAGTGATGAAAAGATGATGTAGGGAAAGGAAAGATAGGATATTTATCATTTCTTAGCTTAGGAAGAATTTCTCAAATTTAAAGCATTAAAAAGGAAAATATATACTAACTTGTTTGCTAATTGTGTTTTGATTGACTGGAGCTGGATGGAATGTTGTTGTAGGTATTCAATTTCCTCTTGTATTTCTTTTTCTTAGTATCTCAGGTCCCTCTGTTAATTGGAATTGATTTTCTTCTCAGGTCTTTTGCTGATTGAAATTGATATTTTCCTCATGTCCCTCTGCTGAATTGAATGGATACTTTTCTTAGGTCTCTCTGCTGAATGGGATGGATATCGTCCTCAGGTCCCTCTGGTAATTGAATGGATACTTTTAGGTCCCTCTGCTAAATGGGATGAATATCTTCCTCAGGTCCCTCTGCTAATTGAATGGATACTTTTAGGTCCCTCTACTGAATGGAAATTCAGATCCATTTGCTGATACTTTCAGGTCCCTTTTTTGAATGCATGTTGTCATCTGTAGAAGGCTTGAAAGGTTTTCAAAATATACACCTTATCCCCCTCATCCTTATTTATTGACTTGTCCTCAAGTCTCAGAGATAAATGCTTGTGGAACTTTTGAAAAAATGAAACGAGAAGTTAATGATGAAAATTATTATACATTTATTATTTTTTATTTTTTGAAGAATTTTGGTTGGCCAATGTTACTTGGTTTTCAAATCAAAATTCGAGTTTATATTGTGTCAATTTCCTGGATTTTCACAACTAAACTCCTTTTTTTCTTTTTCTCTTTTTTTTTCTTCTCTTTTTATATATATATATATATATATATTTATTTTTTTATATATATTTTTTATATTTTTTTCTTAAGGAGAATGTGAAGGAGACACCTGCTTCTGTCTCTTCAACACTTCCATCTCATTCTGTTGAGATATTTACTTCAGAAAGTCTTCCTTGTTTACAGGCTTATTGTAGAGCTTTAGCCTATGTCAATTGACTATGAATGAGCTTGCCTCATCATCTATTGTTTGTAGTTTGACTGAGCCATTGTCATATACTTTTGCAATCTCATATGGACCAAGCCAATGAGTTGTAAATTTTGCTTTGAAATCTTTGAATTTTGAATCGAATAACAAAGCCCAGTCTCCTTCTTTGAATTGTTTCCTCTTGATGTACTTGTAATGCCAATGTGCCCTTTGTTGTTGTATCAAAGTGTTGTGTTCAACTGCTGCCTGTCTCATCTCATCCAATTGATTTAATTGCATGATCCTCTCTTTTTGTGCTTTAGAAAGATCTATTCCTAAATCA
>JZKD02S1978041.1:360779-382251 GCA_000966675.3 Picea glauca | reverse complement strand
AGACAGTTCCCCAACCCCTCACTCAAATTCCCTTCTTTTACCCTCCACCAGGTATCGAAGCTTTTCAGGTAGCCGCAATGCTCACACTACCTAATATGGTGTTAGAAATCCCAGTGTGGTATTTACACCCACTAGAGATGGTCCCTCGACCATCCCTTCCCCCACAGGAAGGACTCCCCATGATGATTCCCATCCTTACCCCCACCATCCCCCCACTCACTAACCCCCCTGCTACAGCTGGGGGCAGGAGAAAGAAGAGAGAGCCCACCGCTCCACTTCCTCCACGCATCCCACCACCTTGCGCATTATGTGAGAAAGAGGGCCACCAAACCAAAAACTATCCATCACTACCTGAATTAAGGAATTTAATACCCCTCAATCCCACTCCCCCAACACCCGCCACTACTGCTAGTCCCACCACTACCACCCACCCTTCCAGTAGTAAAGGGTTGAGGACCAAATATGCTTGTGCTATTTGTTCAAAGTATGGCCATTATACCCATCATTGCCCAGCCCTGCCACGCTTTTGGCAGACATTAGCCACTGTACACCAGAACTTACAGAACAATCCTAGTCCTGCTACGTCCTCCTCAACAAACATCACTGACATTTGGTATGTCACTACTTTAGTCAATGAACGTATGAGACACCCTTTCTCTCTCTGTGATTCATTAGCTCATTTTACATACCAGTGTCCTACGATCCTCGCATATAGGCAACGTCAATTAGCCCTGCTTCACCGACCCGCAGAGGCAATAATTGACATTACCTCATCACTAGAGGATCTTCATGTCATTTCTCCCGAGCCCGAGGCACTCCCAACGCCTCCATGGTTCTTCAATGACATATCTGAGGATTTACCCCGCAACCCCCCCAACTCTCCGGACACTCTCCACCCAACCACCACAGGTACCCCTCAGTATTTCAATATATGGTTTATGTTGAGTGAACCCTCCCCATCTCCTAACATTGTCCCCCCTGCTTCTCCATCAAGGGGCAACCACACTGTCACCGAGATCACTCCTCACGACCCCTTGTATTCCCGATGTTTCCAATGCGACGAGGAAATACTGGAAGAGCTAAACCACCCGGACTCCCCCTGGGATGTGCTACATCACCGCACACTCTTCTCTCTGTAGGAAGCCCCCATGCCTCCTAACTAAAACCCCATTCACGGGATCGAAACCAAAGATTTTATCCCATCAGGGCCTATCGATTGGTTCAACAATCCCATTCCTGCCCCTGATGCTTTTGAAGAAGGTAATATGGCCAACATTCCCCCCACCATTAAAATCGACATTTCCATTAAAAATGGCATCGTCGAAGAAATCATCATTGGAGCTGCTTTCTCTCCTCAGGAAATCGCCGCATATAAAGCCCTTTTTCAGGAATATAGGGATATTTTCGCCTGGTCGTACACCGAAATGCCTGGCCTCAATCCCTCTATTGTCAAACATCGCATTGACACCTGGCCGGACATCACACCAGTTCGTCAAAAACAACGACCGCTACACCCATCCAAAGCTGCGTCTATCAAAGACGAAATTGACAAATTACGCGCTGTCGGGTTCATTTACCCCATCGCCTATACCTCATGGGTTTCCAACCCTGTACCCGTTAACAAAAAATAGGGCACTTTCCGCGTTTGCACAGACTTTCACGATCTCAATCACGCATGTCCCAAAGAAAACTTTCCAACACCTTTCATCGATCAAATTATGGATGACTGCACCGGCCACGAGGCTCTCTCCTTTATGGACGGATTCTCTGGCTATAATCAAATTCAAATCCACCCCGCCGATCAGTATAAAACCACATTTACTACTCCATGGGGTACTTTTGCATATCGTGTCATGATTTTCGGCTTAAAAAATGCCGGTGCCACCTTCCAGTGGGCGATGACATACATCTTTCACGATCTGGCTAATATCATCCTCGCCTACTTGGACGACCTCACAACTCGATCCAAGAAACGCACCCAACATCTTGATGATATACGAATCATCTTTAAACGGTGTCGTCAGTACAACATCCGCTTGAATCCTTTCAAGTGTGTTTTCTGTGTCACCGCAGGCTGCCTCCTCGGTTTTATTGTTTCCCAAAGTGGTATTACCGTCGACCCCCTCAATGTCCAAGCTATCACCGAAATTCCACCTCCCCGGAATTTACGGCAACTGCAGAGTCTACAGGGCAAAGCTAACTTTCTTAGACACTTTGTCCCAGACTACGCCATATGCGCACATGGTTTCCTCCCCTTACTACGTCACGACATCCCTTTTCACTGGGACGACCATGCCCAAGAGTCCTTTGATGATCTTAAAGAAGCGCTTTCAAACGCACCTTTAATTAGTGCACTTGACTATAATCACGACTACATCCTCTACGTATCAGCATCAGCTGTATCAGTAGCCGGCGTCCTCGTCCAGCTCGGAGATGACAATCATGAACACGTCATTTATTACGTTAGTAAGAACCTCTCAGGACCACCCTTGAAGTATAAACATGAAGAGAAACTTTCTCTTGCAGTTTTCCTCGCAGTCTAGAAACTACGCCATTACATTCTGCTTCGGACCACCAAGGTCATCGCAGACTCTAACCCTATGCAGTACTTGCTCAGCCGTCAGTAAGTTAACGACAAATTTTCTCAATGGATCATTATCCTTCAGGAGTACAGCCTCGAGTTCTCAACACCTAAGAGTAAGAAGGTCCTCGTTCTCGCCGAACTTGTCATGGCCCTCCCCTCTGACACCACCAGTGCCCCCCGTCAATACCGACTTTCCCGACGAACATCTCTTTTACATTACTTCGGATGATCCTTGGTACGGTGACCTTCTCGTCTACCTCTGAACTCAAAAGTTCGGTAACGACCTTTCACGGGATGATCGTCGACGTATTCGCCATCAGGCTCCCCGCTACCTTCTCATCGGAGACATTCTATACCGGCAAGGCGTCGACACCATTCTTCGTCGATGTCTGACTATTGACGAGGCCGATAGAGTCTTAAATGACTACCACAGCGACACATGTGGGGGCCATCTTTCAGGTATATCCACTGCTCAAAATATTATCCGAGCCAATTACTTTTGGCCTACCTTGTTTCATGATTGCATTCATGCCATGAAACGATGTGAGCAATGTCAGCTCTACACCAACAAATCTCGGGCTCCCCCCGCTCTTCTCCACCCTGTCATTACCGCCGGCCCTTTTTGCAAATGGGGCATCGACTTTATGACTTGTAATCCCCCCTCCAGCAATGGTCACAAATACATCGTTGTCACCATTGACTACTTCACCAAATGGGCCGAAGCTATGCCCACTTTCAACAACACTACTGACACTGCAGCGCATTTTTTCTTTAACCACGTCATATCCCGCTTGGATTACCCCTCCAACTCATTTTCGACCATGGGAAACACTTCGAGAATGAGATCTTCGTTGAACTCTCATCTCGGTTAGGCTTCTCTCACGAGTTTGCCTCACCATATTACCCTCAGTCTAACAGACAGGTCGAGGCAGTTAATAAAGTCCTCAAGACCATGTTTCAGCGCATGGTTAATAAACATAAAACCAATTGGCATCATATGTTATTTTCCGCGCTATGGGCTTACTGAACGACTGTGAAAACCGCTACTGGTTTCACACTATTTCATTTAGTCCATGGGGTCGAGGCAACTCTTCCCATTGAGTGCAAAATTCCCAGCTTATGCATCACAATTGAGCTATTACCTGACATTGCTCCAATGGAGCAGCGCTTGCTAAACTTGGAGTCTCTGGATGAAGATCTTCGATCTTCCTTACAGAACAACGAGGCAGCTAAAAAATGATCCAAGGCTACCTTTGATCGCCATGTCAACCTTCGATCATTCCGCGAAGGCGACCTCGTCCTGGATTATGATATCGCTCATGATACCTTTGGCCATGGAAAATTCGAATCACTTTGGCATGGCCCTTACATTATCCAACATTGCCTCACCAAAGGTGCATACATCCTAGCCTCCCCCGAAGGCCTCTCTCTCAAAGAACCCGTCAAAGGGTTATATCTCAAGAAATTTTATGCTTAAAAGTAGTCATTCTACTTTAGGTTATTTATTTTTCTAGCGTTTTTAATCTTTTTCTAGCGTTTGACAGATGCTTCCTCCACTAGCCTACCACATTGGTTACACCGACGGCGCCAGCCGTTGGACACAAAATCTCACTTCGGCTACTTGGGCTCTCTACACCCCCTCACATGAAATGATCCATTCGAGCAACATATGTTTGGGTTCAGCAACCAACAACTAAGCCGAATATACTGCCATCATTAGCCTCCTGGCCGACGCCCAGCATCATCATATTCGTCACCTTAGCATCTTCCTCGACTCTCAACTAGTCGTTCTCCAGCTCAACAATGTGTACCGCGTACGCGATCCATGCCTCTTTCGCAAATACCTGCAGGTTAGGTTGTTATCTCGACATTTTCATTCCATTACAATTACACACATTCCAAGACAATTGAATCAAATAACAGATAACATAGCTAACATAGTGTTAGATTGGCATATATCACATCAAGCTACACATACATAAACACATCACAAATACTGCCACAACATATATATAGAATGGACGTAATCAACTCATCAAAAAAAAACATGTAGACAACATAAGGATCTCAAATATGTATACTCATGTATATAGAAAGGCCCATCAGGCCATCCGAATGTTTACATACAAAAAAATACATGTATTCGCAGGCCAATGCATCACCTCGGTATAAAAATGGGCTCACCAGCCTATATACAACACAAAAAAAGATATACATCGTGCACCACTCATGGTGCCTCTATCGCACCACCACCTGCTCCACCCTCAGGCAGTGGCGGCCCACCACCACCTGCCCCAGGCGGTGGTGGTCCACCCCCTACAGGACCCTCCTGCCCTGGCGACAGGCGTCCACTCGTCATAGTAGCAAGCACCGCTGCTTGTCGCACTATGGACCACCATGGTGGCGGTACCCCCACACACTGCTCCAGGAAACTCTCGTCCTGGATGCGCGGCCACATGCCCTCAGGCACATCCTGTAAAACTGTCTCCAGACGACAGCGTATATCATCAAAATCCACTCCGACCGCCGTCGGAGGAGCGTGTGATGGCCCCACACCAGGGTCATCAAACCGACGCCTCCTCGCTGCCCTCTCTGGCTCAGCTGGTCGCCCTGTGGCATCCTCCCACCGACGTCTCTCTCTCTGCGACACTCTCTTCGGCTCCTGACGAGCCGACGCTCTATGCAACTCTACCTCGTGCCCTCGATGTGCCACATCTGCACATACAAACAAACAACAGATAGTATCAGTATCTATATCATAAACATATGAACGACTATCTCAAAAAATACACAACCATACATATCTACATCATCAATCAACATACCTCGATGATACAAAACCTTCCCAGGAGGTAGCACCATATCCAGATCATCCCGAAAGTCCACCCCAGCATAGGGGTACTGCAAAATCACCTGCGGCATCTGCCGCCATACCTGGGCTGCCTCTGCTGAAAAGAAGTGACCCCCTTCGCCACCACCATGGCGAAGCAATACATTCGACCACTACCTCAACCGCGGCTCTCGTGCCCCAGGCACACTCAATAGAATCCTCGAGTGCAGCATCGACACCCTCTCTAGAAACCAGGCCACTAGGATGGACCTGAAAGCAAACTCCCCGGCATCAGTAGACCGACAATGGTCCAACTGCGCCACCATCCTAGCATGCAGCGTCAGCCCCCAAGCGAAATGCTCATCGGCCAACACTCTCTCCAGCACCAGAAGCTGGCCACCACTGATCCGATGGGTCACTAGTGACCCGTATACTCGTACAATCATCGCTACTATACAACGATGCACTAGGGAATCTATTGCCAATATGCTCACCACCGTCCCGGACATAAAGTTTTGACCTGAAAAATATCTTCGGCTAACATCGGCGAGCAAAGTACTCCTAGGCAGTACCGGCTCCGCCGGTAGGGGCATTCCCCGAAAGGGGAGCCCAGTCAAGAAATATACATCGTCCACCGCAGTGAAGGGGATCTGCTCTCCTCGCATGAGGAAGCAGTGCATCTATGGACTCCACATCTGGATCAGGAACTATAACAGATACTCCTCTGCCCATATCAACGGGCACTCAAAGAACTTTAACAACCCACAGGTTGCCAAAGTCACACGCACACCAGGGTCCTCAATGGCCACGACGTCTCACAATTGAGCCCAGTCTCGCTCTCGCCACCCCACTGGCATCGTCACCACCATCCTGCAGACAACACAGAGTCCTATATCAGCTCACGCAACCATCCACAGCATAAAAAAGACTCGTTTTTATACACCTCAACCTTGCCTCTTAAGCGTGGTTTTGATACCCACAAGCGCGCACACATGCGCGCATGTTCACTACACTAGTGTGCACACATGCGCACCTGTTCACTACACAAGTGCGCACCTGTTTGTTTCATAGGCGCGCCCCTACGCGCGCCTGTTCAACCCACAGATGCGCACTAGTGCACGCCTGTTCAACCCACAGACGCGCACTGATGCACGCCTGTTTAACCCACAGACGCGCCCTTCGAGCGCGCCTTAATTTACCCCTACCGCGCCCCATGCACGCATATCCGGTGGCCAGGCGCGCATGTATGCGCGCCTATCACCGGATCACCCACACATGTGGGGCCCATACCCCCTAAATACCTCTGTACGACCCTCCGTACGGCCCCTGCCCAAAAATTGAAAACTTATTTCTATGCAGGATGATCAAACCACTAACCTGATACTCACAAACCCTCAATCGGATACCTCATCCTCCCCGAATATCTCAATCTCCTCTGAAAACTGCTCGTCTAGTCACTATTGCAACAGGTACAAATGAGGTGGCAATGTGGGCCCTACAGCTATATATAGGCCTTTTGCCAAACTTCCACTCACTATTCCGGGAGCCCACGGTGTCCATTTTTCAATCCGTCTTCAGCCACGAGATCATCATCCCGTCACCTACATCACAACAGTCCCTGGGCCTCTTTTCATATTGAGCCCCCGGGGCACCCTTTTTTTTATCCATGGTCAGGTACGCATACACATATTTCACGCCTATCAAATACATGCTCATATCTTCGATTCTTTTCAGATATTGTTCACTTTGGGTATTTGGTTTTCATGTGTGCAGGTATTTGATCATCATACATTGACACAACCCCTTCAGGTATCTACTCATCACTGGCATGTAGTCTTTCCCACTGTATCGCATTTACATTTCCATTCACACCCTCTGATATTGGCCTTGAGGATCCCCATTCCCGGCTCTGCAGTACCCACGCCTCCATTTGCATCTTCGGTACTGTTACCCGGTAGCATTCTTACCCACATGAGTTGTCCCATTCATAGCACCTTTTTCCACTTTTGATACTCATGTTGTTTTTCATTACCCTTTAGGGATGGGAGTCCCGATAGTCTTTCATCATGTCATGAATCAGCCACATACTCCTTCTCTTCATTTTGCTAGCATTCCCACACGGACTCCCAGATTATCTCTTTGCGGTTCTATTTTTTACCTGCAACTCCGCAGTATCATGCACCCTCCATTTCATCCACAACCAGTTTGCCCATCTGCGAACCTACCTTCATTTCACCTACCTCATACAGAAACTCACCAATGGCCCCCCCACCCTTCATCAGTTTTCCCAGCAAAATATGCCCTACGTGGGCCAACCATATCACACTGGGGCACCCGTTTCTATATTTGTACATTTCTCCCCAAATTATTCGTTATTTATTGTACAAACGCCTTTATTTCCAGTCATTACATTATCTTTTTGTCGTCACCTTTGGCGACTTGCTTCCTTCCTTTTGGCCAAACGCAACCCATGTCACCCTTGGTTGGAGAATTACTTATCATCTACCCTTGCCGGCATCGTGCATATCTTCAGAGTACCCCACAGGTCACTTACCTCTACCCTCTGAATTTGTTCACCTTGTCCCGCCTCTGGCACAACTTATCACCGGTCTTGTCGTCCCCCTGACACTCGACCTCATTACATGGTTGCGGCCGTTTTTTATCTCATACATCCTCCAACCAAGGGCAGTCTTGAGTCTTCCCACTTCTTGACTTCATCCATGTACCTCTGCCACTTCCTCACCTCAGTAGATTTCACAAAGCCCTTTGCTTCCGGGAGTCGCGTTCCCCTTTTGTTGACATCAACACAATTTTTCGGAAGAGGGATAGTATCTTGATTCTCATTATCCATTCAATGAGAGATCTCAGACGACACAGGGGGAAACACCATTACTCCCTGCTGTTGTTGACCCCCATAACATTCGACGCCAACACTTTCTCATGTTACGGTGGGTCTTACTTTGCGACTATTGCAGTTAGTTCTTTCATTCACCGAAGACCTCTGAACTTGGCAGGGCTATCAATGCCCACATCATCGCTGCTACTTATTACCGCGATCACTGCCTACTATTCAGAGTATGTTCCTGTACATAATTGTCTTCTGCCTTTATTACCACCGCCCCCGAGGGCGCTGCAATTGTCTACACCAACACTTCAGTCATATTTTGTCAGAGTTACATAATACGAGCATGGGGCATGCCCGCCTCGTTTGTACACAGTTTTCTATTTTATACACCTCGTGGAAGATCGGGTCCTACCATTTCCTTTTTTCTCCAACGGATCGCTCTGAACGATCCCACTATTACTCTATCTTACAACAACATTCTCAGTAGAAGAAACATTGATGGATTTCGGCTATACGTATGCTCCTAACCTCATCCATCAGGGGGCATCTGTTATCACTTAAATTTCGTCCGCGCATGATTACATAAAATCATCATCGTCAAACAGTAATGAAGTCATTCATGGCCTTGAATTAGTATCACAGCATTGAAAAAAGGTAAAAAACTATACAAAGTAGTGAAAAATTGAAGAGCGCTTTGCAGATGTTGGGCGTGCGCGCGCATGCGTGGAACAAGAACGTGGAAATCGCGCACATGCGCACGATGCGCGACTGTTAGCGCAAAAAGCCACGCACCTGCTAAATGGCGCATTTATGAAAGTGGTCGGCCTCCCAACCACTTACGGTTCAGCTCCCAAGCCGATTTGACCTCCAAATTTGGGTTGGATCTGAATGGTGGGCTGGTCAAAGACCTAAAAATGCCCTAAATGGCCTCTTTTCACACTACAAAGCAGTTAAACAAAAGCCCAAAGCAATGCTATAAAAATCCATGAATGCACCTCATTTTCTCAAGGAATTCTAAGTAATGTTATGCTGCCTATATTGTTTTAAGGACTCCATCCTTGACAAGAGCACATTGGCATCATTACATTGGACAATCCACCTCTCCATTGAGTGGATTTGTGAGGAGTTCTTTCATCACCATTTTTATTTTCTTTGTTGTAAGAAGAGCCAACTAGTGAGGGTCCAAGAGCCTTCCCTTGGAGGAAGAAGGGACTCACAGTCCCCTTTCTTCTTGGTGCTTTGTTTTCATCAATAGATCAAGCCTCAAACATTGGTGACATGGGTCTTTTTGTTTTTGTTATCTCTATGTCCTTATGTTCATTATTTTAATTTTTATTGCATGTATTAGTTTAATTCTTAATCATAGTTTTGTTTTTCTTTCTCTAACTCTATCCTCTATAGCTGTCCTGCTCAACAGACCCAACTGAGCTTGCAAGCACCTCTTATTTGCTCACCAAGGTGACGGAAGAGGTGCAACAAGTGGCATGAAATAATGGTTGTTGACCAAAATCAAGGGGAGGAATTGGGTTGAGAAGATGTAGACTCCTAAAGGAATTTTTGTGTGATAAGGTGACAAAGTGTTTGTTCAATGAAAAGACAACTTTATGGGCCCACATATGGAAAGACAAGTATGGCAATGGATTCTTGTGGGAGGATCCACTAAGAGTGGATTCCTTCCCAAATGGATCCTATATTAGAAATATCACAAAGTGAAATATAAAAAATGTCCAATTCTAGTGCTTTTGGGAGGTTAGAGAGGGAAGCTTGCACTATTTTGGGAAG
The DNA here is from genome assembly GCA_000966675.3 of Picea glauca. Taxonomy (NCBI): domain Eukaryota; kingdom Viridiplantae; phylum Streptophyta; class Pinopsida; order Pinales; family Pinaceae; genus Picea; species Picea glauca. The sequence continues at coordinate 372,210 of JZKD02S1978041.1, read as the reverse complement.
ATGCATGGGAACAACATGGGCCTCTTGTGAACCAAGATGATCTTTTGGAGCAAAAACCCGGTTTAAAGAAGAAAAAGTGGTTGCATAAGTTAGTAGAAGACCAAGGGGATAATTTCAAAACTCGGGGAATTAGGAAATGAAACCTCCAAACCTTCGGCTAAGATATGTCCCCGAAGAGGCAAAAAACATCATTTGGTAAGAATTAAGGAAAACATTTAGGCTTCATGGGATTGAAAGATAATTTAAGATGAGAAACAATTGGATCATGTGAATACACAATTAAAGTGTGTATCATATCAATTTCACTCACTTCCACAAATGAAAGGGTTTATGTCGAGAGTATCACTTATGAGCATATACCAACACAATAAGGCCAATGAAGTATTAAAGCATGAGAAATGTGCTAGTTATCCACTGGGAATAAAAATCAAAGTGTGAAGTTGACCAAAGCTATGATGACACAACACCTTAGTTTATGGGTCGATCAAATTGTGAGGGTAATTATTTGATAGTCTTGTAGGGTTCATGTACATAGTCGTCACAATAAATTCACAATGTACCAATTGCCATGTGGTTTCCATGAAATTTTTTATCTTGGAAATGCCTAGTACATGCAATTTATACCAATGATGATGAGGTACAGAAGTTATCGAGGGAAATTGCATGACCTAACTTGAGAAACATCTTTGCTTCACATGCATGGCATACTCCAAGAGATCTTATAAATATCAATATCTCTCATGGGTTAAGAGAGTTCAATGAATGCAAGGTTAGGTTGCACAATTCATCCTACCGCGGTGAGTCATTCAATACAATCAGTTCATTTTTCCTCATTGGTGTTGGAGTTAACCATTTCATCCTTCACTAAGAAGAGAATTTCTTCCAACTACTGCCAAAGTCAAATGGAGAATCTCAAAGAGGATAGAACATTCCTAACAAACGAGCTTTAAGATCATATACACAACTTACTTTAGGTGACATTGTTCTTATTTGTAATCTTATTTTCTAGTTTTATTAATACGAAGAATCAAGTTTTCTTTCCCCCCATCAAATGTGCATTTGATTGGTTTCTATATCTTCCCACTGGATTGAATAACCTACTGATATTCTTAAGAAATTTGCAGTGTTGGTTGTTTGATTGTCATTATGTGCATGTTTTCAAAAGGAGCCTCCTTCATTTGGATACACCTTCTCTTGCTTCACACAAACAACCAATTCATAAAAGGGCATTGTTAAAGGTTTGATTCACTTCTTTCTTTAAATTTCTCTTATTTTCACAGTAAGGAAAGTAATTAGTTGTCCTTGGATAACTCACATGTTTCCATTTTTCATTTTATGTCTGTAGCAATAGTTCCAACCTATTGGTGGAGTGTATTTGATACACCTGTGTGCCAAATGATTGATAATAGAATGACAACTTCATTGGGGAAGAAATCTCATATTTATTCCTTTGGTTGGATTTGAGGCCTTCTCAAACCATTTAGCACACCCAGTCACTCACTAATGTGGAGTTGACTCTCTGATTTCCTCAACTCCTTGATGTGAGGCTTGAAACCTTTTTATTTTTCAAGTTTTTAATTCCCATACATTTTCTTTCACAGTATACATTATATCTACGAGCCTAAGCCCTCATAGTCAAATAGAAAGTTTATTTTTTTGCAGAAGTTTTTAACCAAACTTCTTTCCAAGTTTAATGCAAAATTTTAATTAGATTTTCACTTTTCTTAGGTACTGAACAATACTAGCCCCGAGGGTTAGCTCAATTTCTCTAGAGCCAGATGTGAGATTTTTCATGCTTGTTGTTGGTCATAGGTTTGACTCTCTTGGTCCCCTTGGGCTTAGGCTCTATAATCAAGGCTGATGATTTACCCCGTTTACTGTCCATGGATCATGGGGAAGTAATTGGAGGTTTTTCCGCGAGGGTTTTCTTGGAAAAAATAATAAGGTACTATACATAATTAACTTGTGAGATTTAACTAAGTCACATTAAATTGAATTAAAACTAGATTTTTTTGGCTTCATGCACCTTCATTATTATCGATCAATTAAAGTATTCTAGATTGAGGGCACATCTCATCGATCCATGTTTTCTCTTTTCCTTGTGGTTTTTTGCGATCTTAGTGATTCAAAATCTAATAAAGAGGTTGGTTTCTCTCCTTGTTGATTTCAAATTACATTTGAGCATTTTTTTAAAAATATTTTCATGTTCAACAGCTATACATCACATATGCAATCAAATCATACCTAAGGACTACATAGTCAATTCATGTGGCCGAATGAGACTTTTAAATAAGAACCTTCTAACAAAATATCTTCATTAGTTGATTAGAAAATTCTCACACACAATTTAGTCTAGGACCTTAGAAATATGATTGTTAGGTCAACATTCAAAGGTCACCGTACCTTTCAAACTAGAAATTTATTGCATGAAGCATAAATCCTTTAGTACCTAGGAATTCTTGCCGAGAAAGCACATCTCATACATGTGTAAAGCACTAGGTCAAGTTGAATAAGGGTTGATATCCTTCCTAACACTTAATTAGTGGGTGAATGCATATTAGGGGACTTCAATTAAGCTGGAATATTACATGGAGTGATGCCTTCTTTCTAAGGTTCAAGCTATAGGATTTGTCCCATATGCCTCTACCCAATGTGAACACTTGACTAACAACTTATCCCTTGGGTCATTCATCGTGACGAGGCAACTTAGTGGAAGATTTTAGGACTTTTATTTGGGTGACTTGCTTATGGGGTTGTGAGAAGTACCTAAGACAAATAGTGTACCATCCCCTGGATTTCATCAACGTGGGTCAAGTTAGTATAACTATTTCATTCTACCTTCACTTGGGTACATCCCCGATGGAAGCTCAATTAGAAGACCCTTTTTTCCTTATCCACTAGCTTGAATCATGTTAGAGTATGAGGAGTGTGCTTTTATCATTATTTTGCATATCATTTCACCTTGATAATATTTACAACATAAAGGCGCTTATTTTTACCAACACTTGGATAATAAAAAAGACTTGATACCAAGCCACTATTACAATCCCTTCCCATCCTAGGTGCTCTCTTCAGATCGATGGTTTACCACCAACACTAGTCTCATTGACTAGGTGTGCCACTAGTTAAACTGAGAGTCACTATCTAAGGTGATAGTCTTGGGTAACCCATGCAAATGAATAACTTCACTTATAAACACTCATGCTACATTAGTTACATCATAAGTTTCTCTGACTGGAATGAAATGAGCACTTTTGGTCAATTTATCAACTACAACCAAAATTTCATTGATCTTTTATGATGTGAATGGAAATCCCACAATGAAATCCATATAAGTGAGTTCCCATTTGGACATAGGAATACCATGCAATTGTAAAAGTCTTGATGGGTGGTGATGACTGACCTTTACCCGCTGACACTCAAGACACTTAACGAAAAATTGCACTACATCGTGCTTCATGTGTACCTAGAATAAATGCTTCTTCATGTCTGCATACAACTTCTTCACACTAGGATGCACATAGTAAAGTGCTCTATGGGATTCCTAGAGGATAGTTCTCTGAATATAGTCTTCCTTGGGGATGTACATCCTCCCTTGAAATCTCAACAATCCATTTGCTTCAAGGACACACCCTTCAAACTTAGGCTCTAACCGCCTTCCATTATGAAGTGTTGAAGTAACCTTCAAATACCAACTATCTCCAAGGAGTTTTCCCAATACCCACTTCCTAAAATTTACCTTTAAGGACGCCAAGGAGATGATCCATGGCCTTTTTCTCAGGGCATCGACTACCACATTCTCCTTTCCCTTGATGTATGCAATTCCAAAATTGTACTCACTCATGAATTCACTCCACCACCTCTGTCTAACATTTAGATCCCACAACTACTCTTAGTCCCACTCCACCCAAACCACAGTAAAACATTCACACTTAGTGCTCTCATCCTTCTTCCCTTTGTGACATGATGGGTTATTCCACTCACAAATGTCCTCAGCTTCTAGATATTCACTGCACATTTTTTCCTAACCATTCCCCAATCTTGAGCAACCTTGTGTTGAACCAATAATCCTTGACTCACTTTTAGATTTCTTTACCATTACACGCACAAGTGTTCACACTTTTTATCCCTTCGACATTCTCTTGTAGTTCTCTGGTAGTAGGTTCCCTAACAATATTGCTCGATTGCACACGTTTCCTTTACACTAACATTTGAGAGACGATTGATCTCAACATCATTAATTATTTATCATTTAAGTACCACTATTCTTCTCATTTGAGACCTTATTCTATTGGTTTCATTGTACTTCTTGGTAGTGAGACTCCATTGGTCCTCCTATTTTTAGAACCCGATATACACATTTACTAAATCCTTCATTCCATTGGCAAAGGACCCCCCTTTGTACTTAAAACTTTTACTTTTGTATTTCATTTGTTTTGACTTAGTTGATATATTTCATTTTTCTTGCACCTTATACCTTGCTTTCTTCATGCTTGTCCAGATGGTATTTGGTGCCCATTGTCACATTTACTTCATCGATGGTGCCTGTAGTGTTCCTTAAACCTTGAAAATTGAAACATAACCAGGTATATAGAGAATATAATTGCAAATTAACTAGAAACAAGAGATGATAAGATAAAATCTGTAAAAATAACCTTGTATATTGAGAATGTGAAGAACAATACAATGTTCACTTGCCTCTCAAGGTCGGGTTACCTTTCATTGAGTAGAGCTCCAAATACACAACAAAAGATAAACATTCCAAAGTATCCTAATGGGTACCAACTATCTACTAGGCCTTATAAAGTGGACCCATTTACATTAAATAACTATCCGCTATTATCTAATGGGCCTTATTCAAAGAGGATGACTGCATACAACAATTAACTAACTCCTAGGTATCCTAAAGTAGGGAGGTTAGTGTAGGACCCTAAGATGACCCCCCACCCCCCCTTGAAAGCAACATTGTCTGTGAGGCTTAAGATGAGGAAATTGTTGCAGGATTGTGGTTGGTTGCCATGTGGCATGTCTTTCCATTGGATCAATACTTCATTGATCATGCATTGGTGCAATTGACACTCTCTAGTATCATTATGGCTTTGGGATGAAACCAAATGGAGCCTTCTTCATCAAGTTCAGGTAAGAAGGTTTCCACCTTTCACTTCAATCCCATGACCTTATTTAGATAAGACACATAGAATACTAGATGAATCTTGGAGTGGGATAGAAGAGCTAGTTTGTAGGCTAGGCCACTTGTCCAATGCACTAGCTGATCTCATAGGGTCCATAGAACTTGGGTGATAATTCCTGAGGAATTTTGTCTTTGAGTGATGTTTGTTTATAGAGTTGAAGATAAAGAAACACCTATTCCCCTACTACATAATAACATTTAGAGCAATACTGGTTTTTTCTGTTACTTCATTCTATTTTGGGCCATAACCAAATTGTCCTTTAGGATGTGGAGAATGGTTTCTCTAGTATGGAGTATGTCATCTACTGCTTGAATCTTGGAAGCACCTAGTAAATATGAAGTGACTAACAACGGATTTTGGCCATAAACTGCTTTATATGTAGTTATTTTGATAGCTCCATGATAAGAGGTATTGTACCACCATTCCACGAGGGGAAGCCATTTTGCCCATTGGTGTGTTTTTTCTAAAGCAAAGCATCTCAAATATGTTTCTAGGCACTTGTTGACCACTTCAATTTGACCATTTGTTTGGGGGTGATATGCAATGCTCATTTTTAGTTGGGTGTCCTATAATTTAAACACCTCCTACCAAATTTTGTTAGTGAAAGTAGGGCCCCGATCTAATACAATGGAAATTGGAATTCCATTTAATTTAAAAATGTAATCAAGGAAGACTAGAGAAACTGAGGATGAAGTAAAAAGATGTGATAGAGAAAAAAAATAAGCATATTTGGAGAGACGATTGATTTCCACCATGATCATGGATTTTTTTCCAACGCTCGAAAGTCCCATTATAAAATCCATATCGATGTCATACCATATGTGTATTGGGATAAATAATGGTTACAATGCCACTGGTATCTTTACTGTCTCCCCTTTGTTTCTTTGGTAGGTGCCACATGTTGCCACAAAATCATGTATGTTTCTTTTCATGCCCTCCAAACAGAATGAGCGCTTAGTTTGTTCATATGTTTTGTTAAATCTAGTGTTACTAGTTGTAGGTGATGAGTGCAATTCCTCTAAGTTTATTTCTTTTAGGGAAGGATTTTTTACTATAACAACGTGTCCTTTATATTGCAATGTATCTAGATTCCATGTATACCCCTTAGGAGGGTTGGGATCTTTCTGAAGATTGTAGATGAGTTGAATGATAGTGTCATTTTCCAACCATTCTAATGGGCTTACTCAAGCCAACTTGGCATGGGTAAAGATAAGGCAAGGAGGGATCCATCCTCCTCAAATTGTTGAGATAAGGCATCAAATACTATATTATATTTACCTCTCTTATAGATAATCTCATAGGAATACCCTCGTAGCTTGGTGGCCCACTTATGTCGCTCTAGTGAGAATAACCTTTGATCAAGAAAGTACTTCAAACTGTGATGGTCAATCTTGATTTGGAAATGTCACCTGATGAGGTACGAGCAATAGGTCTCTACTGCATGTAGGATATCCATAATCTCCTTATTGTATGTGGATTTACCCAAGTTGCAATCGCACAACTACTTATTGGTGAATTCTAAAGGGTGCCCTTATTTCCATGGTTTTTCTCTAAGACCTCTATTAGAGGCATCACATTCCAAGACAAAAGTCTTAGTAAAATCTGGCACAACTAATATTGGAGTTGTGCACATGGCATCCTTTAAAGGTAAGAAAGTATGTTCAATGACCTCATTCCAAACAAAGACATTCTTTTTTAGTAGTGAGGTTAAGGGATTAGTAATTTTTCCATATTTTTTGATAAACTTCTTGTAGTAGCTTGTAAGTCCTAAGTATCCATGCAATCTCTTCAGAGTTTTGGGATGGGGCCAATCTTGCATAGCTGCGACTTTCTTGGGATCAACTCGTACTTCCTCCTGGCTTACAATGTGACCCAAGTATTCAACCTTTGAGGCCCCAAAAGCACATTAGGAGCATTTTAAGAATAGTTGGTGATCCTGTAGGAGTTGTAGTGTTCTATCAACATGGTCTATGTGGTCTTTCCATGCTTTGTTGTAGATTATAATATCATCAAAGAATATTAGCACAAAATTGCATAGGAATGGGGGAAATATCTTGTTCATGAGGATTTGTAAGTTGATGGAGCATTGAAAGGGCTAAAAGGCATCACTAAAAACTCATAATGACCTTCATGTGTATGGAAAGTAGACTTAGGTATATTTGCCTATTTCATCCTAGTCAAGTGGTAGCTAGAACAAAGGTCAAGTTTAATGAAAAACTTGGCCCCATGAAGTTCATCCAAGAGGTCATAAATAATTCGGATAAGAAATTTATCCTTGACAAACAACTTATTAAGAGCCCTAAAATCAATACACATGTGCTAAGCATCTTCCTTCTTTAATACCATGACCATTGGTGATGAGCACGTGCTAGTACTAAGAAATATGACTCCCACCTCCAATAATTCTTGAATGATATTTTCATTTCACTTTTCTATACAAAAGGGCGCCAATAAGGACACACATTGGGTGGTTGACTGCCTGGAATGAGAGGGATACCATGGTCATGTTCCCCACATGAAAGTGGTAAACCTTGTGTCATTTCAAATACCTATTGAGGCTTGGAGAGAACCAACTACAAATCAGGGTTAATCTCTTGTGGAGTGATGTCAACTACTCGTATGGCATTAAACTCTGCAATGACACTAGAGTGGCCTTTATTCAACAACCTTTCCATACAATGAGAGGTGATAATTTAAGGGGAACCATATGCAAGTCCCTTAAGGGTATGTTTCTACCCTTTCTACATGAAGCTCATATATAATTCTTTGAAATCCATTGTGATTGGTCCCAAAGTGCATAACCATTCTTCCCATAGAACTATATTACAACCATCCATTTCAATAGCAAACATGTGAGTTTTGAGATGATACTCACCGATTTGTAATTTCACATTTTCATAATGGCCCCCACATTTCATCGTACCCCCATTGGTGATCATAATCTGAAAAATTTATATGGGATGTACATGACAATGGGTGTCTTATGTCACTCTCGTATGGACAAAATTGTGAGTGTTTCCATTGCCAATCAACACAATCACTTTGTGGTGCTTGATGTAGCCAAGCAATTTCAAGGTTTGGGGTGCTGAGAAACCTTATAGGGCATGGATAGAAATTTTGGGTTCCTCACAAGGAGCTTGCAAAGGGGCTTCATATTCTATGGGGCTGGTGTTTTCTTCCAAACATTGTTTAGGAGTATCTTCAACAGGAATGTCCTATGAGTAGTCATGTGGAGACACATCCATTTGAAATAATTTTTATTCTTTACATTTATTCCATTTGAAATATTGTTCATAAAAATTATAGCAAAGACGAAGGTGTTAATACTCTACCATCTCTTTAGGTGATAATTGTGGATGCACATTTTCTTTGAGTTTGAGGAGATGGGAGTAGTCACTACATGGGGGGTAGGGCAAGTGGTGAACAAAGGTTTTTTGGTTTGTGCATTGATCACTAACTCAACTTCTTTAGTTATATCACAAGATTCCAACCATGTTTATGGGAGCTGCATCATTATGTGTGCTTTAATTGCTTAATTGATACCACTAATGAAACATTATTTGAAAAATAAATCATATTGGAACTTTGTGTGGATTTCCAATTGCTTGAAGGTGGTAATATATTCCATAACTGTGCTTGTTTGGTGTAATTTTATTTGGCATCCCAAATGGTGAGTGTCATGCTCAAAACAACCATAAAGTACTTGCACAAACTAGGTCCAGGTAGTGTAGCCTTTATAAGCCTTCTTATACCATTGCCACCATTGCCAACGTTCAACATTCAAATATAGGACCCCCTTGTTTAGTTTGTGTAGGTCATCCATAATGCTGCGGGGAGAGAAATAATGTTTCATTTGGGTAACCCACCTTGAGGGATCCGACCCATCAAATTTGTTCATGTCAACATTTGGAAAATTGTGCCATGAATTATGATCCTAAAAGCGTGGGAAATTATTATCCTGAAACATGTGTGCGACCTATACTTCAGGGGTGGTAAATTCTTCTTTGGTTTGATCAATGTTACAACCTCCTACATGGATATTCAAGCGATCACCTAATATTTTCAAGATACTTCCTTATCAAGTTATTGTTTCCTTCATAATTTCAAGTGTAGACTCAATGTTAGTCACATTGTCTTCTAGTTGTAGGTGCTGAGCGGGTTGGGTTCATTGTTGGTTTTGAGCTAGTGGGGATTGTTTTTGGTTTTGAGCTAGTGGGGCCTGTTGTTGATTCTTCGAGTTGGCCATGCCGCGAGTTTGAACCATGGTACCACTAAAGATTTTTTGGAAGTGTTATTCTCCATTTATCTCATTGTGACCAATATCTTGAAATGGGTCTTTTCAAAGATACCCCAAATGACTGTATTGTTGGGTCCACCTGAAAAGTGCTACTTAGGATGTATACCACAATGATTAGCATGATGTAAGGAATATTAGAATAGTACTCGAAAAAAAAATAATTCTAGGTCCTGCCAACACCATTGTGGGAGACCTGAAAAGTGTTACTTAGGAGGTATACCACAATGATTAGCATGATGTAAGGAATATTTTGAGACAGTTCTCCCACAATGGTGTTGGCAGGACCTAGATTTTTTTTTTTTCGAGTACTATTCTTGTGGGAGTATTACTCTTGTCTGATTATTACAGAGGTGATAGAATGTTCAAATTGCTTCTGGATGCAAAGATGTAGGAATTTTGTTGGCCGACTGCATAATCTAAGGTTTTTTATGTCTTAGAGGTAGAGGAGCTTCAAGTGTTATAGCCCTATGATATACTTGTGGGGTCCAATAGTAGTACTCAATCCGATATCTCTGGGTACTAATTAGGGAGGCTCAAATGTGCCCTTAGTCATATAAACCAACTACCTAGATACTAGAGAGTGATCTCCCTAAGTGTTATTCTTGGTGTACTATAACAACAAAATGAGCAATCGATTGATCTAGGGTTGGTTTTAGGTATACCTATGGGACTTCTAGTATGCAAAAAGGTACATGGAAGTGAGATTCCATATACAAGTGTTGTCTGATGTGATACTAGTCAAAGGGGTACCACCATGGTTTACAAGGGTTTCCAACAATGTGATTCCACTTGTATTTACTATGTGTATTTTTCCCCAACCACAATTTTACCTTCTATATGTAGATTACTGTGTTATTTAAAGATGTTGGAACATATCTCTAGCCTAAAATAAAATTCTACCAAAATTTGGAGGTGTGCTGGCTCAAGAAAGAGCTTTGATACCACTTGTAGTGTTCCTTAACCCTTGAAAATTGAAATACAAATACATATACATAGAATATAATTGTACATTAACCAGAAACAAAAGGCGATAATATAATTTTTTTAAATATACCCTTGTATAGTTAGAATTCGAAGAAGAATGCAATGTTCACTTGCCTCTTAAGGTGTGTGACCTTTCACCGAGCAGAGCTCCAAATACACAACACAAGACAAACATTCCAAAATCTCATATCTCTTTAAATAGCTTTTCCATAGCAAAAACCCTAACTACTTTCACTTCCTTCACTAATGGGTACCAACTATCTAGTGGGCCTTATAAAGTGGAATCTTTTACATTAAATAATTATCCACTATTATCTAATGGGCCTTGTTCAAAGAGGATGTCCACATAAAACAATTAACTAACTCCTAGGTAGCCTAGAGTAGGGAGGTTAGGGTAGGACCCTAACAATGCTAGTCATTGGACCCATAATCTCGCCTTAGTCATGTGGGCCATGTATTCACTTTCACAAACATTACTCCATCATAGTGGTGCATGATTCAGTGTCTCGATCAATAATCAGGTTGAATACAATGCAATAATCAATTTTGTCACCTTTCAAAGTCACCATCTCCATGTCCATTTAGATTCTTAATTTCTTATTGCATAGTTAAACCACTTTTATAATATCGTGAACCTTGTCTTTTCAAGAAATATTGGTAGGTTAGAGCTTGTCATTCTAGTTTGAAACCATTATATTCATTCATGTTCCTAGAAGTCATAATGCCTATGTAGATAGCTTGGAAAATCAAATACTGGATTGACACATTTCTCATTAAATGCAAGCGCTAAATAAAAGTATGTAAACACACAAGTTATTTTTCCAAAACATCACAAAACATAAACATGACCTATCATGTAAAGCACAAACATGAATACCATCACACACACACACACACACACGTATGTATGTTTGCATATATGTATCTCTCACTCAATATGAAAACACACACACACACC
>JZKD02S1978041.1:319207-357218 GCA_000966675.3 Picea glauca | reverse complement strand
GGGTACTGTTGTACATCTTCATGATATTGATAGAGAGACATTTGATAGTGCACTTTTGTCAACATTTATTTCTAAGATAGTTGTTCTTGATAGAGGCTCTACCTCTGGTAGCAGAGACACTTATGCACCTGGCTCTGGTGGTGGACCTAGCTAGTAGTGTTATTAATTGATATTTATATTTATTATTTTATATTTGACTTGTGTAATACCCCTGTTTCTCCCAATTTGTAAATGTAATTGTTATTATTGCCAAAAAATATTGGTAGGCCCGTTATGTGTAAATTTTGAAAGATGATGAACCTTTGAAAAAGGATGTGATGCACATAATTATGTTATTAATATAAAAAGAAAATAAAAGAAAATGTTGAATAATTACTGAAGGGGATTTCCTATATAGGTTATGATGCCATGAGAGGGAATGGTGAGGGGGAACCCTTACTAGTTGAGATGACCCCTGCCAAGCAATACTATGCTAAATTAAAGTGTCCAAACCCAAAACTGTCCTCTATCCCAAAATATTTATTTACCAGTCAAGATAGTTGTTGGGTGGTCCTCCTCAAAAATCAACGAGAGAATGGGCAAAGTACCCATTTGAAAGTTTATGATCTAACCCACGAATTTGGGGGATTTGACCCACAAAATCTTGCTACAGAGGGTAAGAAAATGAGGAAAATCATGGGCAAAGGAGAGAGGATGCAGATGATTCAGTCCGAGGATTATATATGAGTGGAGAAGAGTGTGTGAAACTCCTCTGGTTCTTAGAAAAACAAAGAGAAGTGAATAAATACATTTTATGGGTGAAAGAATCATTAACAATTGTCTTTAAATCAAGCTGATAAACATGTCTACAAATTTTTAGTGATTTGCTAAGCAAACATGAAGGCAATGGGAGGAGAGGGCACTGAGGGACTGTTGTGTAGTGAAAGGCCTCCCTTGTACTGTGTATGTCAGTTGCTGTGGCTATTTGTGGCAAGAAAAAGTCCCCTTGTTTGGTGGATTGAAGACTTGGCTTGCTAAGTTCCTATAAATGAAGGAGAGTAGCCTTCATCTTTTCTCATTTGATGGGTAAGAGAATTTCCCCTCACGACATCGTACTCTGGCTAGGGGTTGGACAGCTATAGAGATAACAAGTGAAATTGTGCCTATGGTTGGGTGGAAAGTGGCACACCCCTCAATAGTTGCTAGCACTTTCTAGCTTTTAGATAAGTATTTTCATGTTTAATTTATGTTAATGTTAAGTTTAGTAATATTGAAAAATGTTTTATGAGCGGCGTGAATTTAGTCTTTTGTTAAATGACAGATTAAGAGATTCATATGTTTAGAAGAGTGTTACAGCTAAAAAGTATTGTGTTGATTACTTTACCTATTGATTGTCTCTGTTTTTAAAAAGGTTGTTGTAAGTAATTGTTTATGACTTTGAATAAGAACAGAGTGTTGGCTGGGTATTTGTAGCCTATTTGTATGAATACATCTCATGTGTTAGTAGAGAAGAATAAATTGTTAAAGTCTCCACAAAGCATCTGAAAATGAGAATGCTCGATTTTCTGTATTATGAATGTTACTTCCTATATTACTGAAGTCATAGATTAGATTTGGGAGGTGACTTGTCCCTGGTTAATTATCAAGCCCTAAGACCTTCTTAGAAGGCTTAGTTGACTGCACTTTCATTAAGTTTATATCAGAATGCTATAATAGGTTGGCTTCCATATCTGTGCTAACTCAAGATTTTCTTACTTAGCACTCTCAACTCACCTGCAAGACAATAAGAATCCAAGTGTTAGCAATGGATACTAGGCCAATATTGTCTTCATAGAACAATATGAAAATAGGGAAATTTAGTTGTTGATATAAACTTGCAGATAGGTCAGATGGCCTTGTCCATTCTGTTGACTTGGGAAAATCTTCTAAGCACTAGAGTTAGAGAGAATTTCAGGCCTCTGTTTGGACTTACGAGGGGATAGGCCAAACATTGATAAGACGCAAAAATATTTTAAAATAGACATTAAAAAAAGAATGGGAAATAAATCTACAATTTCCTAATTGAAATAAAAATACAAAATCTCATGAATTTTATTTGAGAATATATAAACATTTATTTTAAATTGTGTCTTGAAAAATATGGCAAAATTGACATTTTCATATGGTTTACAAGCAAAATTATATTCATAGAGTGTAGCTATGGAGGGCCCTACATTTCCTACAATTTAAGGAAGAATCCCTTAATCTGTGGTGGGTAGTAAGTCTTGGTAAAAACACAAATTTTACCATGGAAAGTTTATTTCCAACAAATATAATTTTTTCGTGGGCATGTGAATGGATATAGCTAAGAAATTTTCATTTTATGGGCAAATAATTAATTTGTTTGTTTTTTTACATGTGGTTCACAACACCAAAGACTGGTACTTGCCACGTCCACAAAACGTCCCCCAAAATCCATGAGAGAACATGGGGAGGCCGAGCATTTTCAGAATATTAGGGGTTCAACAACAAGAGCATCATATAGATCCATTTATGGGCATCACATGTCACTTACAAGGAATTGAGCCTGGGTGGGGTGGGTAACAACCATTCCTCCCAACCACCCAAGCTACATCCAATGGACAAACAAAGAATTAATTTGTTAATTTACCAGTCATATAAATTTGTGTTATACATAGGTTAACTCTGTAATTTTAAATCTTTGTTAATGTATGTTTTCTTACTTTAATTATTTAATTATGCTTGGTAATAATACTCCTTTCCTTCATCATTTTAATAATATTAAAACTCCTATAAGAGTATATGATATCTGATGATGGGTAGTATGAGCGGGCGCATGATAAGCGATATTGAAAGAGTCGATATAATATTATAAGTTTGAACTCCCCTATCGGTGTATCGCCTATCAGATAATTGGGGAAGTGATTGAACGTGGTACAAACGATATACCCAAGGGCGATAATACCGAATACAACTTTTGTACATATTAATAATATTAAAACCTCCTCGCAATATCACCTATCAAGGAAATGAGAACTCAATGTGTGTACAATACATGGTATACTTGGGGGCGATATTATAAAATACAATTTTTACAAATAAAAATAATATTAACCCCTTACCAGAGTATTGCGTATCAAAGTATTGAGAACTGGAGTTATGCTTGATAAGTGATATACGTGGGGGGTGACATGGAAATATAATTTAATATTAATACACCCCATCGAGTATCAGGTATCTGGAGAATGAGACATGAAGGTGCATGTGGAGATTGTATACCCGAGGGCCCGATATGAGATAATGACACTTGATGCTAGAGCACGTGTTAAGTTATACATCTGGGGACTGGTACCGATATATGGTATAGTATTACTTAACCTCCCTGAAGTATCGCATACCGTGAGGTGGAAAGATAAAGATGCGTGAGATAAAAGGTATACTCAGGAGCCGATATATTTAATGGTGTAATCAAATCCCAGTGATTAATAATAATAACTTATGAATAATTAAGTGAGGTGCATTGTTAATTAATTATTATTATTAATTCCTTAACGTAGCTTCGAAATGAGAAGAAGGTAGGTTGGGTAATAAATACACCTGGGGCAAAGTAAATTCTTGGTATTTACGGGGCTAGTGAAATAGATTAAACCAAAAAGGTCATTACATGTGATATTAAATTAATGAGGAATTAATTAACAATAAAGCGAAATCAAATAAATAAAGTCCTAAGGTGTTGGATTTTAAGGTAATGTTATTTATATTAGCTTAATAAGAATATATGGCATGGGGAGTGCCAATCCGCTTGTGCCACATGGGCATGAGATGGATTTGGCAACAAAGCCTGGAACTTTAGGAGGTCCTAACGTTGGTCCTAATCTCAAATTTGAGCTTGCTTACAAACATTAGAAAGCTCTTGACGAGGAAAAGACAATGGAAGCCCTTTAATTGGGGTGCGAGTCTAAGGAAAAGAAGTAATTTTTTTTATACCCCATCCCTTAGAAAGTACTTAGGGGCTTGGGTGTCTTACAGAGTGGTATTAGAGCAGGCAACAACACTTGGCCTGCTTGGCCTCATAAAAGAGTCGAACAATTTTCCTTGGGAAAACTCTTTTAAGGGGGAGGGCACCCTACCCTACCCTATCCATAAGAGCTTACTAAAAAAATTTATTACTAAAAAGAGGGTTAGGACTTCCTACTATTTTTATGTGTTTAAACCTAAACTGAATGTCGTTGTTATGTGCTTAATGATGAAGCTGATTTCACCTTATAGAAAATTATATGTGTTGTTCATAAGTTAGTGGGTAATTAACTAACATAAAATGTTGTTATCATCACTTAACCAGTCAGTGGACAACAAGGAAAACTACAATATAAATAATGGTGACACATCATGAGATGGGAGAGAGCTCCCATAATAAAGAAGAAGATTATGATGAAAGGAGAGTGGTGGAAACCCCTCCAAATTTGGCTGAAACTGTAAGAATCCTCATGGAAGAATTACAAAGTTTTAAATCAGAAAATGAGAGGCTTATAAAAGAAAAAGAAAAATGATCTGAATTACATGTAGTCTTGCTGCAAATCTTGTCGGATATAGAGAGGCAATTGCAACATGGGCCAATAGCTAGTAATGTGGACAAACATCAGTCCAAGAAAACAAAGAGTCCACATGAGATACAAAAACATGGCCCTGAAAGTAGAAACACAAGAAGAAGCACCTCAAAGAAGGCCCAACATGGAGCCAAGAGGCATGCTAACATCAAGGATTCATCTGGAGAATCCTCTAGTGAGGGAGCTGAAAGATCCAAGGAACTATCTAGTAGTGGGACTATTTCACATTCTCAGAGGAGAAGAAAGAGGAGGAAGCACTCCAAGAGCCATGACGATGAAGAGTTTAAGAAATCCAAGCTGCCCACTTTTGATGAGGAGATTAAAAAGGGGAAAGACGCAGAAGCTTGGATACTTGGCTTAAAGAAGTACTTCAAAATCCATGACTACTCTGAAAACTTGAAGGCTCAAATAACCATTTTCAACTTGAATGGAAAGGCATCCATCTAGTTGGAGGAACTTAGAAATGTAAAGGAAATCCATGAGAAAGAGCTGTCGTGGAGGAAATTTGAAAAATACTTCAAGAAGAATTATGTGTCTGAAAGGTACTATGATGAAAAGACTAAGGAGTTCTATGAACTCAATCTAGGACAACTCACAATGGATGAATATGTCAACAAATTTATTGATATGATAAGTTATGTTCCCTATATAAAGGGTGAAAATGTTAAGGTACAACAATTTCTTAGTGGGCTCCCTCAATCCTTCCGACACAAGATTGAGTTTGATGAACCTAAGACTCTAGAGGAAACTATTCTGAAGGCAAGGTACTAATATGAACAATTCAAGCACAAGGAAAAATATCATAAGGATTGGAAGAAGAAAGGTAAACTGATATTCAAGAAGAAGGGGTTTCAATCCTCAAAGTTTAATAATCATGGGAAAATCTCTAAGATAATCCTTTCGACTAAGAGTATGTGTCAGTAGATTTTTCCATCTTAGAGTGGAAATAGGCCCTTTGGATTGACCATAGGAAAGGCTGATAATACAAAGACATAACCATTGAAATGTTGGGATGTGAAGAATACAATTTTCTAAGGGAATACCCACATAGGTAGAAGGATAGTAGGAGGGTATACAACATCCAAAAGTCTACCAAGGTTAATGATATGGCCATGAACATACAACAAATTTATGCATCCTTGGATAATAAACAAGTAGACCACCAAGCTTCACTGGTGGATATGGAAGGTATGATTACCAACCATCTTGTTTCCATTTTAATTGACACTGGTTCTAATTTGAGTTATGTTTCCCCTCAAACTGTTGAGAAATGTAAACTGTAACAAGTAAAACATTATAAATCATGGATGGTACAACTATCCACTGTATCAAAAATAAAAGTAACATAGGTCATACCAACATACCAATTCATTATGAATGGGTTGTCCACCCAAGCATCCTTGAACATACTTCCTTTAGGATATTATGACATGCTGATTGGCATGGACTGGTTGGCTGCCCATAAAGACAACTTGGACTGTTATAATAAAACATTGGAGTGTGAAGATGAGGAAGGGAAGAAAATAACCCCACAAGGAATTCAAAAGCCTATCTTAGTGAGACAAATATCCTCCCTTCAAGTGAAGACGTATTGTAGAAAAGGATGTTCTTTATATGCAATATAAGTACTAAGCTCTGTTGGGGATGGTAAATTGAGCCCAGAGGTCCATCCTATATTGAGAGAGTATAAATATGTGTTTCTCGAATAGGTACCAGGTCTACCTCCAAAAAGAGATATTGATTTCTCAATAAAACTTATACTTGGAGCGATGCTAATGTCTAGAGAAACCTATAGAATGAGTACACCAGAGTTAGTTGAGCTCAAATTAGAACTGAAGGAGATGTTGGAGAAAGGTTACATTCGACCTAGTGTGTCTCCTTGGGGAGCACCAACCTTGTTTGTGAAGAAGAAGGACAACACACTCAGGTTGTGCATAGACTACAAACAACTCAACAAAATGACAATTAAGAATAAGTATCCCTTACCAAGAATTGATGACTTATTTGACCAGTTAAGGGGTGCTGCAATTTTCTCCAGGATTGACTTGAGGTTTCGATACCATCAAGTCCAAATTAAGGATCAAGACATCCACAAAACAACCTTTAGGACGAGATATGGGCACTATGAATTTGTAGTGGTGCCATTTGGGCTTACCAATGCACCAAACATCTTCATGTGCTTGATGAATAATGTTCTTAGCAATTTCTTGGACATATTTGGTCGGTGTTAATTGATGGCATCTTAATCTATTCCAAGAACAAGGAAGAGCATGAAGAGCACTTCAAGTTAGTGCTTCAAGTGTTGAGAGAGCACAAGCTCTATGCAAAGTTTAGTAAGTGTGATTTCTTCCAAGAACAGGTCCATTACTTAGGCCATGTCATCTCCGAGGAAGGAGTGGCAGTTGATGTTGATAAGATCAAGGACATTATGGATTGGCCTACATCAAAATATGTAGCTGATGTCAGATCCTTTATGGGCCTAACATGATACTACAAAAGGTTCATACAATGGTTTTCCAAGACTGGTCATCCAATCACCTCCCTTCAGAGAAAGGGAGTTAAATTTGTTTGGACAACAACATGTGAGGAGATGTTTCAGTAGATGAAACATATTTTAACCAATGCACCTATGATAAAAATTGTAGACCCAAACAAGGACTTCCTTGTGTGTACGGATGCCTACAAAGAAGGACTTGGAGGATTCCTCATACAAGAAGAGCATGTGATTTGTTATGAATCCAGAAAATTAAATGACCATGAAACAAATTATGTGACACATGACTTGGAGTTAACTACCATAGTGCATGCTTTGAACATGTGGAGGCATTACCTCCTAGGCAGAAAATTTGTACTCATGAAAGACCATAGTGGGTTGAGATATTTGTGTGACTAGCCCAAAATAAATTGAAAACAAGCTAGGTTGATGGCCCTTCTTAGTGAATTTGATTTCAAAATCAAGCACATTAAGGGAAAAGAGATTAGGGTGGCTAACACTCTTAGTAGAAGCATGCAAGTGATTCATACGACAACTATAAACACCTATGAATCAGACATCAAAGAAAGGGTTAAAAACGCACAAGACGCAGACGCATTTTTCAAAACTGTAAAGGCAGAGCCCACAGGGATGAAATATGATGGCTATAAACTGCTAAATGATGGATTTTTAACTTACAAAGGCCATTTGTACATTCCAAATTGTGACGAATTGAAGAGGCTCATCATGGATGATCTACATAAAATACCATATACTGGTCATCATGGTTATCCAAAGATGATAACAACCACTAAGAAATTGTTTTATTGGATAGGAATGAAAAAGGACATAGCTGAGTACTTAGCTAAATGTTTGGATGGACAAAGAGCACTAACGCTCCTTGTATATGAGAAGGGGAGCGCTGATCTTTCCAAAAGTTGCCAACATGAGAAATTCCCATAGAAAAACATTTGTTCTGATTGTCAGATGATGGGGCTTCTTCTTCTAACATGTTTTAGGGGTTGTTTCAAGTGTTTTCATGGTGTTGTTTGCAATGCAATACTTACAGAAAGAGAATGTGAAACTTACGACACTTGCGACAAAAGTGCGACACTTACGACACTTGCGACAATGAGAATGTAACATTGTCGAAGTGAGGAATTTTGATGTGTAACAGGTTTTTGGGTAGAAGGGTTCGACATGTATCAAGTTCTATGTGATTTTGGGGAAAGTTGAGTCGAGCGAAGGAAGAAGTTTTGAGCTATGACTAAGGAGTGAAGCTCGCACTGCAGAAGGATGGCTAGGTAGGTTTGGGTAATATTATTGTTGCATATTTTGTAGTGTAGGGCACAATTGTAAGGAGATTATCAATGACTAATAAAAAATGCCATTCATTGTGGACGTAGCCCAAGTTGGGTGAACCATGTTAAACCTGTGTGTATTGATGTATTATGTTTTCATATTATAATGTTATTGCACAATGATGATAATGCCTAAGTATGATGATGAATATGTTATTAATATATGATGTTATAATGCCACGCATTGAAGTAATTGATAATTGAATGGATATCAAAGTAAAGGAATGTCACACAGAGGGTACATCACATGTTAAGTTACTGTTAAGTAATGGAAACTGTGCAAATGAGTAGATGGTTAGTAAATACATGGTGAATGCCTCACTTCCCCTCATCACTGCCAAACCTTGGTTCCTGCAACCCCTCTAGATTCCTCAGGTGAGACTTCACTTGCTCTACAGGTGATGTCGAAAGGGTTGGTGTCTAAGGGTTTTTGTTGGTATATTGATGATTAATCCTGCGTTTGCCCACTACATGTCAACAAATGGTTCAATTGTTGGGACCAAGAACTGTAATTGAGGGGAATGTTTTTGAGGCCGAATAAGGAAGAGATCATTAAATGGATAGAAAGGAAGCAATGAGAATTTTTCCAGAGAACATAATAGGAATCCAAGGCTCAGTGATGAATAGTGGTTGCAAAGGTATGTGTTCACAAATATTCATGATTTTTTTTTGGTGAATTTTCGATAATTTTGACTGAATTTTTAGAAAAGCTAGTGGAGAACATTGGGAGATATCGAGATGATGCTCCTAGAAGTTGGACTCATGAATTGATTAGACAATTGAATACAGTAGGCAATAAGGTTTCTCATGTGGTTTATTTTTGGTTGAATAGTATATTGGGAGGTTACATTACAAAGTTTGTAGTAGATTGTACCTAGTCTTATAGTGTCACAAAAAAGGATTTTTTCAAGGGTCCACGTGGAAGATACCTAAACACATTGTCTAGATAGATAAAAATGTTGTCATGTGAGAAGAATGTTATGAATATGGAGTCTAACTGCTGGGTGACTTTGTGCAGATAGGGGGACTTGGGGATGACCAGAGGATGGTCTGAGAGTGAAAGAAATGAGTAAGGAGTGAATGGAATAAGGATGCCAAGGGAGGAATATAGTAACACAGATGGAGACATTGGAGTATTGCATTATGGGAAAAGGTTTAGGTATAGTAAGAAGGAGACTGTGGCTGAGAGATAAGAGTAGCACAAAGAATTCGAGGAAAGTGACCCCTGCATAGTAATCTAGATCACATCATATAAAGAGAGGAAAAGGAAAGAAAGGGATCCTCGGTACTGTCCAACAGAAGAAGGAAGTCCTTCTTAGATTACAATCTGCGTCGAACCCACAAAATTATGCATGTCACTAAGAATTGAAGTAGGAAATGAGACTTGTTCAAGAGAGATTGTAGTTGGTGGAGGAATTCAAAGAAGTAGTCAGAGTAGTGGACGTAGCAAAGTGAACCTGAGTCAGTCAAAATCACTGAAGGTAAGTACTACACTAAACATAATGGCATGAATAGATCATACACTAAGAATGCCTAAATTTTAGGGAGCAGGGTAAGAAGATCACGAGCAACACTTGTTCATATGCGACATTATATAGACTATGAAGAATGTCCAGGATGAGGCAACACATATTACATAGTTAGCCACGATGTTTAGAGGTTGCACACTGCTATGGTACATGAAGTACCATACTACTACACCAGGGGGACAATCAAGAACTTTTGCAGAGATTGGAAAAGTGTTGTTAAAGGAATTATGGAAGCTGGAATCATAATCACAATATATTACCGAGTTGAAAGAGATTAAGCAAGTACAAAATGAGATAGTGTGGGATTATGACCATAGATTTAAAGATGTGATGGGTAGATTGACCTTTCATATTCTTGACGAGCAACATCGAGAATGGTTTATTGTGGGTCTATTGTTGCACATTCATTGTCTATTGACACAACAAAAGGTCACGTTGTAGCTAGAAGCATTAGAAATTGCAATGAAGTTAGAAGCATCTCCTGTAGGAGATGGCACAAGTACAATCACAATTGGCTGCATTAAGGATTTGGCTGTCAAAGATAATGAAGGAAAAGGAAAAGTGTGAACAAGTATGGTGTATTACATGTAAGACAAAAGGCCATCATAAGGAAGAATGCCTAGAATTGACGTAGTATATGACCACAGGAGAACCAAACCAATTAGCAAGAGGAGTAGGGTATTGTGAGATATGTAAGACATGGGGACATCATCCGACTACTTGTTCATTACTGTAGAAGTACTAAAGTATGCCTAAGAACTTATTCAAATTAATGAGAGAGCACACTTCAAATGCGTATAAGATCAAAGAGGAATATGCCGCAGTAGAAGGAGGATTTCCAGAGTACAATACTCCGAGAGGTTTTAACTTGGGTGGATGAGGAGGATTTGGTAGAGTTCGAGGATGTGGAGGATTTGGTCAAGGAGGCCAAGGACCAGTAATTTGTTACAATTGCAATCAACCAAGACATTTAGCGAGGGATTGTATGAATCCTTGCACGACGTGCACGTATTGCATAGAATTGGATCATGCGACATAAGATTGTCCTCAACTGATGGTGAAGTCATAGGAAAGAGGGAACCATAACCTACATATGATAGGAGCCGAGGAGCGTGACGATTGTTGGGCCATGGAATTGTCATCCTTTTTACATCCTCTTTCCCTATTTTTAATCCCTTCTTGCTTGTCCATAACCTCGTATTAATGCTTATTAATCCATTTTAATGTTTATGTGTGGGATTTAGAACCAAGGTGATTTCCATTGCATTTCCTTATTATTTCAGATGAATTATGGTTAAATATTAGAGAAATAACATATTATGCACTTATCTTTGAAAATGTGGTTTAGTTTGTGATTCTTGCAGAACCAATTGTCATTGTTGTTACTCCTACCTTGTCACAACTGTTACTCCTACAACTGAAAATTTATGAAGTGGGTCCTTGAAATTTGGCATTATTAAGTTAATACGAACCTATCCTAAAAATATCTCAAAAATCCAGGTCGTACTTTTTTAGAAGTTGAGTTTTTACGATTTGTTGCAACTTGCTGCCACTCATGTTTGTTGTTACTTGTAGTTACAACATTGCCAAAACTCTATGTACAAATTTGCAAATCCACAAAAATCTACCTTCAACCATCAAGACCTGCCATGGATTTGGACCATCAACAACCATTTTGAATATGGAAAGAAACCTGGAATCATTAATAAGATTAGTTTGAATGGTTAACCAAGAATCCTAGAATTCTTGGGAAAACGATCTTGGAGTTATTTATTGTCTTGGAAGTTGTTTATTAATTGCTAGTTTTTATCAAGGATCATGGAAACCATTCGTTATTTAGGAAATTGTTGTAACCACTATGTATTTATTAAATCCATAAGTGGGTTTATTTAGATATTTGTTATTCCTAGTTTCCATTTAATTTATGTATAAAAGAGCAGTCTCTCCATTGTTTGGGGAGGACTCTTGGAGCAATGTCCAAATGACAATGGAATAATTTAGTGAGTTTTTATTTTAATTGTAGTTTTATAATTTCCGTATTGTGTGATTTAAGTAATTAATTTGATTTATTTCCTTTGCACAATTATAATATATTTATTTCTTTTGATTAACTTAATTAATTTAATTAATTTATGTTGATATAGAATAATATCAACATTCTATTCTATGGAGGTAGGGCCCACTCCAATAGAATAAAGTGTTGTGTAGCTTAGGTGGTTTCTTTGATTTCTTGTTTTGTAATTTTATTATGAATTCACGTAGGATTTTTTTTGTTTAATTCCGTAACTAGGATTTTTTTTTTTCTTGATTCATTTTTTTAATGTAATTAGATTACTCATGTGAGGTTGTGTTTATATATTTATGCAATCAAGTATTCATGTCATATTTTATTTATTGATTTGTTTCTAATAAATGCATTTTAGATTGGATTTCATTCTTTTATGGCGTGGAATAACTATGCTTAATGCAATGACTATATTTTTTGGTTTGGGTAATGACATGGATCACCTTGGCAAGGATTAGGCTCTGATTTTGAGGACTTAGTTAATTTATTTTCCAACAAATAGTTAATCAATTTCCTTTCAGTATGTGTGATGTATTTTCAACAAGCGTGGTGTGAATTTCAATTCTGCAATAAGTTGTACTGCACATAGTTGGGGTTTCTTTGAAAAACAATTGAGTCATACTCCTGATACTTATGCAACTTGTGTATTTATTTTCAAACAAGTGTGATTTCCATGCAAGTGTGACATTTAATTTATTGCAAGAGTGACTTAGATTAGATCTCCATATGTGCTATGTGCTTCTAGTCAATCCACACAGGTGGTTGAGAGCAGGGGACTGGAATAATCCATCATTTACTGATCCCCACAGGTGGTTGAAGGGAGCTAAGCATCCCACCACTTTCTCGGGTGATTTACTTTATTGCAAATGTGATATTTATTTTTCTGTGAATGTGTGCTTTCAATTCTTGCAAATGTGGATTTTTTTAGAGCCTTCCTAGATCTTGAGAATTGTCTTTACTCTGACTAAAAAAATAATCATTGATACTATAACTACCACACATAGAAAGAATTGTTGTTCCTGCATATACAGTGCATGACAGTTCGAAAGTTCCATACGAGCCCCAGATTGATAATTAAATGTATTAGATGTTTTAATAAGACAATTAAATACACTGACAATGATCATCCCAGAGAAGTAGTTGTTATGCACAGAGGAACGAGAACTATTACAAATGTGACAGATAGGGGAAAAGGGGTCGAGCAATGGATTAGGAAAGAAGACGATCCTATGCCAACATTCAATCTGTAGAAATAAAAAATAAACCTATTAGTGAGTGAGGAGGGAGATACTAGGACTGGACTGGATAGAATCCATGTCAAAGACACCACCCATATATGATATGTCATCAGTTTATGATTGCACCATTCCAGAGAGGTCAGTGGAAAAGGTAAATACTTTCTAAAGAGTTGTTTAGAGTTGATGGAAGATTAAACATCATTGAATGCATTGGATGGAATGATTGATCAATGCACCCAAGACAAAGAAGTATCTACGACACAGAGAGTAGTGAACCAAGTATTGTGCAAGAATAGGACAAACAAAGAAATCATATTAAGTGCACAGATAGGATAATATGACTTGGATAATGTGTTTTTGGACTTAGGATTAGATGCCAATTTTCTTCCAAGATGGACATGGGTACTGATGGGAAAGCCGAAGCTAGTTTGGTCAACTGTTCAGTTGATATTGGCCAACCAACATAAGATAATACTGATTAGGAGACTTGTAGGAGTACCTGTTAACATAGATGGAGTACACAATGTAGCTGATTTTGAGTTAATTGAGATTGTGGATAATAGTCTTTTGTATCCAGCATTGCTCAGACTGGATTGGGCTTTTGGAAATCAGGATTTTATTAACTTGAAGAAAAGATAAATATTTTTTTAAGGAGGTTTAAAGGTCACTTCACCATTAGACCCCATGGAAGAAAAAAGGTATGTGGAGCCCATGAGAAAGGAAATTGATAACCTATATAATATGACAATGCGCATGGATGACTACATCAACCCTACTCCAGATTGTGCGTTGAGTTGGAGAAAAATTATATCTTGTTCTTCAGATTCAGAGGAAGGACTTGAACATTGGCATCACAGGTTGCACGAACTATCAACCAAAAGATGTGCTTTCATTACTCGCTCTTTGTGTTGGATCGGAATAGAGATACATGATACACAAAGATTTGAAGGATTAACTAATGTAAGTTCCTTTATAAGAGACTTGAGTTGTAGATACCTCAACAACAAATATTGTTAGCACTAGATGTTGCACTAAGAGAAACCCCAACGAGATGGTGGGCTACACACAACGAAGGAATTAAGGATTGACATCTTTGTAAAAGGATAATGCAGATTTGATTTGGAACAGAATAAGTTACACACAAGTATACATGGATGAGCAGTCTGAAGGATCATATTACGCAGTCTATGACGAATTGGAGATGAGTGTCGAAGCATGAATAGACACACGTTCATACATACCCTTGAGATGGTTCCCAAGAACTAGTATCAAGAGCTAGAAATGCACAGAGGGACAACAGACTAAGAAGAGATCACATGGAATTTTAAGGTAACATCTAACTTTGAAGCTAAGTCACCTTTAGTAGATGTAGCTCTGTAAGTTATTAGAAGCACAATTTTTATGGAAGAAGGACAAATCGAAATAGTACCTTCATGTAGTGTGCATAGAGAGTCTATGAAAATCCATGAACTATTAGAATGTTATAATGTTACCAAGGAAGATCAAGAGCAAGAAGATCCAATAAATGTACAAGTACAAGATACTAAAGGGGAGCACGACGTAATAGGACCAAAACTTGAATTTGATGCATATGTGAAGCCCTTAAGAGTGCACAAAGTGAACATTGGCACGAAGGAGAAACCAAAATTTGCAAATATCGGTGATTATTGGAATGATGAGACTATCGAAAATATTTCAGGCCTATTGCATGAATATCAATATTTTTTTCCAACAACCTTTTTAGAGATGAAGGGAATAGTTGGGAAATTAGGCAAGATGAAGATCCCATTAAAACTAGATGCTAAACCAGTAAGACAAAGACCTTACAAATTGAATACGAAGTATAAGGGAAAAGTGAAGGTAGAGATTGACAGAATGATAAATGATGGTATCATTGAGCCCATCACATAGTTCAAATGGATAAGTCTAAAGGTTGTTCAAGATAAGAAAAAATGGGGTATTATAATTTGCATCAACCTAAGGAAGTTGAATGATGCATGCTTGCATGACCCATTTCCAACCCCCTTTACAGGTGAAGGATTAGAAAACGTAGGAGCACAGGAGGCCTATTCGTTCACTGCTGGATTTTTAGAATACCATAAGATAAAGATTGCACTAGAATATAGACACAAGATGAAATTTGCGACAGAATCGAGAAGCTACCAATATTCAGTAATTTCGTTTGGGTTAAAGAATGCACGTGTTATGTTTTCTAGAGTAGTTGTCGCAACCTTTAAGGATTTTATTCATAAGTTTATTGAAGTATACTTAGATGATTGGATTGTGTTTAGCCTATTGAAGGATCACATAGAAAATCTAAGGTTGATTCTTGATAGATGTAGATAATATCAGATACCATTAAATTTGAAGAAATGTACTTTTTGTGCACCGTTTGGGATATTGTTAGGCCATGTGATATGAAAGCAAGTTTTGTTGGTTGATCCTGCCAAGATCATAGTAATTGTTAATTTTCCACCATTGGAATCAATGACATAATTGAGAACAAATCTAGGTCAAACAGGATATTATAGGAAATTTATTAAAGGCTATGCACAGATTACATCTCCAATGGAAAAATTATTAAAGAAAGAAGCTAAGTTTTGGTGGAATGAAGATTGCCAGAAGGGTTTGGATGCATTGCAGAAGAAGTTAGTAACTGCTACCATTCTGGTGTTCCCAGATTGGTAGAAAGAGTTTCATGTTCATGTGGACACATCATCGATAGCACTTGGCATAGTATTAGCACAACCAGGAGAAGGAAAATTAGACCATCAAATTTCCTTTGATAGCAGGAAGTTGTCGACTGCTGAGAACAATTACACGACAAAATAAAGGGAAGGATCGGAAATGGTTTATTCCTTGGATAAGTTCAGGCACTACTTGTTGGGGTCCCACTTCAAGATGTATACAGACCACTCTACACTTAGATATCTAGTGAACAAGCCAATGTTGGGGGGGGGAGAATATGCAAATGGTTATTCTTGTTCCAAGAGTATGACTTCAAAGTTATTGTGAAGCCAAGGAAACTGAATGCAGGACTAGACCATTTTTTGAAAACACTGACAAGATAAGACACATGGAATCTAGATGATAGTTTACTGGATGCAGATTTATTCTCAGTTCAAATGATAGAAGACAACTTTGTATAAATTATCCACTTTTCAAGTACAGGAATCGCTCCAACCAACATGAAGGTAGCACATAAGAAGCAACTAGTGGTTAAAGCAGTGGATTATCAGTTGATCATAGGAAACTTGTATAATCTAGGTATAGATGGGATACTACGACGATGTGTACTAGAACATGAAAGACCAATGATCCCTGTGGAGGCACATTATGGAATTGCAGGAGGACACTATGCAAGAAAGGCGACAACACAAAAGATCTTGCACACATAGCTATGGTGGCCTACCTCCATAAGGAAGATAAGGAATATTGTCAAAGTTGTGATGCTTTCCAGAGAGTAGGAAGGCCATCATGAAGGGATGGGATGCCTTTGAATCCGCAAGTCAATTTTGAGGTGTTCGACAAATGGGCCGTAGACTTTGTAGGACCAATTAATCCACCAACGAGGAGAATATGAGCTAGGTACATAATTATCATGACATAATACTTGACAAGATGGGCAGAGGTAGAACCAGTTGCAGATTGCTGTGTGGAGACAACTACATGGTTCTTATTCGAGAACATAGTTACAAGGTTTGGGTTTCCTAAAGTACTTATGAACAATCATGAGACTCACTTTTTGAACAAGACAATTACAGCATTGATAAAAGAGTTCCAGTTTTAGCATCAGAAGAGCACTCCATATGACCCCCATGCTAATGGAACTATGGAGGCCTTCAATAAGATATTGGAGAATGCATCGATTTTTTTTTGTAATGTAGGACAAGATGACTGGGACTTAAGGATTCCTACAGTGCTATGGGATTATAGAACTACATGCAATAAGATACCATGCCAGACACCCTTTATATTAGCATATGGTCAGGTAGTAGTCATTCCCATGGAATTTCTAGTACCGAGTCTGCACATTGCTGCGATGGAAGACCTTATGAATTTTGACGCAATGGAAGAAATACTATCACAATTACTAGAATTAGAGGAAGACCAATTTGTCGCAAGGTTCCACCAACAAGTACATAAGGCATGAGAAAAGGCATGGCATGATAGACACATCAAGAAAAAGAAGTTCTAGATAGGAGAACTAGTACTACTCTTTGATAGTAATTTTTTACAACACCCCGAGAAGTTCATGACAAATTGGCTAGGGCCATACATGATCAGATATGTGACTGAAGCAGGTGTGGTGCAACTAGAATAATTGGATGGACAAGTCGTGGAAGGACTAGTGAATGGGAGTCGACTGAAACTCTACAGGGACATGCATCCTTCTATGCACTAGGTAAATTACGCAGGATACCTTGTATCATAGTGTACTATAGGAAGAAAAGGTAGAAAAATAAAGAAAAATCAAGAAAACTGAAAAAATAAGTTAAGATTAGTAGGTAAAAAAGAAAAACCGGGAAAAATCCATAGAGAAAAGAGATCATGCAGCGAGAAGAGATCGTGCAGAGAGAATGGATCACACAAATATAAGAGATCTTGCAGAGAGAAGAGATCATGAAAAGAGAATATATTTCACAAATGACAACTAAGAGTATTTAAGACAATCCATGATGGGATGTGCAGTAAAGAGCTACCATGACGACGAAGCAGTGGCGCCACATAATAATAAATGTAGATTGGCCTGAATATTTTGACAGATTGCATAATTGAATGGATAATTCATTAAAGATACATATTTGATCTAGCACTAATGTAGGTAATGAATGAAAACCATTAGTATATTAGACATAAAGTTTAGGCGCGAAGGGAATTCACAACTGGTGATGAAGTATAAAAGAAAGTAAAGGGTCGACGAGAGAAGGTTATTGTCACTTAGAATTCATATAGATAGTCAAAGTTATAGAGATAAAGTTTCAGAGTCGAGCTATTGAGCATGGTTGAATGTAGAGACCAGTGCCGCAGAGGAAGATGGAACCCCCTAAGACAACAACAACTTCAACATCGATTTCGAAGAAACCGCACGGTCAACCTGCAATGCCACCGATAGTTGAAGAAACAAAGGAGACATCTTACTCATAATCAATATTCCCTAGGGATTATATCTCACTGAGAAATCCATCTTCCAGACAGGTTCACTTACAAAAGGATGCAAAGTGCCCGCTTGTGGAGCCACTGTTTCGAGAAGGAGTGATCGTAGAAGGGGACATGCTAGGTCTGATACCCACGTTGAAATATGTTGATCATGACATTACAAATGAGAAGAAGTTTCTTCAGTTAGTACCCAACAAGTTCATGTAAAAGTACATTAGTGGTGAGACTCATATGATAGTCATAGAACCACAGGTGTGTGCTACGAGGTTGCAGAAGGCAGGAATTTTGAACCTATTTTATATACCACATTTTGTACGGATCTAGGAGATTAATGAATGTGTAACGATGCTGCTAAGTTGTGTGCATGGGGGATACTTGTGGCTCAATAGGCCAATTTCCATCGATACAGATTTAATAATGCACATTACTAGTCTTCCTTTGTAGTGAGTGACCCATCATTATTATTTTTCGATAAATATAATGAGCAATCTCTAGTCGAGAGCATGAAGGAGAAATTCCATAAATTTCGGGGACAGTGTGGATTAGATGTCGCAAGCATATGCGACCCAATGGTAAGGTTTGTGATGTAAGAATTATCATGTACGTTGCTAAGAAAATGAATAAAATATCAAGTGCTAACATCAATAATCGTGGTAGCAAAAAGATGTGTTGAAGGTGTCGAGATGAACTGGGAAAAATTCTTATTGAACCAAATTTTGATTGATTACGAGGAAGCGCTAGATAAGGGGACTGGGTTCCATTATGCCTGGTTACTATTTCTCATAGCGCTATTAGCTTGGATGGAGCAAGATGACAACCAGTTTTTGGGAGTCACAGTGAAGCCTTGTAATAACCCAAGGCTGAGCCCCTATTGAATTGTAATGATGTTTGATGGTGTTTATAGGCTGGTCATCCAAGTATTTATAAGTTGGGAGGCTTATGTGTTTGTTAGGCTGGAGAGCCTAGATGGTAATGATAGTGAGCCTATTTTTTTATATGTAATTATGAATATTAATAATAAAAACACATCGGTGCGTGTAGACCAACCACGAAGAAAGAGTTATAGGGGACTAAGCTCTACTAGGAAGGGAAAGGGGGCTAAGAGGCTAGGAACAAGGGGCTAAGATGAGGGATTAACCCAAGGGAATATTATAATGTACTTCTTGAAAATACTAAAGTTGGGAAATAAACCCAGTTATCCTAAGTTCCTTTGGGGAGAGAAACAAACTCCAAGTGGAGAGGAACGAGCTCTTGGAGAGCCAAGTGTCACCCAAGACGCATGCGGATTTATGTGGGAATTTCCACCATTGTGAGATTCTCTCTCACCATTATAGCTCCCACAATTCTGGCTCTCACCATTCTGTCTCTCACCATTCTGGCTCTCACCTTTATGGCTCTCACCATTCTAGCACTCATGAGTTCTCTCACTATTCTCTCTCTGAGCATTCTGACCATTTCTTGCTATCTTTCCTCACAAGTTCACTCGCGATTCTTGCCATCACTTGTCCATTTCATGCACACACTGAAGAAGCATGCATCAAGAGCCATTTCCACTATTGTTGAATCTATGCCATTGTGAACCTCTGTAATTGCTGAGTCGTCCCTTGCCTTAACCATTTTTTCATACTTTGGTTTGAAGAGGCGGGTTGTCAAGCCCGTGGTTGAAGAAGCAAGTTGTTAGGCCTGTGAGCAACTCTTTGTAGGTGAGAGAGATTGTTGGGGAAGTGATTTATCCTAGAGGGAGTCCAGTAGCATCTACAGAGCTATGAGAATTCCTGATCCGACCCGTTGCTGAAGCCCTTGAAGGGAAGTGGAGCAACTGATGGACCATGGAACAATGAACGTGCATATTCCTGGGGTGGGAAAAACATGTGGGAAATGAGAGTCTGTGAGTAGTGGGAATAAGTAGGCTCCTTGGAGAGAATCCTTCATGTGCATTGTGCATCTTTCCATAGTCTCATCCTAGCCTAAGATTCCTTTTCCCTGGGTAGAGTTTAGTCTCAGCTCGGGGGTGACCCACTGCAGATATCTTGGAGTAGTGTGGTCTAAGGCTAGGAGGTTCATGTATGGTCTACACGCAGTCAATGGTCTTCTCATAAAAATGGAAATACCAATGCTATGTTAATTGTATGTTGTGTATTTTGTACATGTGTTATAATGTTATTAGAATTGCCTGTATATATTGCATGTATGTGTTATTCTCGCTTCCACATGAATATGTGTGAACAAAATGTCTATGTTTGTTTAAAATTGCATTAGATATATGTGTATGTGTGTGTGTGTCAGAGCATGACAAATAGTTTCAAGTAACATGACCTGGCATGGGTATGTTACAATCTGGTTTTCATAATAGTTGGTTTTGCGTTGGTGGCAATTTCCATGGTAAGGGTGGCCGTGGGACGCTACAAAATGGTATCAGAGCCCATGGTTTCCACACTGAACCTGGATGAGCCATGAATGTGGAATTTGGAGTCAAAATTCCACAAAGAATTGATGTATAGAGTGCTAAGAGGGAGCTGGGGAACACCTTAGCTGTGTTCAAAAGATCAAGAGGTATAGCAGTTTGATCAACCACGACAAAAGTGGTATTGGGACGCAGAGTTAAATTTGGGCCATTGTATTTGCTCAGAAGGAGACAGATCCCCCACAACTGTCAGATCGGGAGAAGTTGCATGGAGGTTAAGCACAGAAGTCGTTCAGACTTTTCCCCTTCGACTGTTTTAAATCTATAAGCAGAGAAAATTGCTGAAGTCCCGAAGTCCGGAACCAATTGGGACCATCCATTTTCCAGGGACAAGTGTCCTCAGATTAAGCAATGTTCGACAATTTGGAGGTTGTGGGGTGTTCAACAACTAAATCCTCTGAAGTCCCGTAGTGATCCTTAGCCGTAGATCCTTCAGGAGGAGGGGAGTCATAGGATTTCTCTTGTGGTTCAACGTTTGAGAAATCTATTGAAGGTTGCATGGTGGAGAAATCCCCGAAGTCCTGAAGCGCCGGGTGTGACATGGCAAGATGAAGTCACCTAGGGTGATGTGGACCTACCTAGGTCTACCACGTGTCACTCATTTCTGTACTTTTTTCAGGCCCTTAGGACCAATTGAAAAATAACACATGTCACTTGACGGTGGGGCCATGTGTCACCACTTTGATTGGTGACAACTGTACTATGTGGGCCCCGAGCGGTTAAGAAGTTCAAGAAT
This sequence comes from Picea glauca, assembly GCA_000966675.3. Taxonomy (NCBI): domain Eukaryota; kingdom Viridiplantae; phylum Streptophyta; class Pinopsida; order Pinales; family Pinaceae; genus Picea; species Picea glauca. Next base: position 335,606 of record JZKD02S1978041.1, on the reverse strand, counting down.
TCGGTGTTCAGGGAGAAGTTGTTGGAAGAACTTCCGGACCTCCGAAGTCCCGAAGTCGCGGAGTATCGAAGTCCCAAAGTTTCGAAGTGATGTGGCTTGATGACATCACTCGGGGTGACGTGAACACACAAGATGCATGCCACGTGTCAGGGTGTTATGTTCTTTTAAAAGATCAATTTTCCATTTGGATCTTGACACATGTCACCCCTCAGATTGGGCCACATGTCCACTTCTAGTGATTTTTCCACATGGAGCCAGATCTTGCAATTCAAAGACTTAGCACTCTGAAGGAACTTGGTCAAGAGTTGTTAAGTATGAAGACCCCCGAAGCTCCGAAGAGCAGAGTAAATCCACACTGTTCATTAGGAGGGGACACACGACAACAAATCCTGTGGTCCGAAGGATTCAAGGTATAAAGAGTTGAGGTCGAGGACTTTCGGAGGCCCAAAGGCCATACTCCATCATGATCGTTGATCACAGAAGATGTGTGGCACTAGATCCCAATGTCCGGAGAAGAATTACTCCAGAGGATTTGCGTTGCAGTTTGCTGTGAGTCGGGAACTCTTGGAGGGCTGAAGCTAATCTCAACCATTGATCAGAGAATGACATGGGGAATAAAGAAAGGGGATCTCCGATGGGTCGACACTTTGGGAGACTTTTTGTGATGTGTTTTGGAAACTGTCGAAGCTCGGAGTCCTGGAGTGTTGATCCACCATAGATTTAGATGAGGAATAAGGATCGTTAATATGTATGTCCTCCAAGTATTTAGAGAATTGACATTTGGCGAAAGTGTATGGTAATGGGGGAAGATCCTCCAAAGCCCAGAAGTTCCGGAGCCCTGAAGCAAAGAATAAGAACCTATTTGTTAGAACTGGGTCACAACCCCTGGTCATATGAATTTGTGGGCCGAAGGAAAGGGGCTAGTTCTTGAAATATTTGTTTAAGAACATGAAAGGGATAAATTGTTTAAATATCCATAGCTTCCTGCTCAAAACTCAAAATTGAACATGAAAGCGGACATTGGAAAGGTCATGAACGGTAGAAGATAACTGTGCACCTAGAAATTGGATCTGAACAGTCAATTTCTTAGGAAATCAGCAGAAAAGAAGTCTGATATATTAATGAATCAGAATGGTTCATGTTTTCATGAAATTATTAAAAACAATTAGCCTGACAAAGTTTTGTTGGCTGCAAATTTTTGCAGAATTAATAGTTGTCAGATCAGAGTCAGCGCATAGTGCAGAAGTGATGGATGATACTCAGGTAGTCTTCAATCAAGAAGATGAAAACAAAGGGTTGAATGTCCAGTTGGATATGGAGGGAACCAACTCCAATGGACATGGAGGAGAAAAGGAGAAATACATAAATCTGGTTGAGACCATCAGAAAATTGCAGACAAATGTCCAAATCCACAAGGATGATAATGAGAGACTTATGAAGGCAAAGGAAAAATAGGAATACTTCAATATGAAGTTAATGAAAAGCCTTAACCAAATTGAAAATAAGCTGGATAAGGAGAGTGGCTCCAACAAATCAGGAAGCCACAAGACCGTTGAGGAAAAAGAAAGATCAAGGAGTGGTAGCAGACATCACCATCACTCCCAAAAGCATTCCCATAGGAGATCACACAGTACCTCAAGTCCATCCCCTATCAAGAAGCATAGGAGCTATGGGGTGGATGAGTTGAAATGAGAAATGAATAAGATCAAATCTCCTACTTTTGCTGGAGAGCACAAGAAGGATGAAGATGCTGAGACATGGTTGTTGGGCATGAGGAAGTATTTCCAATTGCATAACTATTCTTCCCATGCAGAAGGAAGAATTGTTATCTATCAGCTGAAAGGAAAGACATCCATGTGGTGGGATCAACTTTTGCAAGTACAACACATCATGGAGAAAAATGTGATTTGGAAGGAATTCAAGAGGCATTTTGAGAAGAAATACCTGACCAAGTGGTATTATGATAAAAACATGAAATAGTTCTTTGAACTTAAACTGGGAAGCATGACTATTGATGAATATGAAAGGAGATTATTAGAGCTGTTGAAGTATGTCTCCTTCATCAAGGATGAGACAATGAATATTCAGAGGTACTTGAGTGGGCTGTCATCATTCATCAATGATGAAATACAATATGATGATTCCAAGATTCTGGAAGAAACCATAAGGAGAGAAAAATGCTTATATGATCAGCAAAAGGGAAAGCCTACTTTCCAGAAGGATTGGGAGGACAAGTAGAAGTTTAAGAAGGAACAAAGGCAGAAGGGGAACAAGCCACCCTTTTTTAGACATTCCTCAAGGAAAACCATCTTTTAGAGAGCATAGGATGGCTGAGGTAGGTGGGCCAAGGCCGAGGTAGACACCCATTCAATGTTGGGGCTGTAAAGGAGACCACAAGTATAGAGAAGACCAAGTATAGAGATTGTCCTCCCAAAAGTGAAAAAGTGAGAGCTGTCCACAATGTACATCAAGCATAAACAATAGAGGACATGGACATAAGTGTTCTGAGTATCTATGCAGCCCTGGACAACAAGCAAGCAAAGTTTCAATCACACATGATTTAAGTTGAAGGTATGATCAATAACCATGCCTTTGCTATTTTAATAGACTCAGGATCTAGTCATAGTTACAGAGATCCTAAAGTTGTGGAAATATTGCTTTTGCCAAGAAGCAAGCATGAGAAATCTTGGCTGGTACAACTGGCTACAAGAGCCAAGAGAAAAGTTGTTGAGCTAGTCAAATCATGTCTAATGGACATGAATGGGGTAAGTACCAAGGCAGATTTGAACATCCTACCATTGGGTTCATATGACTGTCTAATTGGTATGGATTGGTTGGACCGACACTATGGTGTGTTAGAATGTCATAACAAGGCATTTACTTGCCTGGATGAGGAAGGGAGCCCAAGAACAGTCCAATGAATTCCTAGGGCAGTTATTGTCCGAGAGATCTCAAGAATGTAGATGAAGAAGTGTTACAGGAAGGGCTACCAAATATTTGCAATCCATATGGAAGAAACACATAAGGATAAGGTGCCAAATCTGGAGAATCACCCAGTCTTGAAATATTTTGAGGATGTGTTCAAGGAGATATCAGTGCTACCCCCAAAGAGAGATATTTATTTCTCTATAAATTTGATGCCTGGAGGAGCTCCATTATCAAAGACTCCCTACAGAATGAGTACACTAGAGCTAAAGGAGTTGAAAATGCAACTTGAAGAGCTACTAAAGAAGGGGTATATACACCCAAGTGTGTCACCTTGGGGTGCCCCAATATTGTTTGTGAAGAAGAAAGGTGGGACATTGAGATTGTGCATCGATTTCAAACAATTGAACAAAGTGACCATAAAGAACAAGTATCATTTGCCAAGGATCGATGATCTCTTTGATTAGTTAAAGGATGCAAAGATATTCTCAAAGATTGACCTCAGGTCAGGATATCATCAAGTAAGGATCAGAGATGAAGACATCAACAAGACCTCCTTCAAGATAAGGTATGGTCATTACGAGTTCACACTGGTGCCATTTGGATTATCAAATGCACCAACTGTTTTCATGTGTATGATGAATGGTGTTTTCCGAGAATATTTAGACAATTTTGTCATTGTATTTTTGGATGACATACTTGTTTATTTCAAGTCAGAAGAAGAACATGAGCATCATTTGAGGATGGTGTTACAAGTGTTAAGAGAACACCAGCTGTAGGCCAAATTGAGAAAGTGCTCATTTTATCAAAACATAATTCACTATTTGGGGCATATCAGATCCGAAGAAGGGATAGCAGTGGACCCTGAAAATATTGGGGCCATTAAAGGGTGGACAACACCTAAGAATGTGACAGAAGTCAGATCCTTCATGAGTCTAGCTGGATACTACAGAAGATTCATTACAGGGTTTTCAAGAATTGCTCACCCAATCACTTCATTGCAAAGGAAGGGGGTGAAGTTTCAATGGACAACAGAATGTGAAAATAGATTTTAACAATTGAAGCGATTGTTAACCAAATCTCCAATTTTGAGGATTTCTAATCCAAATTAAGATTTTATGGTTTGCTCAGATGCATGCAAAGAAGGACTTGGTGGAGTCCTCAATCAGAACAGGTTTGTGATATGTTTTGAATCCAGAAAATTGAAAGAGCATGAAAGGATATATGTCACTCATGATTTGGAGTTGGTATCCATAGTGCATGCCTTGAAGAAATGGAGGCAGTACCTCATGGGAAAGTGGTTTTAGCTGAGGACAAAACATAATGGTCTAAAATATTTTTTTGATTAACCAAATTTGAATGCTAGGCATAACAGATGGTTGAAATTACTTTGTGAGTATGAATTTGATATTAAGCACATCAAAGGAAAGGGGAACAAAGTGGATGATGCAATCAACAGAAGAGTGCATGAAATCCATGCTACATCCATTAGCATGTATCAAACTAATCTTAAAGGAAAAATTTCTGAGGATGCAAAGACTGATTTGGAGTACATGGAATTGCTAAAAAAATTGCAGCGAGGTAAAATGCAACAGAAAGTTGAAGATTATGAATTGGGGAATGATGGAATTCTCCTGTATAGGAACATGATTTATGTACCCAATTCTTATGAATTGAGGAGTAAGATTTTAAAATATATGCATAATGTACCTTATGATGGACACCCAGGATATCAGAAAACAGTTTCAGCAGTCAAAAGCCACTATTATTGGCCAGGCATGAAGAAGGAGATTGTTGAGTACATTGCTAAATGCTTAGAGTGTCAAAGGGTCAAGGATGAGCGTAGACACCCAAATGGGTTGCTGCAGCCATTACCCATTCCTGAGTGGAAGTGGGAAGTGGTAACAATGGATTTCATCACCAAATTGCCTATAATAAGCAAGCATCATGATTCTATCACAGTGGTGGTGGACAAGCTTACCAAAGCTGCCCATTTCATTCCTATGAAGGTTACTCACAAGGAAACCAATGTTGCTGATATCTATATGAGGGAATTAGCACAGTTTCATGGAATACCTAAGACAATTGTGTCTGACAAAGACCCAAATATTACCTCGAAGTTTTGGAAGGGGCTATTCAAGGGGTTTGGAACAAATCTGAACTTCAACACAATTTATCATCCCAAGTCTGATGGGAAAACAGAGAGGGTGAACCAAGTGATAGATGATATGCTAAGGATGTACGTGATGGACAAACCATATAAATCGGAAGATTATCTGAACTTGGTAGAATTTTCCTACAACATGGGTACCAAGCATCACTAAAGATGAGCCCATTTGAGGTACTTCATGGTAGAAAGTGCAACACACCAGTAAGCTGGGACAACCCAGCTGATAGAGTAGTAGTTGGGCCAATTTTTCTCAGATAAATGGAAGAGAAAATGCTGAAGATGAAATAGAATTTAAAGGACGCCCAAGACAATAAGAAAAGATATGCTGACAAAGGTAGCACCACATGGAATTTAAAGTGGGTGATCATGTTTTTTTGAAGGTGAAAGCCAACAAAAGTTCCTTGAAGTTGGAAAACTGTTCCAAGTTGGAAGCCATATATTGTGGTCCATTTGAAATCCTGGAGATGATTGGACCAGTAGCTTACATGCTTGCATTACCTGCATCTATGTCTATACATAGTGTATTCCATGTATAATTGATTACAAAATATATACCTGATGCTAATCATGTTATTGATTGGAATGTGATTTAGGTGGAGCAAGAAAGCAATTTTCAAGTGCATTTGGTACACATTATGGACCGAAAAATCAAATAGCTCAGGAATCGAGCCACAGGGCTTGTAAAGGTCCAATGGACCTAGTACGATCCTGAGGATGCAACTTGGGAGCATGAAGATGCCATGCACGCAGAATACCCACATCTTTTTGAAGATTTTGAAAATCTTGCTAATGTTATGTAAATGATTTGCATCGAGGATAGTGCAAAAATAAGGGGAGGGGATTATAATACCTCAAGTCCGATCCCCTGTTGAATTGTAATGATGTTTAATGATGTTTATAGGTTGGTGAGCCAAGTATTTACAAGTTGGGAGGCTTATGTGTTTATTAGGTCAGAGAGCCTAGATGCTAGGGCCAATGAGCCTATTTTTGTATATGTAATTATGTAGACTAATAATAAAAATAGATCGTTGCATGTAGACCAACCATGAAGAAATATTTATGGGTTACAAAGCTCCACTAGGAAGGGAAAGGGGGTTGAGAGGCTAGGAAAGAGGGGCTAAGCTTGAGGGCTTAACCCAAGGGAATATTATAATGTATTTCCTGAAAATACTAAAGTCGGGAAATAAACCGATTTATCCTAAGTTCCTTTGGGGAGAGGAACAAACTCCAAGTGGAGAGGAATGAGCTTCTGGAGAGCCAAGTGTCACCCAGGACGTATGCAGATTTATGTGGGAATTTCCACCGTTGTTGGATTCTCTCTCACCATTTTGGCTCTCACCATTCTAGCACTCACTAGTTCTCTCACCATTCTCGCTCTAAGCATTCTGAGCATTCTGAGCATTGCTTGCCATCTTTCCTCACGAGTTCACTCATGATTCTTGCCATCAGTTGTCTAGTTCATGCATGCACTGAACATGCATGCAACATGAGCCATTTCTTCCATTGTTGAACCTCTTCCATTGTGAACCTATGTAATTGTTGAGTCATCCCTTGCCTTAACCAATTTTTCATACTGTAGTTTGAAGAGGCGGGTTGTCAGGCCTGTGGTTGAAGAAGAAGGTTGTCAGGCCTGTGAGCAACTCTCTCCAGGTGAGATATTTTGTTGGGGAAGTGATTTCTCCTGGAGGGAGTCTAGCAACAACTACATAGCTCTGAGAATTCCTGATCCAGCCTGTTGCTAAATCCTTGGAAGGGAAGTGGAGTAGTCGATGTACTGTGGAACAGTGAAGGTGCATATTCCTAGGGTGGGACATGCATGTGGGGAATGAGAGTCTCTGAGTAGTGGGCGTAAGTAGGCTCCTTGGAGAGAATCCTTCCTGTGCATTGTGCAACTTTCCATAGTCTCAACCTAGCCTAGGATTCCTTTTCCCTAGGTGGATTTTAGTCTCAGCTCAGGGTGACCCATTGTTGATAGCTTGGAACAACGTGGTCTAAGGATGGGAGGTTGGTGGAAGGTTTGCACGCAGTCGATGGTCTTCTCATAAAAAGATAAGTACCAATTCTATGTTAATTGTATGTTGTGTGTTTTGTACATGTGTTATAATGTTATCAGAATTGCCTGTATATATTGCATGTTTGTGTTATTGTCGCTTCCACATGAATATGTGTATGAACAAAATGTCTATCTCTGTTTAAAATTGCATTATATATATATATGTATATATATGTATGTATGTATGTATGTATGTATGTATGTATGAGCATGATAGATAGTTTCAAGTAGCATGACCTAGCCTGGGTGGCTGGGTATGTTAATACCTGGTTTTCAAAACAATTGGTTTTGAGTTGGTGGTGTTTTCCATGGAAAGGGTGGTTGGGGGATGCTACAAGCCTTGTCTAGTCGCGTGATATCAAAACCTATGGTATACGACACATAAATCACCACAGATGGACAACAACATTGCATTTTACATTTATAAGGAAACTATTGGGGACAACATCGAGTGGACACCGTGCATACCACCAATGGTGGTTGAGGCATATAAGGCAACAATGCACTTTAAGGAAAGGCGTCACCACATGAACGCACAAGCATAGAAGGAATCAGATCAACAATGGCTGCCAACACAATACATATTGACAAAAGACGAGATGGGCCATATTATGGTGGACTAGGACAATGAGTGGAAGATTACACCAGCAGAAGTAGGCCAATTAGAGAAGAAAAACCCCAAAGCACACAAGATTGATGAGGATGAAGAAGAAGGAGATGCACCAAAAAGAGGCAAGGACCTAGAGGAGACAACCCAACAGACAACATTGCACATAGATAGGAAGCACAAGGAACCAAAGATAGGAAATTCTAGACATCAAGGGACAAAGCGTAGAGCCCTCAAAGAAGTGCATATCCAGGATTTAATAGAGGAATATTTGGAGAATATAGGAAACCAAATGAAATAATTAACATATGATGCATTCCATCACGCAACACAACAACAGGAAGAGATGAACATATGCATGCATGAGCATATGGTTGAACTACACCAAATACTAGAAAGAAAAAAAACATTGCGTCGAGAAAAAAAACAAAGGAGGAACCAACAACAAGCACTACAAATACTGGGGAGGCGGGGATAGAAATATCCTAGTCCTTAGTAGTCACAGGAGAATGACGATTGATTAAGCTAGTGACAGGGGCAATAGAGTTCCCCATGACATAAATGCAAGAACAAGCAAAGACACTAGGTCGCATTGGCTTAGTGCTATCACAACTTCCAATAGAGTTATTACAAGAATTACATATAAGTGTGACTTAAGAGATGCATTTGCGTGCAGAGAATACCTCTAGCGAATTGGTTAAGGTCACAACTGAGAATGCTACATTGGAGATGGAGTATAGGAAATTTAAACATGAGCATTGCGAGGCCATGTTGAAGGTTCAAAGAATGGAACAAGAATTCAAAAAAGGTATGCCAATAACTCCTAGAGGTGTAGAAGGAGAAGGAGGCTCCAGTCGAGGACCGAGTCACGAAGATCAGTGAAGCCATTCATGTCTTCCATACACAAATAGTTTATTTATAAGTGTGTGTAACACCTAGCACTCCACCTAAAGAGAGGGAGAAAAGGGAGCAAACAATGGCAACATCGGTGGATAGTATAAATAATCTAGAAGTAGAGTGTTCTCATTTGTATACATAGACCATGGGAGTTTGGACACAAATCAATGCAGATAAGGAGAAACACAATATCAGTCAAAAGATACAAGTTGTGTGAGAAAAAGGAATAGAAAGTCAAAGCAGTGATGGGCACATTACTACTAGCAGAGGTGGTAACTGCGATGAATGAGAAAATAATATGTGTTTAGAAATGAATCAACTAAGGGTGGAGAAACAGGATCACACACAACAGATAGAAGTGCTTCAGGATGAATCATACAGAGTGAAAACAACCTTAGCAACAAATCAAGGCATAATCAAACAGGTAACTGATGAAAGTGAGGCGAATATGAAGGCTCACATCACAACCAAGACAGTTGACCAAGTTTTGTAGAAGTAAATAGAGGTCAAGGAGAAGGTTGTGATAATGAAGGAGATCTTCGAAAAATTCATGGCCGATTGGAAGCAGGCCTAAGTGGCTCAGGACGAGCCACGGGTAAGTGTTGGGGGCCTCTTGAATAGGCATTGTTGGCACACAATTATAATAACCTAGGTTCAGTTTATTCAACCAACAAAACCCTTCAGATAAGGACCCTTTCGGCATCACTTGCATGCAAGTGAAATATCACCCAAGGTATCTACTATGGGTGCATGAACCAAGTTTCTACAGGGACGAGGGGGTGTGGGGCTATCATCATATCCATTACTATTTATCCAACCCGTGCACAATATATTTATTCATATCCTTTGATTAGATAACAAACTCTATTGTGCAGAACCCTTATAACATAAATTGTAACATAAGTAACCCATTGTATGATTCATTATTATTATGCATCAATCACATAGTAAAATATCTATACTAATCATGCATAAACAAAAGATCCATGAACAACCACATCAAATGACACATTTAGACACATTATTTAATGTGGTTCACCCAATCCTTGGGCTACATCCACAATGGTTGGATTCTATATTATTCTTCATACGGTAATCACCCCAGGCTTGCACACTGTGCTTACAATAGGTACATCATATTTTATCCCCAATCTAGCCTAGGCGCTCTGCAGTGCACACCTCTCTCTCTACAAAATATCTCCAAAACCCAAAGTAAATATTCTCCCTCATAAGCAACGTAATCCCTCTTTTTCAGTAGCCTATTCTTCCCCAACCCATTACATATTTATACATAGGGTTAGGGATCAGAACCCTAATAGTTTATCCCAAAACCATACTATGTCCTAGTTGTTTTCCTTCTTTTTCGCCAGCATGCTGCTTTTCCTTCTTTTTTCGCCTACATGCTAATTTTCTTTCTTTTGCGCCTACATGTTGCTTTTCCTTCTTGTTTTTGCACACGCTCTGACTTCTTATTTGACCCTGCAAATTGATCCCTTTCCTGCTTTTGCGCGTTCTCTTCAAAACTAATTTATTCAAAATTCCTATCCAATAATCCCCTATCACTCACTTGTGGCTCATCTTGAGCCACTTAAGCCTGTTGCATCATGCCCCTCCACGCCTCCATGAAATTTTGGAGGATGTCTCTTACTCCATCAACTTCCTTCTTTACCTTGGATTCTTTCTCCAAAATATCCTCTAGTACCTGTGCAGTTAGGGTCGTGGGCTTCTCCTCACTTTCTTGTGCTGCTTTCTTCACCGTTCCTTGTGTAGCTACCAATGCTCCTTTGACCATGAGTGCTTCATTCTGCAGGGGTACCAATCACTGTGCAAGATTCTTCTGCTATTCCCTTAGTTGTTCTATCTTGTTGTATGACTACCTATTCACTAGGATGGCTTCTATGAACTCATATGGTGGCAACATGATTATATTCTTCATGGCCTTCTATTCCTTCTCTTATGCATTACTCAATCGTTCCTCAATGGCCTTCATTGCTAGATCTTCCATCAACTTTGTCCAAAGTTGCATGATTTCTTTGTATAACTTCGTGCACTCATCACCCAGACTCTTAATTCTTGCTACTAAGGTTATGGTTGTTCTTTCTCTTTGTTCCTTTTCCTTAGGTGGTGTCCCTGGTGTAGCGCTCACTTTGAACTCTCTGATTCTAGTGTAGAAGCCTTGAATGACTTCAATAATTTTGGATACATGTTCCTCCAATGTGGCTTCTACCACCATCGACACCTCTGGAATCTCCTTATATAGTTTTTGGAAAGCATGTTGTGTCCTCTGTACCTGTAGCTTGGCCTCATCCTTCTCCTTCAATAACGTCTCTACCTCTTGCTTGACCTAGTCCTTCTCCTTCACTATAGTCGTATAATCCTTCTATAATTATTCCTTATCGATCATTACCTTAGCCAAATCATTTGACACTGGCTCTTCACAAAATTGTATTTCTTATGCAATACCTGTCTGTAAGCCTTATAGTGCTCCTATGGGTATCTATGAAACAATTAAGTCCAGGTGACTTAGTACTCTTTCCTTCTCCTGCATATCTAGCATGGGGAACTCAATTTCATCTGGTGAGATATTCAAAACTCTACACACTGCTACTATCTTTGACAAGTAAGAAGTGGCAGCCCTTGCTTCCCCAATCACACTTGTTGTTGGTCCATCACTGGATCTTCACTCTGGTACTCTCCTTACTGCCTCCAAAAATTGTTGCAATGTCGTTAAATGTTCCTGCACCTTCTAGTGAAGTTCTTCTTGTTTCTGTAACATTTTCTGAGCTACCTCTTCTATGAAATCCATCACTTGGTAGCCAATATTGTCGATGTCATTGTCCGTAAAAGTGTAGATAGTTGTTTCTTTATGGGATTTAATCTTCTTCTGTGCCAATGTTGTTGTCCCCTTATCCTAGTCTTTCCTCTTGTCCCTTTATTCTGGTATTGTATTTTACGCATCCCCTATTCCATTTCCTTATCCATTTCCTTGACCATTTGCTTAGTATTCTTCTTCATTGTCAGCGTGCTCCGTCCCTATTTTGTTCACAGGAATATTCCAGTCTGGATCCCAATCCTGCATAATCAGTTGGATGTTTTCCTCTATAATTTTGTTCTTTGTTTGGACCCATTCCTCTCTCAAGTCTTTCTTTGCTTGTATGTAGATGTGATGATAGTCTTCCCAGAATCACACAATCGATGTGTATGCCTCTACAAGCTATGGTGAAATTCGTTGTGTATTCTGGATACACCTCCTAATCCTTTTGTTGTATAGATATAACTCAACATTGGTGTCTATCTATCTTCTCTTTTTTCATCGTGTACTAGAAGTTATGATTCTTGGTGGCTAAGCATGGCTTACCTCTTAGACCCAGAAACTGTGCATCCTCTGGTTCATTCCACGCTGTGAACACAATCAAAATTAACAACCAGGAATAATGGAATTCCATGCCTCTATCACGTGCTTTCACACAATTGATGAGGAACTGGTTCAGTAGAAATGGTTCCCATCTCATTGATACCCCTTCTACACACTTCTCAGCCACAACTATCACACCTGCAGGCACTTGGTATTTACTGTACTTTCTCAACAACTTGCAAACCAATGATTTCATCTCAATTCTTATTGTTCGGTCATAGATTCTTGGTATGTCCAACCTGCACAACCCTCTAAATATGTGGAATTTATTTCTCATGGACTCTGGCAGAGTCCTTTCATGTTTTTTTTCTACAAACAACAAGGTGGGATCTTCCCCCCGTGACAGTAAGCTTGTGATTCGAGCAATGCAATTTGAGCAATGATAAATTGGACTGTCCAACCATAAGTAACCACCATGAAGACAAGTTAACAACATCTTGACACATGCATTCACCTCTTGGCTCATGCCGAGTGTGGAATGAAAAACATATTTAGTATGCCAACTCGTTCCATACCTTTGGCACATGTAAAGTCTGGTTTGTCACTGGGTCTATTTTCAGTTCAAAGTATTCACTTGGTGCAAGTTCAGGGAACTTCACTGTCTCTGTGATATCATGGTCCACATATTTGAGCCGCAACACCTTACCTAACATATCCTCATCTATGATGACCCCATTTGATATATCAGGTGTCACTAATGGATACTTGACATCCTTCTTCAACGTCATTGGTTCGACATCATCCTTCCTTGACAAAATGTAGTCCATAGTAAACCTTGGACCTGATGATGATGCTCCCAGAGTCTCCTCAACCTTTAGTGTTTTTTTTTATGTTCTCGTTCATACCTTCTTTGGTGCGAAATCTGCTGCCTTTGGTGGTTGCATATTTGTAATCCAGTTACTAATGATAATTGCTTCGACTCTGTGGTTTTTCTCAGGATCTCCAACACAACTATCGAATCTCTCTTACTCACACGTAACTCCAACTAACAATGACCATTGTTAATTGAACCTCTGTAGCGTTTGTGCCCCTTCTCCATTTGTCCACCTCCCTTCGTCCCTGAATTAACTCTCAAATCCATTAGTTATGCAATCAATGCTTTCTTTAACGTTTCTTTATTACAAAATCTTCACTGGATTTTTGCTTCAATTATCCATTCTGTCAGGATCTCCATCGGATTTTTCCATTTATGATGACATGTCTCTGTGTTGTGCTATCATTATGGATTTTGAACTGTCATTTCCACTCTTTAATGTTGTTTGATGGTCTTTATCCATCACCATCCATGCAATATTTATTGCTTACTCATTCATTCCCTGCACAACTTTTGCTTCTGCGCATAATTTATTTTCTTGGTGTGGTTTCGTCCATCTACATGACACTCACTTAGTCTACGCACATACTCTGATTTCAACTTAATTTTTTCTGTTTTATCTTTTCTCTCTCTCTCTCTCTCTTTTATTTTTTATTTATTTTATTTTATTTTTTTCTTTTTCCAGATTTTCTTTCTTTTTCTTTTTCTTTTTTCTCCTATAATACACTACTATAGTACATAGGTTCTTGCGTAGGTCATACTAGTGCGAGGATGGCTGGCCATCCCTATAGAGTTTTAGCTGAATTCCATTCAACAGTCCTACCAAGACTTCACCCTTCAACGTTTCTAGTTTCCCAACATCTGCTTTTGTCACATACTTGATCACGTATGGACCTAACTAATGCATCCTAAACTTCTAGGGGTGTTGCATGAACTTGTTGTCGTATAAAACACTAAGTCTCCCACTTGAAACCTTTTCTATTTGATATGCCTATCATGCCATGCTTTTTCTCTTGCCTTCTGGACTTTTTGATGGAATCCTGCGACAAATCAATCTTCCTCGAGCTGTAACAACTGTGAAAATATTTCCTCTACTGCGCCAGAGTCCGAAAGATCCGTAATCAATGCAACGCATAGTATTGACACAATAAATTCCATCGGATTACTGCTTCTTTCCCATATACCAACCTAAAAAGTGTTTGTCCTTTCAAATTTTTTCTTGTAGTCCTATATGCCCATAATAATGCTGGGATCCTTAATTCCAAATCATCTCTCCCTACATTGCAAATCTTTTCAATGCATTTTCTAAAATCTTATTGAATGCTTCTATTTTCCCATTTTCTTGAGGATGGTATGGTGTGCTCCCTTGATTGTGGATTTTAAACACCTCAGTCAATGCTGAAATCATCTTATTTGGGAAGTGCATCCCTCGATCACTCAATAAAATGCGCGGGCACCCAAATCTTGTCACTATGTTATCAAATATAAATCATGTAGCATTTTCCATGCTACAGTCTGTGACTGGTGCTGCTTCTACCCATTTGATCAAATACTCTGTCGCGGTGATTATATCCCTAGCTCTTAATCTCTTGATTGGAGGATTGATTAGTCCTACAAAATATATTTCCCATTTGTCAAAATCATTTAGTGTAACTTGTGGATGCAAAGGCATCCCATCCCTTCTGGATGTATTTCCAAACCTTTGACAAGCATCACATGCCTGGAAATATTCCTTAGCATCCTTGTGAAGTATGGGCCACCAGATACCTGCGCAATCTCTTTACCTACGTAGTTTCCTCCTGCAATACCTTCATGCACTTTTGATAGTATCACTGGCCTTTCATGCTCTAACACACATCATCTTAATATTCCATCTACACCTAGCTTGTATAAGTTCCTTGCAATTAGTTGACAGTCTGTTGCCTTAACCACTAACCATTTATTTTGTGCAATTATCATGTTCGATGGAGCCATTCCCGTACTTAAGAATTGCACAATGTCTGTTAATTAGTCATCCACCTTTTGAACTGAAAATAACTGTGTGTCTGGTAAGATATCATCTATATTCCCTACATCCTCTCCTGATAAAATGCGCGATAAGTGATCCGGTCCTGCATTCAATTTACCTGGATTAACGATGACTTAAAAGTTGTACTTTTGGAAAAATAGAAACCATCTACAAATTCTTCCCCCAAACACTGGGTTTTTCATTAAGTATCTTAGTGCATAATGATCCATATACATCTTGAAATGAGAATCCAACAAATAATGTATAAACTTCTGCAACACATACACCATTGTGAATCCCTCTCATTTAGTTGCAGTGTAGTTCTTTTCTGTTGTTGACAACTTCCTACTTAAAATTGCAATTGGATGGTCTAACTCTCCTTCTCCTGGCTAAGATAATACGACTCCCAAATCTACGGATGATGCATCCACATGAACATGGAATTCTTTCTTCCAATTTGGGAATATCAAAATTGGTGCAGTCAATAACTTCTGCTTTAGTGTGTCCAAACCTTTCTAGCAGTCCTCATTCCATTGGAATTTAGCTTCTTTCTTCAACAACTTCTCCATGGGTGTTGTAATATGTGCATATCCCTTAATGAACTTCATGTAGTATCCTATATGGCCAAAAGTTTCTCTTAACTGTCTTAGTGATGTAGGTTGTTGTAAGTCCAAAATCACTGCAATCTTGACAGGATCCACTAGTAAGCCTTGCTTACATACCACATAGCCCAACAAAATTCCAAAAGGCACATATAAAATACATTTCTTCAAGTTCAATGAAATATGACATTATCTACACATATCCAACATTAATATTAGTACTTCTATGTGATTCTTCAAGAGACTAAACAAAATCCAATCATCTAAATAAAATTCAAGGAACTAATGAATAAATTATTTAAACGCTGCGACCACTACTCTTGAGAAAATTGCAGGTGCATTCTTCAGCCCAAAAGGCATCACCGCGTACTGGTAGCTTCCCCACTCTATTGAAAAAGTAGTCTTATATCTATATTCCTGCATAATCTTTGTCTCGTGATATCCTGAGAATCCATCTGTGAAAGAGTACGCCTCCTGCCCCCCTACATTCTCCAATACTTAATCTATAAATGGCGTTGGAAATGGATCATGCAGACGTGCATCATTTAGTTTTTATAGGTCTACACAAATTTTGATTCTCCCTATTTTTTTTTTTTTATCTTTCACTACCATTGGACTTATCCATTCTAATTCTACTACTGGTTCAATGATTCCTTCTTCTAACATTCTATATATCTCTACCTTTACCTTTTTTTTGTACTTCGTATTCAGTCTATAGGGTCTTTGTCTTATTGTCTTGGCATCTGGTTTCAAAGGGATCTTCATTTCTCCTATCTCACCAGCCATCCTTTTCATTTCTGCAAGCATGGTTTGTTGGTTGTGGAGCCTGATTATCTTCCTGATTCAAAGATCCTTTCTTTTAGCCATGTTGATACCCCATGAAGTATTTACACCCCAGAAGTATGTAC
>JZKD02S1978041.1:239267-314731 GCA_000966675.3 Picea glauca | reverse complement strand
AGCCCACACTGGGTGAACCATGTAAATCTGTGTCTCTCTTGTATTGTGTGTCTTCTGTGTTTTGTTTCTGCATTTGTTTTATTTTATTGCTCCGCGGTCCTGTTTTTCTAACATGGTTGGGAATAGATATTTATACTCACACAATAATTCTCCAATTCTTTCGATAGTTTCATCATTCTAGTAATGTCATATCTACGTGAACTTTGGATTCTCTTTTGTCCCAATATTTACCTTACGCGTTGTTAGTGATTGTGCATTTGCAACAGATTTAAGCTCCGGGCCTTCCACTACTCGTTTCCCCTCAATTTCATGTATTTTTATATTTCTTGGATCCTCCTCATCCTGATCTTATTGAGCCACATTATAAAATTCCAGTAGTTCATGAACTATCATAGAAGTTATATGTGCACTACACACAGGTAATACATCCATCGACCTTTCTTATGAAAAACTCTTATTTCTAATGGCCCGTAAAACTGCATCTATTAATGGAGATTCATCTTCAAAAGTAAATGTTACCATACAAATTTGAGTTATCGCATCCCAATCTTTGTTTTCTCTGCACATTTCTAGTTCCAAGTACCAATTCTTGGCGATCATATCCAATGTATGTATCAACTTATGCATCCATTTCTTCTTCGGTATCGAACTCCATATCTTTCTTCACTACGCAATATAATTTTTTGGGTAACTTGCTCCTATATATTTCTGCACAACATACTCAACCTTGATACCAAATCTAACTTCAATTAATCTTTTCACTACGAATAGTCTTCTATTCCTTCTTTATGTGAATCCTACCATATCGCAGGAGTGGCTTTCAAGATGACATCTAATGCCAACAATATTTGTTGTTCAGGTATCTACAACTCAAGTGCCTTTACAAAATAACTTATATCAGTCAAACCATCATACTTCGGCGGGTCACATAACTTTGTTCCAATCCAACGCAATGATTGAGTAATGCGGGCACACCGTTTGGTTGATACTTCATGCATCCTTTGCTTCCACTGTTCCATTCCTTCCTATGAATCTGACACACATGAGCTAATTCTTCTACAACTTATGGAACCATATGCAGTCAGATTAAAATAGTTATTCATTCATGCAACCATATTATATATGTTATCAATTTCATTCTTTTTATTTGGTTTGATATACCTCTTTCCTTTTGTCATATCCAATGGTGCAGTAACCCTCAAGTCCCCTACTTAAAATATCATTTCCCTTTTCTTCATATTAATAATTTCTTGATTGTCAAAGGCCCATTCAAGCCCCATAAGCACTAGGTATGGATGACTATTATCCACAATCTTAATGAATTCGAAATCTGCTACACTGCACACTTCGTCTATATTCATAGGTACTCCTAATAATCAACCAATCAATACTATCTTGTGCTAGTTCACCAATCTTAAATGGACGGGAGACCAAATCAACTTCACCTTCCCCATCATTTCCCATGTTTTCTTTGGTAAAAAATTTACATAAGAACCCAGGTCTAAAATGACATTGTCCACATCATACTCCCCAATCTACGCACTTAGTCTGAACTCTCAACTTATCCTCTTTTTGTGCAATACCTAATTTACTACTCTCTGCGCAATAGGAAGTTCATTTTCTTGCGTGAAATGATCAATCATTCACCATAATGCATTCAATGCAGTTTCATCTTTCATCAATTCTAAACAACCTTTCAGGAATTCTTTCAAAGGACTTACCTTCTCAAGCGACCTTCCCGGGATAGTACAATCATACACTAGAGGCATTCCAATCACATGAGGCATGGATGATGTTGATTTTATACAATCCAGTCCTAGTATCTCATTCCCTGTCTACTGATATGTCTCTTTTTCTTGTTGTGGTTCAAATGTTGGCATAGGTCCTACTGATTTCCTCACCCATTGATCACTCTGCCTCCCTTCGTTTGTCTCATGTTCTAGTGCTCTACAATACATGTAGGTTGTATAAGGATTTGGGAAGTCACGAGCTAAGTGTCTAGATTGATTACAATTGTAGTAGATTATTGGTCCTCTACCTCATTTTCCAAAATTTCTCTACCCCGACCTCTACCAAATCCTCCTTGGCCTCCTTAATTAAAGTCTCTCTCATTATTATACTGTGGACCACCTCCTTTTGTCGCAACATTTTCCTCTTGAATTATATACATATCTAAAGTGCACTCTCTCATCAAATCAAATGCACATAAGTCCCTCTCTTTGTGCCCTATTGACTTGCAAAATTTACAAAATAAATTCCTTGACGTACTCTGGTATTTTTGCAACATTGGAAAATAAGGCAGATGATGTCCCCAAGTCTTGAATTTTTCACAGTATCCTCCTCCTGATAATGGGTTTGCTATGCCAATTGCAAAATATTGCACAAAGTCTGGGCATTCTTCCTTATGGTGGCCTTTAGTCCTACTCTTGGTACACCAAACTTGTTCCTGCTTCTCCTTTCCTTTCATTGGTTCTTCCAATTGAATTTTCAAGGAAACTAACTGTGTCTAGACTTGAGTCACCCCCCCACCATCTCCTACAGGAGAAACTTCCAACTTCATTGAAATATCCAAAGCTTCAGGATTCCATGCAACCTTATGTTGTATCAACATGCAACAAATGTGTAACATCCCCAACCACCTGTTGCTGGGATATGCCACACGATTTTTTTTTGAACTGTATACAAAATTTAAAATATACAAATACTCTGCAAATACACAGATTCATACAAAATAATAATATAAATACACATGCAACATACACAGGAAAAACCCATAAATAATGCATAAATAATGATGCAACATATAATTTAACACACAACAGACAATTATCTTTGATAAAAATATCACCAACTATGTGCAGAACTTCCACGTTCCTCCCAAGCATAGACCACACTACTCGTAATCTCAGTAGTGGGTCGCCCCCGAGATGGGGCTAAACTCTACCAGGGAAAAGGGAATACTAAGCTAGTCTAAGGTCCAAAAATCAACATAATTTCTTAGTCCAAGGTACCCAACTGCTACAACTAGCCTATAGTCTCTCATTCCCCACATGCCTATCCTACCCCAGGAAGTGTGCCCCTTCTCTACTCAATAGTCCCTCGGCTTCCTCACTTCCCTTCTTGGGCTTCAACAATAGGCCGGACAAGAAGGACAACAATAGGCACAGTTATAGATCTGATCTAACACAATAATATAAATAACAAGATAACAACAACAGAGATCAAAGCATCAATCACACATACACAACACAAGATATACGTGGTTCACCCTCCCTCTAGGAATATGTCCACAGAACTGTGCTTATGATTTATTAAGGTAAAGCATACAGTTGTTATCTGCGCTCTCAGCTAGCAGATCTTCTTTCTTCTCTCTCTTTCTCCTCCCTTCCCGTGCACTGAGCTGCAGGACTTGATCTTCGCACACAACTAAAAATATTACAATACTAGAAGGCTCTCTTTC
Organism: Picea glauca; assembly: GCA_000966675.3. Classification (NCBI taxonomy): domain Eukaryota; kingdom Viridiplantae; phylum Streptophyta; class Pinopsida; order Pinales; family Pinaceae; genus Picea; species Picea glauca. Next base: position 311,271 of record JZKD02S1978041.1, on the reverse strand, counting down.
TCAGCACTTCTCTCTCTCAATACAATAATCTTTCCCACAATGGAGTTGGATCAACAACAATATCGTGTCAATACTCAATGACCCCCTCGACCTAGGTCCTCTTGACATTTATTTATACATTACAATACCTCACCGACAGCCTTAGGTAGAAACCTAAGTACCCAAACCCTAGATACCAAAACCCTAGGTGTCTAAAACCCTATGTCAACTTGACCTGCTTTTTCTGGGCTTCGCCAACTTGCCTTCCCTTCCTTCTCGCTTGGTGCTCCAAAGCATCCAACAATGGATTTTTCCACTTCTGAGTTGTCCTCGATCCATCTTCCTTGCTGATCTTTCATCCTCAATCTCCTCGTCTAATGGCTTGCTTTTCCGCACTTCACTCCATCTTTTCTACTCCTTTTCTCACTTTGACCTAGTGACAGTCGCTGTGTCTCCTGCGAAGCTCTCTTTTTACCTTTTCTTCCTTGTACTTCGCTTCCTTCCATAGCCAAGGGCCAACAGTACTTATTTTTTTTATTTTATTTACCCATTATTGTCTTAATGGATAATAACAATTACATAAGCTTCTTGGGGGGGAGGGGAGGCCAAGTGGTTCCTTAATTCCAAGAATTACATAAACCCGTCCTTGGTCTGTTTGGGGGTTCTCACTCCCACTCTCGTTCTTGCTCTGCTGCTAGTTTCTTATGTTTCACTCATGCACTCATTAACCCAATTTCTCGTTGTTATCACCTTTAGTTGGGATTTCACTCCATTCATTCTACCACCCACTCATCTTTCCTCTTTCATGTCTTGCCTTGGGAAAGGAAAATAAAATTGTTGAAGGGAAGTAATGGTATTGTTGGTTGTATAGACTGCTGATGTATTCCATCCATGAGTCAATACCTGCATGTTTGAGATGCTTTGGTCTAGGCTTAGTTTCTCTCATAGTTGTGAGTCCTGAGAGTCCCAACATGGAGATTCTGGATCAGTTGCACTGGAGCCCTGGAAGGAGATGAACATCCCGAGGAACTGCGTCGCAGAGAAGGGGGTCCATTCTCTTGGGTTGTGTAGGATGGGTAGAAGAGAGCTGGGTACTTGGATTTCTGTGGATGTTGATAATCCTATGAGAGCTAGAGTGTTGACTAGTTTGGGAAGACGAGTGACACTCTGGAACCATCCTTGTGGATTCATAGCCCTCGCTTGGGGGTGACATTGTTGTTGAGGCTTGGAAAAACAAAGTCTACAATTAGATGGAACTTTCTTGGTCTGCAGCCAATTGGTGTCTTGCTTTAGAAAAGATAAGTGCTCTCTGTTATGGTTATTTACCTATGTATCTTTATTTTCACTCTGTATTTAATTATCTATGAATTTCACATCTATAATATGCATGCTTGCTGGTTATTGTTGTGCATGTCGTATGGTTCATTTATTTTATGTTTAGCATGAATCTTGATCAATGCATGTGAATATTTCATGCATCCTTGTTATTTACAGTTAGATTAGAGGTTGAATTAGTCTAGAAGGGGACTTGAAGTTAGTGTGCCCGACCTATGGGTGGATGGGTATGTTATAGATTGGTACCAGAGCTCCAGTTTTCAACACTGATCCTTGATGGCCATGTACGTGGAAATTGAAGCAAAATGTTCATAGAGAATCTTTGTCTAAATGGCTAAATTTTGAGTTACAAAGCATCCATGAGTTCCAAGAAGGTGCTCAAAGCACACTTTAACTATTTTTGAAAAATCGGGAGGTGTAGTGGTTCGGGAAATGACAATGGCCGTTGATTTGGGCCACAAGATTTTACTTGGACCGTTATATATATTTGAAAAGGTATGATTCCTTCATAGTCATCATATATGGAAAATAAGCATGGTGGTTAAGCACTGAAGTCCTTCGGACCTCGCCGCTATGACTGTTTTAATTTCTTTGTCATAAAAGAGGAAAAAGCCCTGAAACTCCAGAGTTCCGTAGTGAATCTACGTCATAGATCACTGTGAGGAGTACCTGACTGTTGGATTTGGCCAAGGACAGATCTGGGCCATTGGATCAAGCACAAATTAGGAGGTGAAGCACATTGGAGAAGATCTAATCCCAACTGTCAGATATGTGTGCGAGTGAGTGTGAGCTGTAGATCTCACGATAGTTCAGAGGTTCGACACTCTGGGAGAAGTGAGTCCTTAAGCTGCCAGGAAGAAAATCTCCTAAAATCTTGAACTCAAGAGTAAATAAGGACCGCCTGTTGACAGGGACATGTGTCTGCAGATTATCAAGTACTCGACCTTTGGGAGGATTGTGGGAGAAAAGTGTTTTGGTGCTGAAAGTTCCGAAGTCCTAAAGCGCTGGAGTCTCGAAGCTTCGAGGAGCACTTGTTTGGGAGTTCGGAATGTCAACATTCAGATGTTTTGAAATGTTCTAGTGTTAAATATTCCAAAGTCCCAAAGCGTTAGAGTTCCGAAGCTTCAGGGAGCACCTGTTCGGGAATTCAGAAGTTTTGTGTTTGAGATTTTTGAAGTGTTATGGTCAGAGATCCTTCGAAGTTTGGAGTTCCAAAGTCCCGAATCACCGTAGTGACATGGCATGGTGACGTCACCTAGGGTGACGTGGACCCACTTTATACGTGCCACATGTCATCTTGTTTCATGCTTTTCACAGATCTTTTGTGCCAACTATAACTTGACACGTGTCACCCATAGAATGAGCCATGTGTCATCTCCGTATTTTCTCCATGTATCACCTCCTGATGCGTAGTTGTTGATGAGGCTCCAAAATTTTAGATATTCGGCATTCGTGGAAGTCACAGTGTGATGTTGTAAGAACCTATGAAGTCCGAAGCTTTGGAGCACCGGAGTAATGATACTTCTAAGAGCCTCTCCGAGATTTCACCAATTCGACATTCAGAGGGAATGTTGTGTGGTATAGGGAGAACCTATGAAGCCTGAAGTTTTGAAGTACCGGAACCCCAAAGCTCCGAAGAAGGGTCTGTTCGGAAGTTCACCAATTTGACATTCGGGGAAAATGAAGTGTGATGAAGGTGAAATCCCCCGAAGCCCAAAGTTCCAGAGCCCCAAAGTCTCGAAGCTCTGGGTAAGTGATTTTCAGCTAAGTGCAGGGTCATAACTGTGGTCACGTGTGATTAAAAGATGAAGGAAAAAAAAGGGTCAGTGCCCGAAAATTGTTTTAAAGATAAAAAGGGGATACTGGCCAATTTTTTGGATTTTGAAGAAATAAAATCACTAAGGAAGGATTAAGCCCGTGGTTTTGAGTCGTGGTCACCTGAGGAAGTGGTTTTAAGGAAGCCTCTGTGTGTAATTGAATTCTGTAGCGGTCAAGGGAAAACATGGAAGTGTTATATGATGCAGACTGATATATATATTATTCATGAATTGAAAGGACCTGTAGCATTGTTTGGCAAATTTACTTTATCATATGATTAATTCTAACAAAATGGTCACTTGCACATTTTGCAGAATTAAGGGGTTTAAACATATCAGTTCAGAATGCGTATTCAAGAAATGGATTATGGAGAGGGAGATTCCAGCCACGAGAAAGAGGCCAAAGGTTAGAATATCAATGTTGTTAATGTAGAGACATAATCCAACGGACACAAGGGCGAAGGGGAGCAATAAACATTGATAGAAATTGTAAGAAGCCTGAAAATAGAAGTGCAAAGATACAAAGAAGACAATGAGAGACTGATGAGAGAACAAAGTCAGATAAATGCTTGAGTGATGCAAAGCTTAAATCAATTACAAAGGAAAACAAATAATGTCTCAAAACAAGAGGAAGAAGGAAGGTTTCATGAAAGAAGAGATAACCACAAGAAAACTGGTTATTCAAGAAATTCTAGCAGAACTCATAGAAATCACTCACCTCCTTACTCAAGAAGAAGGTATTACGCATCTGAATATTCCATCAGTATTCCAGAGGTGTCTCCTGTTAGACACCAAAGAAGAAGACATGAATTTGACAATTTGCAAGGAGAGTTGAGGAAGTTTAAGCCACCATCCTTTGATGGTGAAAGATACAGGGAAGATGATGCTAAGGCATGGTTGCTTGGACTTAGGAGATATTTTCAATTGCATAACTACTCATCAAACCTAGAAGCCAAAATTTCCACCTACCATTTACATGGGAAATTTGCTATGTGGTGGGACCAGGTAAAGCAAGTTGAGCATATTAATGAGAATAGGATCACTTGGAAGCAGTTCACGAAGTATTTTCAGAAGGAGTACCTGTCAAAGCACTTCTATCACAAGAAAATGCAGGAGTTCTTTGAACTTAGGTTGGGAAGCACAGCCATGGAAGAGTGTGAGAAAAATTTCTTGGGGTTGTTAAAGTATGCAGGGTTCATAAATCATGAGAAGGTGAAAATACAAAGGTTTTTAAGTAGACTTCCATCCTTTTATAAATAAAATATTCGGTATGATGAGCCCAATACCTTGACTGAGATAATTAAGAAGGCTAATTACCCATTTGAGCAAGGTTAGGGCATAGAATCCATCCAAAAATCTTGGAAGGATAAGAAGAAGGAGAAGTTTGATCATAGGAAGAAGGGATTCAAATATCCTTTCAACATAAGTGAACCTAATAAAAATCATCAAGAATAGTATGATAAGGATGAATCCAAGAAAGAAGACTCCTTGGGAAAAAGGGGAAGGCCGCCAATCCAATGTTGGAGATGAAAAGAAAATCATCTGTACAAGGATTACCCACATAGAAAGGATAGAGTGAAGACTGTGAAAAACATCCAAGAGGCTACAACAGTAGAATACATGGGAAGTATTTATGCAGCCTTAGATGATCGACAAGAAGAGTACCAATCCAATATGATCGAGGTGGAAGGTAAGATCATAAATCATCTTGTTTCTATTTTAATTGATTCAAGAACAAGCCATTGTTACATTGATCCTAAAATAGTGGATAGTTTACATTTGGAGAAAGGTAAGCTTGGAAAATCAAGTTTGGTCCAGCTAGCCACTAGAACCCAAAGAAGAATCCATGATATGGTCAGAGGTTGTTCCATAATTCTTAATGGTGTGAATACTAGTGTTGATCTAAATATCATACCATTGGGGTCTTATGATATTCTAATTGGAATGGATTGGTTGGACAAGCATTATGCTGTCCTAGATTGTTATAACAAGACATTTACATGTCTTGATGAAGAACGCAAACAAAGCACTGCGAAAGTTGTTCCAAGACCCATTTATATAAGAGATATTTCAGATTTACAACTTAAGAGGTGTTTCATAAAATGATGTCAATTATATGCAGCCCATGTGGAGGAGCCAAAAAAGACAAGGGGGCCAAGCCTTGAAGATTTCTCGGTAATACAAGAATTTGAAGATGTATTCCAAGAAATACCAGGGTTTCCACCAAAAAGGGAGATAAATTTCTCTATTGATTTAGTGCCATGAGTTGCCCCGGTGTCAAAAACACCTTATAGAATGAGCACACCAGAATTAAAAGAATTACAAATCCAGTTGGAAGAATTTTTGAAGAAAGGGTACATACGTCCAAGTGTTTCACCTTGGGGAGCACCAATACTTTTTGTCAAAAATAAAGATGGAACTTTGAGGCTGTGTATTGACTTTCGATAGCTGAATAAATCAACTATAAAGAACAAGTATCATCTACCCAAAATTGATGACCTCTTTGATCAGCTAAGAGAAGAAAATATATGTTCAAATATAGAATTGAAGTCAGGGTACGATCAAGTAAGAATCAAAGAAGAACACATCCATAAGAAAACATTTAGAACCAGGTATGGGCATTATGAATTTTTAGTGGTGCCATTTGGACTGTCCAATGCACCAGTTGTCTTTATGTGCTTAATGAATGAAATATTAAGAAATTACTTGGATAAGTTTGTCATAGTATTCCTAGATGACATACTTGTCTATTCTAAGTTAGAGGAAGAGCATCAACATCACCGAAGATTGGTATTGCAAGTGCTGAGGGAACATCAGTTGTATTCCAAGCTTAGTAAGTGTTCTTTTTATCAAGAGAAGATCCATTACTTGGGGCACATTATATCAAAACATGGTATAGCAGTAGACACAGAGAATATTGAAGCCATTAGAGGATGGCCAACACCTAGGAATGTTTCACACGTCATATCTTTTATGGGGTTAGATGGTTACTATAGAATATTTATAGCAAGGTTTTATAAGATTTCTCATCCCATCACTTCTTTGCAAAATAAGGGAATTAAATTTGAATGGACATCTGAGTATGAAGATAACTTTAATTTGTTGAAAGAATTACTCACTAGTGCACCTGTTCTAAGGATTGATGACCCAAATGAAAGTTTTGTGGTATGTACCAATGCATGCCAGGAAGGAATAGGTGGAGTCCTCACTCAAAATGGACATGTCATTAGTTATGAGTCTAGAATGCTTAAGGAACATGAGAGGAACTATGCCACATATGACTTGGAACTTGTTTCCATTGTTCACGCATTAAATATGTGGAGCCATTATCTCATGGGGAAGTGATTTGAACTATGAGTAGACCACTGTGGTCTGAAATATATTTTTGAACAACCAACTTTGAATGCCGGATAAAAAATATGGCTGGAATTTTTAAAAGAATACGACTTTGACATCAAGCATATCAAAGGAAAAGAAAATAAAGTTGTTGATGCACTTAGCAGAAGAGTACATCTCCTGCATGCTACAACTGCCAATATGCATCAATCAGACTCTAAGAGTAGAATTTTAGATGTTGTTGTTACTGATCAACATTACCTTTAGGTAACAACAAGAGGATGTACCAAAAAAAATGAAAGAGTATGAGATGAAGGAAGATGGATTACTTATGCATAAAAATAGAATTTATGTTCCTAGTTCCAGAGAAATCAGGAATTTGGTATTAAAAGAAATGCATAATGTTCCATATGATGGACATCTCGGTTACCAGAAAACAATTGCAACAATAAGAAGCCAATTCTTTTGGTTGGGAATGAAAAAGGATGTTTCTGATCACATTGCCAGATGTATGGAATGTCAGAGAGAGAAGGCTGAGCATAGGCACCCAACAAGTTTGCTACAACCATTACCGATTCCAGAGAAGAAATGGGAAGTGGTAACCATTGAATTTATAACAAAATTTCCCAGGACAACAAGACAACATGATTCAATCACGATAGTGGTTGATAAATTAACAAAGGTTGCTCATTTTGTTCCTATAAAAAAATCATACAACAACCAATATTGCAGAGATTTACATGAAAGAGATTGATAGGTTGCATGGGATACCTAGGAAAATTGTCTCAGACAAAGACACAAAGTTTACTTCAAATTTCTAGAGGGGATTATTTAAAGGATTTGGTACAAATCTAAACTTTAGCACATCATACCTTCCATAGTCAGATGGCCAGACATAGTGATTCAATTGAGTAATTGAAGGCATGCTGAGAATGTATGTGATGGATAAACCATCTAACTGGGAAGATTACTTACAGTTGGTTGAGTTTTCCTATAATAATGGGTATCAAGCTTCATTGAAAATGATCCCATTTGAAGCTTTGTATGGTAGGAAATGCAATACTCCAGTGAGTTGAGACAACCCAACAGACATAGTAGTACTTGGGCCCAAATTTCTCAAGGATATGGAAGACCAGATGGTTAAGATTAAGACGAATTTAAAGGAAGCTCAAGATAGACAGAAATTTTATGCAGATAAGAACAAGACAACTAGAGAACTTAAAGTGGGGGAGCATGTGCTTTTAAAAGTGAAGCCCAAGAAGAGCTCTTTGAATTTGGGTAGTTGTACAAAGCTGGTAGCCATATTTTGTGGTCCATTTGAGATATTGGACATAATAGGGCCAGTTTCATACATGCTTGCATTTCTTGCTTCCATGAATGTGCATAATGTGTCATGTATCTTTGCTAAAAAAATATGTACATGATCCTAACCATGTTATTGATTGGCACATGATTCAGGTAGAGATAGAGGGAGACTTTCAGGTCGATCCAATGCAAATATTGGACAAAAAGGTCAAAATGCTCTAGAATCGAGTTATAGGGATGGTAAAAGTCCAGTGGACCTGCTACGGTCCTGAAGATGCTACCTAGGAACATGAAGATGCCATGCGGGCAGAGTACCCACATCTCTTTGAATAAATTTTGAGATTTTGATATCTGTTTTGTATATACAACGAGGACAGTGCAAAAATAAGTGGGAGGGGATGTAACACCTCGGGTTTTGAACCCCGTATTAAATATTGCATTTTGTTAAGCTATGAAAGGCCAGAGTGCCTAAACAATTATTAAGAGGCCAGTGTGCCTATGAAATGTAATGTTTTGATCATTATGAATAATACATACATCGATGGCTGCTAGAGGTGTTATCACACTAAGTTGCCTTGGGTTTTTTAGTTTGTTTCAATATTTTCCTAAGCCTTAGATTTTGATTTTTTAAATTTCACTCCTTTTAAAATTGTGTTTGTTAGGACCCCCTTGATAAATAAAGTGTTGAGTCATGACTTATGTTTTGATCCTCATGTGAATTTGGACTTAGGACTGTTTTTGTTCATGAATTAACTTTGATCCCCCCTCATGATTTGTCACTAGGATCGATCCTCTCCACGAATAGATTGATTTGACAGACCATTTTCCTCATTCATGCCCTTGTAGCCATGCCTTGCTGTCCTTTGCTTACCTGTCCAATTATTTTTTGAAATGGAGCGCTGCTCACTCATCAGGAATTTTCGTAGCGCCTTTCCCGTTCATCATATTCCACCTTGAGTTATGATTACAATGATGATGACATATTCCTTGTTTTCAGCCCTAGAAGTTGGTTAAAATATGCCTTCAAGATCTCGTATTTACGAGCTCTGATAACAGTTTGTGATTTTGAAAAAATAAATATTTATGCGCTGCACAAACTCCCAGTTTTGACCAGTTGACAAAAGTGCTACCAGATCCAATGTTGAGATAGATTCGTTGGTTGGGATGTTCGTGACTTCTTTATGAAATCTCGCTGAGGCATCAAACAAATTTTTATTCCACAAGTATCTCGTGTTTCCTCCTCTGGACGTAATTTCAAAGAGATTTAGCGCTCAGAGTTTTGGATTATCGGGCTTGCATAGTTGAAGGAGACCTTTCCTCACACCATTCTATCCTTGTTTCCTCTCCTTTCAAACCTGCAAATTTCACTACCTGTATGTCGAATTCTGATACATCCGCCCACTATAGTTACTAATCTCACAACATCTAAACAATTCTATCCTTTGCATATGCAATGCGCTACCTAGAGGCGCTGCTTAATCACACTGTGTCTCCCTTGCTTCCTTTGACACTTGAGTCAGGCATTTTCTACCCAGTTTCAAAGGCCAAGTATAGAGTACCCTCTCATTGTCTAAGTGTTCAATACTTGAACAAATCCAAGGGAGGGATTTCCACAGCCAAGTTTAGCTTACTAGCAATCAGTCTGGTTTAAGGAAGTTCTTGTAAAAGTGCAGCCTTGTCCATTTGAAGCTTGATTTTAGGTCCTCCTGGTCATTACCACCCCATAGCCATAAGAAGCTCTCATCCTAAGCTATGGATATGCCTCAGATGAAGAAGTCACACAAGGGGGGCAAGGTAGTTATAATTGAATCTGTGGATATGCATATTTTTGAGACAGAGCCCATGGCAAGAGAAGTTTTTCAAAGAGTGGGATGCCTCTCTTTCTGCCGGAATATGCAAAGAGGTCATCCTGAGCTGACAAGGCAATTTTCCTTACATTTTGATGGCTGGAAGACCAAGGTAGGGGATTTAGAATTCGAGGTGACTGGCCTCTATTTCAGCTACAACATGAATCCCTATCACAGGTGAGAAATGGTTTAAAGCCATGGCTTTGAACACAACCTATGCCAAATATTTCCTTAAGCCTGAACATCAAGCGAGTGATTTGTCTAAAGGTGTGCCAAGGAATCAGCTGATTGAGAAGTTTGACAAGATATTGAGGATCATTCATAGATAATTTACATGTGAAGGGAGGTTTAACACATTATACCAGTGCCATATAAGGCTTCTGCTGCATTTTACTGGTAAAATTGAAATAAATATTCCTTACTATTTGCTAAGGAGCATAGGTAAGATGTCAGACAATATTCAATCCAAGTCGAAGAATGTGGATACTAACATATTCCACTCTAAATTGATTAGAATGCTAGTTTTTGAAGAACTAGGTAAGAAAGATATCTCATGGGAACATTTTGTTGTTGCTTCCCACTTAAAGTTGGATATAGTAGCCACTCCTCAATCACAAAAAGCAAGCCCTTTATAATCCACTAGTGCTGCTAAAGCAGGTACCAACAAGAAGAGAAAGGGAAGATTTCTTGTTCAAGTTTTAGAGGTCATCAAGGAGGTCATAGGAACTGAGGAGGAAGCTTGTCATTCCACACAGAGAGATTTTTCACCTTCTCCTCCACCAGAGTTAGAAGAAGTTCCTTCTACTACTAAAACTTCAACAAAGAAAGGGAAGAAGCTACACTTCTCCTCATCTCCTCAAGCAACCAGTACCAAGGTCAGGAAACCTTTCACAAGATCATCAACTCCTAAAGAGGTTGTTGAAGAACAGTCCCTACCAAAATCCTCTATCCTACAAAATAAGAAAGGGAAAGGCATTGTAAATTCTGTGGAGAATAAAGAAGAAACCCCTGTGTAGAAGAAGAAAGATAAAGACAGTGGTATCAAGAAGCCTGATGAGATAGACAAGGTAATTCCTATGCAGTAGGAAGAGGAGACCATGAAAAATCCTGTTGAGACTATTCATGTCACTACTCCACCTGACAACTAGACATTCAAAAGATTAATCAGACAACTTAGGGATGCTAGGAAGGAGGTGGCTCAGTTGAAAACATAAGCCATGTCTGACAGGGTTAAGATGAAATAAATCATGGATGGCTACAACCACACTCTTGACCTGGAAAGGTTTGCAACAACAAAGGCCCAACCTCTCCATAGGCAACTCAAAAACCTTTACAAGTAGAACAAAGGCTTTCAGTCTTAGAACAAGAAGCTCAAAGCAAAGTTGCAACATTTTCAAGATGAAGTGGCTCAAAGGGACTTGAAGATATTGGTTGAAGCTGCTATTGAAAAGGAGACACCAACAACCAAGGAGAGCATAGCTCCACTGAAGAAGCTTGTCACTGCTAAAAGGAAGAAACACGTTGTGCCAAAGGAGGATCCTCCTTCTACAAGAAAGAGTGTCAGGTTAAGTGTCAGAGTGACGAAGTAGCCGGTGAAAGGTGAGCCCCATTTTTGAAGATGGTTCCTTTTTGTGAAGATAAAATGTCGTTGAAACACTACCTCTGCCACCTATATAGGCTTGTAAGTGCTTTCTGTTCAGAGTTTTTGGATTTTTGTGAAGTATCAACTCCTTCAATAGTAATAGTGCAGACATTCCGTAGCGCTATGGCGCTACGAAATAGTCTATTTTTGGTGTTCCATTGGTTTGCTACCTACAGTGCTGCCAAATCACCTAAATCTAATTCTTCTACTACTCAAGGTTGCTACTCGTTCTACACATGTCCAAGTGAAGGTGCTGCGTATTTTGATGGCGCTACCTAAAATTTGCACAGAGACACACAACGGGCGCTACCTAAGTTCGCTACCGAATTTCTGGCAGAGACAAAATTTGCACAGAAATGCACCAGAGTGGCGCTACCGAAATTCGCTACCTAAATTATCACAGAGACCGAAGTTTGCACATAGGACAGGAAGGTTTGGCGCTACCTTTTATACTTGTCTAGTTTTGGGGTTGTGCTACAGAATCTCATGAAATTTGGTGAAGGCACTACTCAGAATGCTACCCAAAGATGATACCAACAGATACTAGGTATTCAGGAGGGTCGAGCTAACAACTTTTGGATAGTTGATGATGGAGAGAATTGTAGAAACATCAGCTGGCAGCATGATGATAGCCACATGCCCCTGAAAGACACATGGCAAACAAGGAATTGCACACCAAAGGGGGATCAAGTTAGTTTGAAGATTGGTTGGATTAGTCACCAACACTTTCCTATTTTATAGCATAGGTTGTTAGTCAAGTTGTTAAGTGAAATAAATTCTTAGATATTTTCATGGGAAGAAGGCCAACTCACACCTCCATCCGTTGCCTCCCTCTTTGTTATAAATAGATAGATGAAATGCTTTAGTAGGTTCTAATGGTTGAGCAAGGCTCACTTATATTGTAATATTTTGATGAAGTTACTGTGAACTGGCTATGTACTTGATTTAAGACATCTTGGTTAATATAAATCAAATTCTCTTTCCAACTTATTTGCTTTTGATGCTAAAGTGTTCATGTTTTGAATGATTCACATGAACGGTTGTGGTGATATTATGATGCATGTTTGACTATTATATTATCACGATGTTTCTTTAGTATCCTTAAGTTCTGAACTCAAGAAGATATCGTGTTAAGATTCTTTCTTGCTTAGGTTGTTTGCAGACCTGATGTTTACAACAACCCCTACATTCCTCTCACTCAAGTCTTTCGTCTGTTCATACTTACTCCCAATTACTGATTGAAGTTAGCCAAGACCTTGATTGCTCATGCATGCTAGCCCTGATTTCTGAGTTGAAACATTATCATCTTGAGTCTTATCCATTTGACCCCTCAAAACTCTTTTACATTCACATATAACCTGATGGGTATTGGGCTTGCCTTCCATGCAATATGAAGGTGATTCCTAGTGCTAACAAGAGGGACATGAACAAGAGTTATAGGGGGATATGATTCCACAAGAGAGGGGGCTTGAGGGGATAATTACTTACTTATTTTATTTTATTTACCCATTATTGTCTTAATGGAGAATAATAGTTACATGAGCTTCTTGGGGGGGGGGGAGGCCAAGTGGTTCCTTAATTCCAAGAATTACATAAACCCATCCTTGGTCTGTTTTGGGGTTCTCACTCCCGCTCTCGTTCTTGTTCTGCTGCTGGTTTCTTTTGTTTCACTCATGCAATCATTAAACCAATTGCTCATTGTTCACACCTTTTGTTGGGAATTCACTCCATTCATTCTACCACCCACTCATATTTCCTCTTTCGTGTCTTGTCTTGGGAAAAGAAAAATGAACTTTTGAAAGGAAACCGTGGTATTGTTGGTTGTAGAGACTGCTGGTGTATTCCAACCATGATTCAAGACATGCATGTCTGATATGCTTTGGTCTGGGCTTAGTTTCTCTTACTGCTGCGAGTCCTAAGAGTCCTAGCATGGAGATTCTGGACTAGCTACAATGGAGCCCTATAAGGAGATGGACATCATGAGGAACTGTATGGCAGAGAAGGGGGTCCATTCTCTTGGGTTGTGTAGACTGGGTAGAAGAGTTTTTGATACTTGGATTGCTGTGGGTGTTGAGAATCCGTGAGAGCTTGAGTGCTGATTGGTTTGGGAAGCCGAGTGACACTCTAGAACCATCCTTATGGATTCATAGCCCTAGCTCGGGGATGAAATTATTGTTGAGACTTGGAACAACAACGTCTACGGTTGGGTGGAACTTCCTTGGTGTGCAACTAGTTGGTGTCTTGTCTTAGAAAATACAAGTTATCTCTGTTATGGTTATTTACCTATGTATCTTTATTTTCACCATGTATTTAATTATCTATGAATTTCACATCTATAATATGCATACTTGCTGGTTATTTCATTCATCCTTGTTATTTAAAGTTAGATTAGAGGTCGAATTAGTCCAGAAGGGGACTTGAAGTTAGCGTGCTCGGCTTGTGGGTGTCTGGGTACGTTACAGGTCAAAATGATGAAGGAATCCCCCAAAATGAACTAATTTCCCCAAAATATATGTGCATGTTCCCAACTTGACACTTGTCATGTTGGGAACTACATGGGCCTCCCACATGGTGATACGTTCCACCTTAGGGACTTAGGATAAAATGAATATCCCATACTTTAGACTTTAGACTTTAGGAATATTAATAAAATATTCCTTTGGTCTTAAGCTCCCTTAGCTTAGCCCATTTCCTAAACTCTTAACCCCCCATTTCCCTTTCTAGTGGAGTTTATCCCCCCATCTCTTTTGTTTGGTTGGTCTGCATGCAGTGGTATACTTAATTAATAATATGAGTATGATTTACAATTACAATATAGGCATGATGTCCTTTAGCATCCATGCTCCTTGGCCTAATAGTCATATAAGAATTCTATCCTATAATAACCTGGCTCACCAACCTATAAAACACAACATATATACAAAGTCTCCCTGGCCTTAAGATAACACACTCAATCCGGTGTGCGCATAACTCTGGAATGTGCACACTCTTCTTTTGGTATGAGATTCCTGTGCACTGACTCAATGCAGGCATAATCAGATCAAATACCATGTATTGTCAGCTCACTAGCTTATAATCATATTTACATTTACATTTACAATTGGGGTTCATCTTAGGGGTATTACATTCCCATCCCCCTTATTTATGCATTGTCCTCAATGCATTATATACCATGTAGAATTCAAAATTCCTCAAAAAACTCCATGCGTTTGCTAATGAAGCTTGTTATCCACCTGGTTCTCTTCTTTCAAGCACCAATTCAAGTATTCATGCCGCAACTGAAAGTCATTTTCTCTATTCCATAGAGATGCTTCATGAAAGAATTCAACTCATTGTTCCTTTTGGCACACCCTCATTATGACAAATACCATGCCATAAGCATCCTTGAGTTGCATATTCCTTGTTGCACTCACCCTTCTAGGCTCAGGTATCCCTTCACTGCTACACAATCCCTTAGTGATCCATCTTGCCAAGGCTTTCACACACAAGGAGAGCGCTAACTCATTACTAGAACCACACCAAGGTTCTACATTTATAGGGCTCCAGTGTTTCCAACAATAGTTTTTCTACATTTAACTCACCTGCATCACCCACATACAATTATTATGAGAGATTATTATAAAAACTTCATTTTAGAAATTCAAATTTATTTCATAAATAAAATCCATTGTTCCCAAAATACAAAATTTTGTCTCATAGATTTCTTGGCTGTTGCAACAACATGTAGTAATTTTTATCATGGCTTTCCGCAGTATCATAGTTGAGACCACTTTTCCTGCAATCTTTTCCAACTTGCATTCATTCAACAAATTATTAGTATGCCATGCACCATAAAATTCTATTGTAATAGTTACAAAAGCTCACAAGTAATTCCAGAATTGTCCACACTTAAAAATTTCCATCACCAGCTATCAAGTAATTTATTAAATAGAATAAAATTACCAGTCTATGCATATGCATGTTCACAATTAATATCAAAAATTTCATTACTCTACTTTATGAAAATAAAATTCCTGTAGTCAATGCTCATGTGACTACTCGACTTGCAACTTTCCTGTTGCAATGTCTAACAACCCTTGAATTGTCTTCAACTCCATGAGTGAGCAATAATTGTAACATTTAAGCTATTAGCATAATCATTTCCATTAAATAACATGTATGTGTGAACTCACAAAAATGCATTCAATAATTCACTCAAGTATAACAATTTGTTATGCATAAGTGTAAGTCTACCACTTACTATGCATGAGTGTAATTCTCAATGCATATCTATTCACTACATTTTTCCATTGATTTTCATAATGATCCATATCTAAGTCATGTATCTCATAGTTGGTAAATTAGAAATCTTTCAAATGCCTTGACACATTCTCCATACACTTCCTACTGTCTTCTTAATTAATTGTATGCCTTCCTTTTCAACCCAAACACTACACCAATAATACAATTCTGTGGTGTTCATTAGTGTTAGCAAAAAGGTTGCAATCCAAATATTATTTAGAAGTAGGAAGTTCATTGGATATTTATGTGGTACATAGCCTTTCCATAACCATAACTTGCCATAACCAACCATGTCCTGGTCTCATACATGAATAGCTTTTCTGGCATCCATTCTTATAACATGTTCATACCTTTTATTGCCTTGTTTATTAGCTCATATCCAATTAACATGACATGTCACTATGTCATTGTATGCATTCAAAAGATAAAAATATTTTATAATTATTACATGCCTCCAACCTTTACCACATCCAGTGGCATTTTATTCACATCAATACATTCAACTAATAAAATAATGTGATTTTATAAAATAAAACTCGATGAAGAAATTCTTACCTAAATTCCCTCCATCAATTATACAATAAGAGTACATAAAACTCATACCTGCATAGATGCCATTAAATGGATTTATGATTCATGGATAGATGATAACAATAGAATCTCCCATGCTTCGAATATAAGACTTATAATCCACTCTTCAACTTTTTGTTGCTTCCTTCTATAAGTAGCAACATTAGTAGCAACACTTGCAAACATGCAAGAATTCTCTCTTTCCTGGTACAACAACCACCATTAGAAGCTTTCATATTAATATATATTCAACAATAGACTAATCCTAATCTTATTATTTTATATATGTATATTAACAAATTGGCATTCGTCAATTCATATTTGTATGCACTAATAATGCATCATCAACATGCTCCTAAATGCATTTGCATGTCAATTTCCTGTACTATGTATGGTTTTCCAACAATCCATAACATAATTTTTTCTACAGTAATTGTAGCAACCTCTTTCTCCTTGCATCACTTTTCTTTGTTGTTCCTAGAAGTCTTCAATTCTTCCCAGATTCTTGAATATTCTTGTGTTCTTATAAAAGAAAACAATGTGCCTAATTGTTCTCTATATTGAGTATTTTGCCATCCCAACCTTTCTTATCTACTTTGCACACTTGTAACCATATATTATGTTGATATTAATTTTCAACATTCCACTATTACTTGGATCCCTTTGATCCAACTCCTACATGACCAAATTACATTTCCAGTCATGCTCTCTAATTAACCTTGGATATTTAATGCCAATTATTTATTGAAACAAACTGATTCTGCCTTTCCATGACTAAACATATCAACACTTGGAGTTGCTTACTGAACCATTACTTTCTCCTGTCGTGACCCATCTGATTTCAACCTGACTTGCATAATCAACTTCCATCATACCATATTGATGCACCTATTCCTTATTCTCCATGTTTGAATCCTTTTGGATTAACATCCTAATGTACCCTGTGAATGCACTCATCTCTTGGGAATGTACTCAACATTCCTTCCCATTGTTGTTAGAGTTCCTCGAATGTTGCAGAAGACTATGTATAACTTAGTATCCATCTATTGGTACCTTTCAACTATCTTAATTTACTCATGAACTTCATCTAGTCTCTAATACATTTATCTTTGAGTAATTCCTCTGTTAGGAGTTTTATTGCATCATTCTATATCCAATCTTTCCATAGTATATTGTTTTATGCCTCAACCGACACTCCTTATGTGCACCTTCATTTATTTACCCTTGAAGTGATGCCCTTCGTACCATGCTTCCATTGCGCACTTCGACAACCATAAGGGAAGCATTACTCTATAATTGCATAGCTAATCCCTGGAGATGCTGCACTCTTTATCCATATATGCATTAAGCCTCTCCCTTTATCTGATTACTATCATCCTAATAGTCAATTCCTTTTATAATAGATCTGACTCCAATGTATTGCTTAATCTGTATATTGGTTTATTTGGGAGTGAATGGACTTACACTATTTCATTGACTACATGATCTATTCCTTTGCCCAGATTCCATTGAGTACTTGACTAACATGAGTGGACTTCCTGTAGTGGCTTCCGAAGACTTTATGGCTGCACCTAGATTCATACCTTAATATTTTGTAGTCTTGGATTTTGATCATCTTATGAAATATTTTTGTCATAGCACTCTTGCCCTGAGTAACTTGCTTACATTTAACTAAATTTCAACCTTCTCACCTATTATTAACTAAATGTTGTTAACTCTGCAAAATTTGCAGCCAACAAAATTTGTTAGGCTAAATAATTTAACAAATTTATGAATTTATGTACAATTTTGTTCCAATAATGCATCATAATTCCTTCTTCTAATCTATTGTGAAAATTAACTACCCAAGTCAATTTTTTGGGTGGATACTTAGACTCCCTTATCCAAGACCTTTCCAATGAATACTGCCTTTCTCAATTCTAAGTCTAGAGCAGAAAGTTATGGTCATTTGAAAATTTCCCATTAATTTCTCTTGTTCACACTTCAACTAGGTGCAAATCTGAACTGTAATTATGAATTTTTGCACATGTTCCATTGGATTTTTGGTAGGATCCCAGTTGGGTTTCTTAATATACATATTTTGGACAGTCTGTCCAACTTTCACCTCTTTCTGAGTTCTAGGATGCTAGTTACAACCTGCTGAAATTCTAGGCCAATTAGTGTTTTTGGCCTTGAATGCTACAGGTACTTTATGTGCCATCTTAAACATTTTTAACATGCCCAAAATTTTAATTCAGCTCCATGACTGTGTTTTATGGTGCAATAGATTTTCTGATGGTCTGAGTCAAAGTTCTATGATGCAAACCCCCACCCCTCCTAGGGGGCACGCGCGACCTCCCGGTCTAGGATCTTCTTCTGGATTTGAATTAGCTCTTGGATCCGTGTTGGATGCTCTCTTAATGTACACATGTCCTTTTTATTTTTTTATGAAGGTCCAAAAAAACCCACGGGCACTTTAATTTGGGCCCCTTTCACCTAGAATCAAAACCATAGGCGCTAGCCCCTTTTCTTCAACATAAATCTCACGTGACCACGGGCTAGAACCAAGCGCTCAACTAAAAGGCACTATCCGGAGCTCTGGGACTTCGACGCTCCGTGAACATTCAAATTTTCAACATTCCAATATCCTAGAGTGGTTACTGACCGAATTCGGTCATAAAGTAACTTTGACCAGTGGGTGTAGGTCTTCTACCTATCCTTCCTCTCTCCAAACTCTTACAACCAGATTTGATGGCTGGGGGGATTCTATGCCCTCCTCCATGATCTATGGTGGATATTCACTTTAGGACTCCGATATTTGGGATTTTTCATGACTCCAACACTTAAATCTTCCAGAATGCCCAATTAGCGAACTCCCAAAGAGTTTAGGGATCAACAATCCACACTTTTCTCCTTGATCTATGACTGAGATAAAATTCGGGACTCTGGGACTCTGGGATTTGGAGTTTTCCAACTCCAACACACGCTACCTCCCAGATTTATGAATGTCGAACTGAAATCGATGGCTCACACTCCTCCCATAGCCAATGAATATGATTAACTATGAGCTTCGGGCTTCGGGGCTTCTCACTCCAGACGACCACCACACTCTCGAACTGCCGAATGCCGAACTTAAATCAATGGATCACACTCCTACCACAACCAACGATTGTAATTAAATATGGGCTTCAGGCTTTGGGGATTCTCGCTCGAGACGACCACCACACTCTTGAACTACCAAACGTCTAACTGAAATCAACGACTCACACTCCTCTCATAGCCAACAACTGTGATTAACTCTAGGCTTCGGGGACTCTCGCTCCAGATGACCACCACGCTCCTGAACTGAAATTGAAGGATCACACTCCTTCCATATCCAACGATTGTGATTAACTTTGGGCTTCGGGTTTCAGGGCTTCTCGCTTTAGACGACCACCACACTCCCAAACTTTCAAACGTCTAATTGGTGAAGGGAAGAGATCTACGACTGATACTCTCCTTTGATAAATGACTATGATTAACTACGGTACTTCGGATATTTGAGACTTTTCAAACCAAAATAAATTTCACCCACAATCCTCTAGATAGCTTAATTTCCAAATACTTGGAAATATACGAACACGTGTACCCAACAACCGACAGTCAGGATTTACTCCAGAATTCGGGACTTCGGAGAATCCTCCACTAAGTGCAACCACAACCAATTTATCCTAGAGTGTCGAATTGACGAACCACTCAGGGATCCAACTACTCACACTCTCCTAGTGATCTACGATGTAGATTCACTCTGGGACTTTGTAGCTTCGAGGATTTCTCCTCGCGACACAAGGGTCAATTTTTTCCCGAAGTGTCGAATCTCTTAATTGTGAGATCTATGACTCACATTCCATGATGGGATCTATGGATGAGATCCCTCTTTGACCAAGACTTACAGCATGAGAAATCCGATCGATGGTTCCCATTCTCATGTGCTTAGATCCAATGGCTGGGATCTGATCTCCTCTGTCCTATGTTCTCCTCTCATTTGGGTTTGATCCAACGACCCATATCTAATCTTGCATCCCAAATCAACAACTATTATGGTTTCTCTCCTTTGTGGCTCTGGTTCTATCCAACGAAGGATTTCTAAATATTTCAAAGGCTTGACCTTTGATCTCTCCATTGCAGGGTCAACTCCTTGGCCTTTCCTTGCTTTCTCGAACCGCTACACCTCTTGAGCTTGGAACTTGTAATAAGTTCTCCTGCACACACTTGCACTTCTCTTATAGTCTGAAACTTAGAATGTTCTCGCCCTCTTCAATCCTTGCATAGGATATACACACACTAGTTCTATCTCTCTTGATCTTTCAACCCTTAAAAATTCAAAGGGGCTAGGCCCTTTGTTCTTTCAAATGACTACTTGTTCCCTCTTGGCACACCTGCTCTTTCTCCCAAGATTTCAAACAAAGTCAAAGTGTTCTCTCAGCGCCCTCCTGGCATCCTTCAACTTCAAATTTGACCAATTCCAGGTTTGAATTTGCTAGAACAAATATTAAATTAAGAATATCTCACCACTTGGCCAAATTTCTCAAATTTCCAATGAATTTAACAACATAAATTGGGGCTTTTGCCCAATTCCATGCAATTTCTTATGATTTTTACCATGGACGCACTGTAACTTGAAATTTGGCCTCTTCAAAATCAATTCTCTATGAAATTTCGCTTCAATTCAACTTGCTCGGCCCATCCAGGCTCAATGTTGAAAACTGGAGCTTTGATACCATATTGTAACATCCCCATCCACCTGCTACTGGGATATGCCACACAAAAAATTTTCGAACTGTAAACAAAATTTAAGACATACAAATACTCTACAAATACATGGATTCATACAAAATAATAATAAAAATACACATGCAACATACACAGGAAAACCCATAAAAACAAATGCATAAATAATGATGCAACACATAATTTAACACACAATGGACACTTATCTTTGATAAAAATATCACCAACTACGTGCAAACCTTCCACATTTCTCCCAACCATAGAACACATTGCTCGTAATCTCAGCATTGGGTCACCCCTGAGCCGAGGCTAAACTCTACCAGGGAAAAGGGAATACTAAGCGAGTCTAAGGTCTGATAAGCAACATAATTGCTCAGTCCAAGGTGCCCAACTGCTGCAACTATCCTATAGTCTCTCATTCCCCACATGATTTTCCCACCCCAGGAAGTGTTCCCCTTCTTTACTCAACAATCCCTCGGATGCCTCACTTCCCTTCTGAGGCTTCAGCAACAAGCCGAACAAGAAGTCTCAAATTCTGACAATAGCTATTTCCTAGCTATTTCCCAGTGCACCAGGGAATAATTCCGAGTAGTTTCTCGCCTAGAGAAAACTACTGATGGGCCTGACAACCCGCCTCTTCAGCTTGCATTCAAACCAAGTTTCTTGCTGTCCACAATGCTAAGATTTCCAAGTTCATGTATGGTGATCACAACAACATAGTTCAGATGGTAGGATAATAATGGTCACAATGCTGAAGGAATCCCCCAAAATGAACTAATTTCCCCCAAATATATGTGCATGTTCCCAACTTGACACTTGTCATGTTGGGAATTACATGGCCCTCCCACATGGTGATATGTTCCCCTTTAGGGACTTAGGATAAAATGAATATCCCAAAAGACTTTAGACTTTAGGAATATTAATAAAATATTCCTTTGGGCTTAAGCCCCCTTAGCTTAGCCCCTTTCCTAAACTCTTAGCCCCTCCTTTCCCTTTCTAGGGGAGTTTACCCCCCCATCTCTTTTGTTTGGTCGTTTTGCATGTAATGGTATACTTAATTAATAATATGAGTATGATTTACAATTACAATATAGGCACGATGTCCTTTAGCATCCAGGATCCCTGGCCTAATAATAATATAAGCATTCTATCCTATAATAACGTGGCTCACTAGCCTATAAAACACAACATATATAAAAAGGCTCCTTGGCCTTAAGATCACACACTCAATCCGGTGTGCATAGAACTCTAGAATGTGCACACTCTTCTTTTGGTATGAGATTCCTACACACTGACTCAATGCACACAAAATCATACCAAAGACCCTGTATCCTCAACTCACCAACTTATAAGCATATTTACATTTACATTTACAATTGTGGTTTAGCCTAGGGGTATTACAAAATGTGTGGCAATAATACTACAATAAACCATTCTCTGTGTTGTTGATCATGAATTTGAAATGTCAACCTACCCATCAAATCCTTGAATATTTGATAATAGTCCCACATTGACTCAGTTTGCACTTGTTTGAATTCCTTCAATTTTGTGATGTATTGCGACTTAGAATTTAGCTTCTTTAACTCTTTCAATACTTCTTGCAAAATTCCTGCTAGTGTCCTTGCTTGACCTACTAGTGTAGTACTCTACAATTTCATGTACCATCCTAATGCATTACCTCTAAACGTTGTTACCAACTACACAATCTTTGTGGCCTCATCATGGACATTCTTCACATCCCAAATTGTCTCACATACAAATAGATGTTGTTCTGGGTCCTCCGACCCAAATCCCTAGAACACATGCATTCTCAATTTGTTTTCTAACCTTTGCATGGTGTTTTGTGTAGTACCTCCCCCCGATGATGCTGGCTTACTCTGACTTGATGTATTGCTTCTATGACTCTAGTTGTTGTTTTTTTTTGTCTTCTACTAAATATAAGTTCTTTTAACAAATCCTCAAATGATATCTCACATCTAGGTGATGCACATGGGGTTGTGGAATCGACACATGATACAACCTAAGTAGGACTTAATAGCTCTTCTATTATGGGATTGAACTAAGAATCCTCTTCCTCTCCTTCTATGTAAGGTATTTCTACGATCTAGACTATTGTTTAGGGTTCTCTCCTCTCATACTCACTACACGACTCTCCTTTATCAACTCCAGTCTTCAACCTATTCTACCTTCTTCCATTGCGCAATAATCCAAACTCATATTCTTCTTCTGGTATACCTTCCTCATTTCTCTGCATCCTTATTCCTTCCCTTCCTTAGTCATTTCTTTCTTCATTTCTTCCTACTTTCAGACGATCCCCTGGTCATCCCCTAGTTCCCCTATGTGTGTGAAGCCCCTTATTAGTCACATTTCATCATCATCACACATTTGTTGCACAACAACATATTTATCTAGGTACCTAGTGCTTTCATAATCCTTCCACGTGGACCCTTAAGGAAATCCCTCTATGTGACACTATATGACTAGGTAAAATCTACTTCAAATTCCATAATATAAGCCCCCTATATTTTATTCAACCAGAAATCGAATGTGCGAGAAGTAGTATTACTTATACAATTCGATTATCTTACCAACTCAAGGGTCTAGTTCCTCAGGGATGCAGTACAATATCTTCCGGTATTCTCCACTAGTCTTTCTAACCATTTAGTGAAAATAATCAGAAATTCACCAAAGAAAATATCATGCAGCTCCGTGAACACATACCTTTGCAACCATTTTTCATCGCTCATTTGGGGGTTTCTATTCTCTCCTTTGGAAAAATCATGTTCCTTCCTTTCTATCCATTCGACGATCTCTTTCTTATTCAGCGCCCAAAACATTCCCTCAATTATAGATTTTGGGTCTTGGCAACAAAACCATTTGTTGGTGCGTGATTATAAGACCCTAGATTCAATTTATTCAACCAACAAAACCCTTTAGATACCATCCCTTTCGACATCACCTACATGCAAGGGAAGTCTCACTTGAGGTATCTACTAGGGTTACAAGAACCAATTTTCTGCAGGGACAAGGGGATGTGGGTCTATCATCATATCCATTACTATTTATCCACCATGTGCGCATTATATTTATTCATATCCTTTGATTAGTTAACAAAATCTATTGTGCATAACCCTTATAACATAAATTGCAACATAAGTAACCCATTGTATCATTCATATATAGTAAACATATCTATACTAATCATGCATAAACAAAACATCCATGAACAAACACATCAAAGGACACATTCAAACACATGATTTAACGTGGTTCACCCAATTCTTGGGCTACATCCACAATGGTTGGATTCTATATTATTCTTCATTTTGTAATCACCTTAGGCCTATGTAGTGCGCTTATAATAGGTACATCATATTTTATCCCCAATCTAGCCTAGTTGCTCTGCAATGCACACCTCTCTCTCTACAAAATCTCTCCCAAACCCTAAGTAAATATCATCCCTCATAATAAAACTAAACCCAATTTTCAACAGTTTAGTCCTCCCCAACCCCTTACATATGTATACATAGAATTAGGGCTCATAACCCTAACAATTTATCCCAAAACCCTAATATGTCCTTGTTGTTTTTCTTCTTTTTCGCCAACATGCTGCTTTTCCTTCTTTTTCACCAGTATGTTGCTTTTCCTTATTTTACACATGCATACTGATTTTCCTTATTTTGTGTCTGCATGATACTTTTCCTTGTTTATTTTTCATGTGCTTTGACTTATGCTTTGACCCTACAAACTGCTCCCTTTCCTGCTTTTGCACACACTCTTCAAAACTTAGTTATTAAAAATGCCTGTCCAACAAGAATTTTGGTTACGTTTTGGATCTATGCCACAATAAGTTATATAAGAAAATACATTTATAAGATGGACCAGATGCATGACAGAGTGAACTTTAAGGTGTCAAAGTGCGTGATAGGAGGAAGCATGATGGAGTGGGGCGCAAAAGGAGAAAAACAGTTATAGACCATTGGGTTTTTGGGACTTTTTGTCCACTTTGTAATGAGCTTAGCCCTATTTTGATGTATAAATATGTAAATGGTTTTTGGGTAAAAGGGTTTGACATGTATGAAGTTCTATTTTCTTTTGGGGAAAGTTGAGTTGATCAAAGGGATAATTTTTTAGGTATGATTGAGGTGTGAAGCTCACACTGCAGCAGAATGGCTAGGCAGGTTTGGATAATGTTACTATTGCATATTTTGTAGCGTAGTGCGAAGATGTAAGAAGATTATCAATGACCAATAAAATAATTTATTTGTTGTGGACGTAGCCCAAGTTGGGTGAACCACATTAAACCTGTGTGTTGTGATGTTTTATGTTTGCATATTATGATTCTATTGCGCAATGATGATAATGCTTAAGTATGATGATGAATGTGTTAGTCATATATGATGTTATAATTTTGCACACTAAAGTAACTAATAATTGAATGAATATCAAAGTAAAGGAATGTCACACACATGGTACGCCACATGTTAAGTAATTTTTAATAATGGAAACTGCACAAATGAGTAGATGGTTAGTAAAGACATGGTGAATGCCTCACTTCCCCTCATCATTGGAGAACCTTGGTTCCTATAGCCCGTCTATATGCCTTGGGTGAGACTTCACTTGCTCTGTAGGTGATGCCGAAAGGGTCAGTTTCTAAATGTTTTTTTTAGTATATTGATGATTAACCCTGGGTTTGCCCACTGTGCCAATATCTATCCCGACTAGAAACAAGAGAATAATTGACATGGATAGATGACAACTTATGTGATGCACACTTATTCCTGGTTGAGGTCATCCCCAAGGACTTAGAAGAAATAGTACAATTTTTGGAGGAGGGGAGGGCCCCTAAAGATCTTCCCGCAAACAAAAAGAAGGTTCTAGGATTAAAATAAAAACCATTCACTCTGATGAATGGATACTTTAATAAACTAGGACCCAACAATATATTAAGAAGATGCACTTTGGAACATGAAAGATAAGATATAATAAAGGAATCTCACATTATCCCTACAAGAGGCAATTATCAAGCTGATATGATAGCATGAAAGATACTTTAGGCGGGCCTTTGGTGGCTGACTTTGCATAAGGATTGTAGAGAAAACGTGAAAGAATGTGAGAGTTGTTGGAATATGGGTTGACCTTTATGGAAAAATAAGATGCCCCTACACTCAAAACCCTAGTTTACCATTTGAAATTTGTGTTATCGACTTCGTGGGACCATTCCAAAAGAGAGATAAATGGATGGAAGCGAAGTACATAATTGCCATCATTGAATACCTGACAAAATGGGCTGAAGAAGAACCAGTCGAATCATGCAAAAAGGAAACTGCAGTAAAATTCATATATGAGAATATAGTGACAATAATTGGATGCCCCCTAACTATAATCAATGATCAAGGAACCCACTTCATCAATGGGGCAATCCAAATTCTTCTAAATAAATTCATGATCGATAATAGAAAAACATTGGCCTATCAAGCCTAAGCTAATGGTGCATTTGAATCCTTCAAAAAAATTCTTCACAAGGGACTAACAAAAATATGTGGGATTGATAAGGATGATTGGGATAATAAGGTCCCTGCAGTAGTGTGGGAATATAGGAATGCATATAAAAGGTTGACTGGTCAAACACCCTTTAAACTTGTATATAGTCAAGATGCTATAAGCCCCTTACACTTTTGGGAAAATGCAGAAACGTTGGAATATTTACTACGATACGACCTCACACTGAACAAAAAAGAACGCTTCTATCAATTGAATAAATTAGAAGAGGAAAGGATCCTAGCTCTCCATCATCGAGAATTTTAGAAGCAACAACAAAACTCTTTGCATGTTGAACACTTTAAACAAAAGGACATAAAAGCAAGAGATTTGATACTAATGTATGACAGTCGGATAAAAGGGAAGACTAAAAAACTCAAAACTACTTGGTTGGGCCCATATGTGGTTGAATATATCCGATTGACTGGTGCAGCTTAGTTAAGAACCTTACAAGGGAACCTGTTTCAAAAAGTGGTCAAGGGGGTCGCTTAAAGAAATATAACGCATAAAAGTCATGATACTTGTTAGTGAAAACCTCTTCAGAGACTCCAACATGCATCGACTAGGTTGAAAATCACTTGTGGCGGCCTATGTCAAGTCATAACGAAAAATAAAAGAAATAAAGAAATATATAAATAAATAAAAGAGAGAAAAGAAAAATAAATATTAAAATAAAATAGAAGAGAAAAAATAGTCGGTTATGGAGAGTTAGGTATGAAACTGTCAATGGACAGGGAACTCCTTAAGAATACATTACTGACCATGAAAGAACTATAAGAACATATTTCCATCCGATACATCAAAAAATGAAGAGAGAACAGATCCCATGGAGATCACGTTGATAATACAAAGAAGATACAAAGAAGTTGACATAAATCTTAACTCCGAAATAGGATCTTCAACAACCCCTAAACAAATGAGAAAGGGAATCAAGATAGCATGAAATATCCAAATCAAGCAAACATGAAATATCCAAATCAACCGAGTGTGGATTCCTTAAATCAAATAAGCATGAAATCTATAAATCAAGCGATCATGATCATTATATATCTGACTGACATAAAACATTCGACTATAGAAAAGAAAACATGAACAAAGTTGACAAAGGAAAAGGATCCAACATGTTTGGCTGGTTTGATCAAAGATCTTAGATCGACCAGAAGGACCGACTTGACTAGACTACATAAGCTTACAAAAAATTAAGGGTCGACCAAGTTAGAAGAATTCATCAAGAAAAATAAACTGACCCAGTCAGGAGCATCGACCAACAGAAAAATTCCAATTCAATTAAAGCTTGACGAGACACAATCGACCACCAATTCACTATTGGCACATCTATCCACTCACAGAACAAGAAATTATTCCCACCATAAATATCCAAATCAACCGAGTGTGGATTCCTTAAATCAAATAAGCATGAAATCTATAAATCAAGAGATCATGATCATTATATATCTGACTGACATAAAACATTCGACTATAGAAAAGAAAACATGAACAAAGTTGACAAAGGAAAAGGATCCAACATGTTTGGTTGGTTTGATCAAAGATCTTAGATCGACTAGAAGGATCGATTTGACTAGACTACAGAAGCTTACAAAAAATTAAGGGTCGACCAAGTTAGAATAATTCATCAAGAAAAAGAAACCGACCCAGTCAGGAGCATCGACCAACAAAAAAATTCCAATGCAATTAAAGCTTGACGAGACACAATTGACCACCAATTCACTATTGGCACATCTATCCACTCATAGGACAAGAAATTATTCCCACCATAAATGTCAAATCCCCAATACCGATGCTCAAATTTAATTCATCCTTTGCTACCCCACTTATAAATATCAATGCCGCTTATGACTTCACTACTTTATTTTTATTCTTGATCATCCAAGCACAAAAACCCAACAAATACAAATGATCACTCAACTCCAACTCTTTTGAAATCAATTATTCCACTTGACCAAGAACAATTCAAAAACATGTCGAGAATGAGGGGGAAAGTACAAGATTCACTAGTAGAGCCAAGAACCAAGCAAAAAGTTTAACACAACTACAACGACTAAGCTATAAATCCACATGCACAACATTCAACAAGATCATATGGAGGAAATCACTTGGAATAAACATTGGCAGAACTTCATATCTTGGGGCATGGAGGTTGGTGTGTGGAAGGAAGAAACTGAATTTATTGAAAGAGATGGCATTCGACATTATTTCGGTGCCCCGCAGATAATAGATCTCAGGGGATAGAAAGAAGAAGCAACAAAGTTCATAATCTCAGGGGGTTTAATACAATAAACCCATTCAATACCCATTCAAAATCACAGGGGGTTTAATACATAAAATCACAGGGTTACGACATGGGGGAGTGTCAATCCCAAAATCCCCCAATTTAGCCGAATAGATACAATATCTGAGAGGAGGAACCTTTGCAAAGAACTCTAAGAGCCTTCTCACTAATAAATTTATAATGATGCATGAAAAATGGACTTGTGTCATTGTATCATTATGTTTCACCATCACAAGCTGGTCATCAGATGTCAAGCTAACAATGTTGGAGACCATCGGTTGGATTCTACAAAATGGGGAAATGTTTAACTGGGAAGAAAACCTTGCAATCATAATAAAGAGAAACTGCAGAGAATTCGAGGAGTAGAGTTGGGAAATTAGATTTCCATTCCTCTTGATATGGAGTTTTGTGAGTCAGTTCAGTCCATTTGGAGAAGCTGCATTCATAGCAAAGAGAAAAACCTCCATGGAGAATTGCCACATTCTCACACCTAGGGAAATGGGATCATCATAATCTCTTCTGGTCGACGAGATGTTCAAAACATGGGTAGTGAATTTAAAGTATGCTTCTCACAGATGGAGCATGGAACATGTAGTCCATCGATCACTACCACCCCCTACCATATTTAGTGTTGTATCAAAACCACCAAGGTCTGGTGTGGACTTGAGTCGGCATTGACACCTAAGGAGTTGGCCTACAAACCGAAACAACTACAAATTTTTGAAGAATTAGAAAGGAAAATCGGAAAATAATTTCAAGTTCCCCCTAAAGTATTGGAGGTAGACTCGACTCTCATAACTCCGCTCACTGATGTTGAGAAAGAGGAAGAAAAATAAGTAGAAGTATATACTATACTCTTTGTGTAATCCCTTGGCATCCAAGAGGAGTTCCCAATAATATATACACCAACAAAGATAAATTATAAAGAAAGAGGGGAAAAGGACAAACAATTAGTTGTGTTGAATGCACCACCTATAGACATTGACATTAACTGGAAGAAATTTTTCAAGTCAGATCAACCACTCAATTTTGAGGATCCAAACCTGAAAGCAAACTTTGACAGAATTGCCCATAAAGTATTCCAACGGGTCAATAAGAAGGATAAATAATCTTGTTAGGAGACGAATACAACGTGGAAAATCATGTAATTGAGTGTTGGTCCAACATTCAAAGATTTCATGACTCAAATTAAAGAAACCCACGCCAAATCCATGAAATCCAAAGAAACAATTGAAAAGCATGCATAAATGAGGAGACAAAAGAAGCAAAAGTTGGAAAATCAACAGGAAGTAAGTACCAATCATACTAACACTGTTGGAAAAAGTTGTCTGAAACCACATCGACCTGCTCTGGCCACCAACCCTATCACAAAGAGGAAAATAAATCCACAGAGCACAATTGATTTGATAATAGAATCCCCATCAACCAATCCAATTGCAATTATCTAAGAAAGAGCACCAGGGAAGAAGGCACCTTCCCAACAGAGAATAACAAGAAAGATGCACCTTCAATTTTCATCCGAAGAAACACTATTGGATTAGTATAACAAGGTAGAGGGATATAACACAAATGAATAAGATGAGCTAGTTCCCCTCTTCTCATAAGAAGTTGACGTATCAAAGAATAATGGTGGCATGGAATAAATGCTCTATTAAAGTCAACCATCCTAGTCAAGTTGACCATACAAGAAAGTTGACTCACTCAGACAAGTCGACTCAATTAGAAAAGTTGACCCATACAGAAAGAGCCATAAAAAAATAGTCGATTCACTAGAAGGAATCAACACACAAGGATAAATAAGAACAAGGACAACAAAACATGGAGGGACACAGAGAACTCCATCATCAAGACTTAGGACAAACCATCCCTTTGAATCAATCAATTGATAATATCCTAGTATAGTTGTCGACAACTAAAACATAAGTCCTTGAGAAGACCGACCAAGGAGGTGAAGAGGAACCAAAAAAAAAAAGAAAAATTACAAAGAGAAACAAGAAGGGGCAGGCCCATAGAAATCAACACATCACATGAATTTGCAGGATAAGGGAAAAAGAAATGTTGACAAGGGGTCAACAGAGAGAAGGACCTATAAAATAACATTGATAAAGACAAGGAGAAGGATCCCGAAAAAAATGAAGAAAAAATATGCAGATAAAGCCAATGCCGATCAACAAAAGATACCAAAAACAAATGAGGAAGAAGTCGGTCCATAGAAAGGAAACCACATCCATTGTCACCACATTTACATCTTTCATGCCTGTCGTCTCATCTAACTTGAAAACATAAATGATATTCGACCCATTTGTGGCATCCGATGTTCAAATATTTGATTTATATAACGAAGTTGCAAAGGAGTCAGTGAAAATATGGAAAAGAGAAATGAAAGATGGGGAAAGGTTGGCAGAAAGGAAGGAAAAATAACTAGGAGCATTGCAAGAGTGCATTTCTTTGGTCAAAAATAAACTCAACACAAAAATATTGACTGAGCAGGTTGACCCTATTGAAGCATTCAAAAGACTGGTTGAGACAGTAGTTGAAGCAAACCTCCATGGATAGCAGGAACTCAGTCGACTAAAGGAGAAAAATAATAAGATCAAAGAATAACACAATTAGAACATTGCAACAAACCAACATCTAGTCATCAACTAGACTACAACTATCCCCCAGATGGAATATGACCAATTTAAATAAATTAGACAAAGTTTAGACATGGTAATTAATCAAGCAGTTGCACTAAACACTGTAGTGAGCATCTGGTTGACATGTTTCACCTCTACATTCAAAAAATTGAGAGCCTATAAAACTGTGTTGTATGACTTAAATAAAATGAAGAGTATGACACCTGATTAAAGAATGAAAATAACACTGTCCACCCAGATTGCAAAGGAAAAAGGAACTAGAACTAAATATTTCACAACAAGAAAGAGAATGGTTCCAATAAGGAAAGAAGGTGAAAATAGAAATGGACAATGTTGTAGCTCATATCGACCAAGTAATCAAATATATACAACAGGTCGAAGAAAAATTTGATCCTAATTTGACTTCAGTGCAAAATGCTTCCATCACGAATAATTTGGGTTACTTGGTGCAGATGAAAACATTAGGACTTGAGGTACAATACTCAATTGGTGAATGATACATTTTCACCCAGCATCTACATCACATGGTCCCAAAAATATATCAGGCCACATTTGAAAACCTACCACAACAGCCATCACAACAACATCGGTCAGGTGTTTCCTCCTCGTATCGATATAGATTCCAATTTTTCAATCTGACCATGTCAGAATCCTATTTTCTGACTACAAGTCACCATTCAGTGACTCTAGAAGTTGTATTCAAAGGAATAGAGGAATCACAACTAGAAAAAATGTGTTACAACATTAAATCCAATTGTGCACTTATATCAGTGCCATGAAACAATCCTAGAAGAAATAATCGACCAAACATATCAATTGTGAGAGGAGATGCAACCCACGGAATCAAGAGCCCTGGATTCATTCATCGAAGAGTAAAATAATGTAGATAAAACTCAATTTTGCGTTATTCATCTTCTTTGTATATTCAATTTTTTTTATTGAAGTTTTTATAAATATAATGTGAGGTAACCAAGTGCGGGGAAGAATTTTTGAAGGACCAGTCAAGCTCATCAACTAGAATGCAACCTCAACTGGAACAACTGACCAAAATTTTCAGGCCAAGTCGAGTCAGTTGGTATTGCGATAAGACAGTTCATCTATATTAGTGATAATTATATTGGGCAGTACACATATAATCAATGACACCATTTCATCCACTAGCATCCACCCCATATTCGTGCCAAATATGTTATAAAATGAACTTGAGGGAAGACACATGAAATCAGCTGGAAGCAAAGAATGTTTCCATGAGAATATATCAAAGTGAGAGCTATGATAGTAAATCCATTTTCATGGATATTTTTTCCAGGTAGGACTAGATTCTCCCAATGGAATCAAGATATTCTCTTGTTTTTGCAAAGGAGATAAGGTCCTCTCTCCATCAACAATAATGCACTACACCATCGATGGGATACAACATAATTCAACCTAATTCACTTCTTCATCAACTAGTTGCCGAGTGAATCAATCTTAGATCTAAGAAGTGGGAGTAACACTTGTTGGCCTTATGCATCAACAAGGGACGGGGGTCGAGAGGAATGGCTGAGTCATTCTTCCAACTAGAAGACCACCATAGCAGTCATAGACATCTGGTGATATTGGTGATCAAATCAAGTTTTCAGTCAAAGTCTCCTATCCTAGGAGCACACAATTTAGATTGACCAAACCATCTTGAAAGATCTATACTGAATGAGCTCATCATGTCAAGCGTATAATTCTTCATAATCACAAAAAATATGTTCTAATCTTCTCAAATTGCATCAAGAATGATCTAAAAGTAAATAGCAACATCTGAAAAGGAAACCACAGAGATCCAACGAAGTCAATGATTTTATTTATTCTCTCTCTCGTTCAAAAAAATTGTAATATTTTTCTTTGAAATTTCTATCAATGTAATATTCACAAACTCCCCTTTTCTCGGGGTGAGCAAGGAATTGAGGTGGGGGGAGATGTTTTTTGGGCTAGTCGGCCCTGTTGACTAGAACTGACAGTCGACCAAGTCGTATATATAAGTCAATCAACTATCTAAGTCAAGTGTGTAAGTCGGTCAACTATCTAGTTGGGTCGACCGACCGAGGCCGTTAGGAAGTTGTAACTTCCATGTAACTGAAAACACACACATATATATATATATGTGGCTACGTAACAAAGAAAATAAGGTTGTTTTTGTACATAATAAAGTGCATATTTTTGGTTCTCCTACTACTTTTGTTTATTCTTCCTTATATGTCTATGTGTATGTGTGTATAGTACTGAGTTGTATATATTTCTCTGTGTGATGAACTACTAGTAGCACTTGCATATGTTTCCCTATATTAAAACATCCCCAAACATATATTCATACTCCTTCAATATGAGATAATATTCTAGACTTGGCTCCTTATCCCTTGTTGGATATTCCATATGGGATACATAAATTTGGCATCCTTTCCTAAAACTTGTTTTCAGCTGCAATGCTAAAATTTCTATGATAGATATAAGTCTTGGAATACCTTGCACCATCCCTAAATTTCCTTCCTCATCAAGGCATGTGAAATATTTTTAGTAGCAATCTAGGAAAGTGTGATTCTTTTCCAACCAATCCATACCAATTAATAAATCATATAACCCAAGTGGTATAATGTTCAAATCTTCCTTAGTGATAATTGCATTCATGCTTATTGGGTAATCCTTGATAATTTCATTGATTTTTCTCTTGGTTCTAGTCGCTAGCTGAACCAACCAATACTTTTCATGTTTACATCTCTTCAATTAAAACATTTCAACTATTTTTGGATCTATATAGCTATGACTAGATCCAGAATCATTCAAAATAGCTATGGGTTAATTATCAGTCTTACCTTCTACCTCAATCATGTGGGATTGGTAGTTTTCTTGTTTTTTGTCCAAGGCTGCATACATTCTTGGCATGCTCCTACCCATGTTATCCATTGTAACATCTTCCTGAATGGTGTGTATATTCCACACCCTATATCCCTTTTGAGGACAATCCGTGTACATGTGGCCTCCTTCACATTGCCAACACTTAATGGGATGATGTCTTGGAATTTTCCCCAATGAATCTATCATTTTATGTCCATCTTTTGTTGGGTTCCCTTGATGATATGATTTATATATGTTCCTAACAAATGGTGGTCTGAATCCTTTCTTCCTCTGATCCATCTTACCTCTCTTATTATCTTCCCAATCATTTTGAAAATATGGTCTTCTTTTGCTCTGTTC
The DNA here is from genome assembly GCA_000966675.3 of Picea glauca. Taxonomy (NCBI): domain Eukaryota; kingdom Viridiplantae; phylum Streptophyta; class Pinopsida; order Pinales; family Pinaceae; genus Picea; species Picea glauca. The sequence goes on along the minus strand of JZKD02S1978041.1, from coordinate 276,718 downwards.
ATAAAGACAATTATCTTTTCTTATGCATTCTTCCAAGGTCTTGGGCTCATCAAAATAAATTTTATCACTATAAAAATAAGGTATACCACTAAAAAATATTTGGATTCTTACCTTCTCATCCTTTATGAAGCCAACATACCTAAAAAATTCAAGGAATATTCTCTCATACTCATGCATTGTTATGCTTCCAAGCTTGAGTTCAAATAACTCTTGCATCTTCTTTTCATAATATTGCTCTGAAAAGTATTTCTTCTAAAAATAATATTTGAACTACCTCCATGAGATTATTTTCTTATCAATGTGCTTAATCTTCTTGAGCTGATATCATCACATAGATTCTTTTACTTAAAGATGGTAGATTACAATTTTGGCTTCTACATTTGATGAAAAATCATGCAACTAAAAATATTTCTGCTTGCCCAACAACTAAGCTTCAACATCTTCTCCCTTCCTATGCTCTCCATCAAATAATGGTGGCTTGAGCTTCCTAAGCTCTCCTTGAAAGATATTTGATTTGGGCCTCCTCCTCTATCTCCTAACATAGGACAAACTTTGGCTACTCTCTAACCTTGAATGTGCATGTTTTCTTCTATTCGAGTGTCCTCGTGAATGATGATGATGTCTACTGGAACTCCTTTATTTCCCAAATCCTCTATGATAATCTCTCCTACCATGAGATATGGATGCTTCTACTTTCCTTTCACTTGATACTTGTTTTGTGCCAGAATATTTATTGACTTGTCTCTACAACATATTCAGGCTTTGTAGCAAATCCTCTAGATATATTATCATCCTTTTATTGTCTTCGCTATTTCTCTACACTTCCTTCTACAATATTCTCATAGTCTCAACCATCTTCATTGGATCCACTCTTCTTTTACGTCCATTGGACTCATTATCTGCATTTTCAATGATGACATGTAAACCTTTGACCTCCTCCTCATGGTTGTAATATCCTTGGGAGTCCTCCATATATATATATATATATATATATATTCCTCATTCTATTTTTCTTGTACCTCTAATTCTGCAAGAAATGTGCATGCAACAATTATTTTTTAGAGTTAAGCATTTGGTAAAATATTTCATAAATTAGGTTACAATTCATTCTTCAATTACATTTATGAGGAGTATCAATGCATTGGAATAAGATTCTTATTTCTTATATACACTCTCCTCTAAATTATGTTTCCAATGACTATATGCATACCTCAATCCTATTTCTGAGCTAAAAGTTACAACCTTCTTAAGTTTGTCATTTCCACTCAATTGTGGTCTATTTTTACTGGTGCAATTCAGTTGAAAGGCCATCTTCTACCCTATGTAATAGAAAATATACCAGTAATTGGAAAAAAAATTGTATTAGGAGAATATAATATTTATGATTTTGAACACACAACATCTTTCATATTTGAAATTGGATGCTCCAAACAAATTCTGTATAAATATGGATTTGACGACATTGTATTTTATCAATTTATCTAGCCTTAGACTTTTTTTAGCCAAAACTGGATATCTCCCAAATAGAGAAAAATGGGAAAAACTACATCAAGACAAAGTTTTCTAGATTGATAAGTAGATAAAATTTTGACTAAATAAAGTTTTATGGATTGGTGATTTGAGGTCCCTTTTCCTCTCCTAAAGAATTCAAAAATCCCCCAAAAGTGCCCAGGAATAGTGGATGTTTCCCTATTTGAGCACCTCCACTCCAACTCCTTTAGAATTTCACTAGAATCCAAAATAAGTATCTTCATGCCTACATTTTGGACTCCCTATGATAGTTCCATCTTTCTATGGGCCCTGTACTGAGCACGACCCAAATCTTCAAAAGTCACTAATTGCATTTAAAGAAAAAATTGAAGCAGAATTGGCCCATGGTTCTCGCTAACACTTTTGCATCCGTCTTCCCTATGGATATACCCTTTAAATTTCATCTCATTCTAAGCTTCCTTGCTCCTATTATGGCCAAAACAAGTTTTTGGCTCTAGATTTTTTTTTTTTGGTAAATTGTTTATTTTCTCCTTACCTTTCCTCCTCTTTCTCCTCTTCTTTTCTTTCCTTTTTCCCTTCTTCCGTGATCATTAAAACCCTTCATTGACAATTGGTAACTTCCTTTGAATCGATGATAGAATATTTACTTTGCATCGACGATCAGTGGATTCATTCACATCGACGAACAACAAATTCCTTCACACCAATGATCAATGGTTTTATTTCATTGGTGATCTATGAAAACTTCCATACTTCATAGAATTTCTTTGAAATATGATCACTCCATTGATGATCAACGATTTCCTTCATCAACGATCTATGGAAATGTTTTTACTTTGTAGAATTCCACCGACCTTCGATCACTCCATCAATGATCAACAATTTCCTTCGTCGACAATCTACAAAAAGGGTGTGTACTCCATAGAGTTTCTCCTAAATATTTGGCGAAAATTTTCACCAAATATAGGATGAATTTTGGTTGTCAATCTCAAAATCAAAAGCAACCTCGGTCGTTGATTCAACAAAATCTATGCCATGATCTCTACCTTCCTCCACCATGGCACTGTCAATGTGGACCCTATTATTCCACATCTCGGGTATGATCCATGTCATCATATCTATGGAATTTTTCAAAAATCCCCCAAAAATATAATTTTCAAAATTTATAATTTTTTCCTAAATTATCTTTGGTGAACTTGAAAATTTTAACCAATCCAAAATGGATCTTAGTAGTTGATTTCCAAGTTGAATGTGATCTGAGCCATTAATTTTACTAACTCAGTCACCATGAAAACAAAAAATTCAACCTTCCAAGTCAAATTCAACTCTGCAACTTGTAGATCAATGCCATTAACCATCTCCTCAACCATTATGAGTGAAAATTTGGCTCGAATTTGCTTAGAAATTTGGGGATTTCACTCCAATTTCACAAATTTTCCCAAATATATCATAGATCAAAACTCTACAACAATGAATTTTCAAAATTTGCATTGATCTTTGGGTCACACAGGTCTAGTATTGAACCAAAAGCTCTAATACCAATCTGTAGTGCCCCCACTACTAAACCCAACAATTTAAATTTTTCTAATACCAATTAAATCAAATGCGTGCATGCTAAAAACACCCACACATCTAACAACATTTTTAAAACATGAATGCAACTAAATTAACATTCACATAGTGGAACATAAATGCTTAAAACTCGGAGTTTATGAATAACAAATAAATTCCATAAATAAGAACATAAAAACAAAGATACAACACTTATCTTTTATCAACAAATGTGTAACCAATGGCAGAGGATAAACATTCCACCCAACCATAGATTTGTTTCTCCAAATATCAACAACAAGTCACCCCCAAGTTGGGGCTACGATTCCACAAGAAAGGTTGTCTCTCTATTGTCCACTCATAGCCCAACATAACCCACAACAAGCTGATTTTTCCTACAACTATCCCAATCCACCAACTCTCTTCCCCTCAACCTGCATAACCCAAGGAATGGGGTCCCCCTTCACTGCATAGTTCTTCGGTCCTTCCCACTTCCCTCCAAGGCTCTAGTATAGGTTGGCTAAGAATATCTCTTGCTAGGGACCCTAGGGAGGTCAACTGCAATAGAAAAATATCATAACATCATGCTCACTTGTTGTTGGGGTAGTATCTTACACGAATCTCACTCTATAGGCCTAAAAACCTTCTCTTCATGAATTTAAATCTCCAACAAGCTACCACATATTCCCAATATGGCTGCCTTAAATATCTAGCACTTAGCTCTTCCTTGTTGTCCCAAAAACTACACGTAATAATTGTCTACCATACCCATTCAAATTTCCCTTTTTCCCATGCATGTTTACTCTCACATTCCCCAATATTTATTGTACTCATCCCCATGCTCTCAATAAATATGTGAAGTGACTTTTCACACCAAACATCTTTCATGTATGCAATTACCAGGGCTTTCATACACTCAAAAATGAAATTAGAAGGTTCATACACAATAAAAGTTTTAGAAAGTTGGGTTGGGATTAATACACATACACAATTCCCCCTTGTACCCCCTCTTAGAACCTCCCATCTTGTTGGACTTATGGTATGACCCAGGTTCTACCTTAGTTCTCCAACAAAACCCTTATCACCATTGTCCCTTCTATTAAACCAGAAGGCTACACCGCACACAGAGTGCACAACACAGTCTCATCCGATATGGTTTATGGGGGGATGCAAGACGTAGATGTCTGATTCATGGAAGGGATTGGGGGATGCTATTTCTACTTAACCATGCATTTTATTACAATATTCATCAGATCCATTCATTCATTCATTTGCATATTTATTCTAGTGCACATTGTAAATAAACCATCCATTCATCTATCTAACCATTCAATCATAACTGTAGAGATAGTAAAACATAAAAAACACATTGCAAACATAGTTTTACCATGGTTCACCCCCCTGGGGCTATGTCCACAAAGATCTTCTGCTTCTTTTCTTATTCATCAAAAGTTGTTGTGCGTACTACATCATAGTAAAGAGTAGTGAGGTGGGCCAGGATCACACCAAGCTCCACATCTTGCGATCTGACCCTCAACTACTTCTACCTCATCTGAGCTCTACATCTCTCAAAATAGACTTCGACTCACAAAAACTCCAAAATAGGTTCTCCAAAATAGACTTGTCGCACTCATACATTAACAATTGGATTATTATGATTATCCTCTAATATACCTCATACCCCTTATTTATATTACAAAATTGGGTTATAAACCCTTACAATAAATCCCAAAACCCTAACCCTAACTTAGCTAGGTTTACCCACATTTACACCAGATTTCTGCAAATCCTGTCGCGCGTGCTGCTTTTCCTCAAAATGTGGTGTGATTTCCTTATTAGTCCATTCTTCCTCGTTTGTTGTGTTGTTCTCCAAACATGGCTTCTCCAAAAACCCCCCAACACTAACATGTGGCTCGTCCTAAGCCACTTAGCCTTAGTGCATCTTCTGTAGCGCTACCTCCAGTGCATGAAAATTCTTTCCCAATTTTGTCGATTTCTCCTCAGCTCCTGCGCTTTTCCTTGCTAGTGTCTCCAAATCCTGCATTTTATGTGCTCTCTTAGAACTTTTCTACTTTATTCTAGCATCTATTCCCATATCCCTTTTTCTGTTTGGAGTTCATCTATCATTCCTTCTGCTTGTTGAAATTGCTCCAACTGAGCCCGCCTTTCTTGTTTCTCCTCCTGCACAGTATTTACTTTTGCCTGCAAGTTTTTTAGATCCTGTGCAACCTTCATTCTTAGGGATATGTCCATGGTCTTTTACCTCTTCTTCAAGTCCTAAACTGCCACGTTTAGTTTTTCCTCCCTTTGCTAAAGGTGCTAGATATTTTCATCCTCTTCTAGGTTGGTCCAAATATGTGCAGTCCTATTATACAATTATGCTACTTCATTAAACTCTTTCACTATACTCTCTACGTGCATAGTAGCCTCTTTTTCTCTCTTCTCCCATACTTCTAGAGGTGGGCTCATAGTTAACTTCTATGTTAAGTTATCTATCTCTTGTTGGTATCTCTCCATGGTCTATGCAATTTGTTGTATCTTCTCTTCTGCTGTAATTTCATGTGCCTGTGTGTAATATGGTATGATCCTGTATACCTATGTAATATTCTTCTCTAAATTATCTACGTGTTGCTTCTCCTCATTTTCCAGCATGATCTACTCACATGTGACTTGAAAAATCTCCTTCACCTCGTGGCCAAGCACTAGGTTGGTGGCATCCTCCCTAGCTCTAGACTGTACTTCCTGCATTACACTCTCTTGTAATCCATATAATGCCTTCGTAGGTATGTTCACCATAACCAAATCCAAATGTTCCACGTCCTTTACTGGTCTCTGCGCTATGTTTTCATCCATATCCAACATTTCTTGTGTGACTTTGAATCTATCATTGCTCACTGCTACTGTCTTCGGTGTCTCTCTTTTCTCTTTCTATGCAGATTCTTCCCGTGTTTGTTCTTTCCGTTGCGTTGTTGGAAGATGTACTATATTTAGTTGCAGTCTCCGTAATATGTCATGTAATTCTACTAATTTTTCCATGATTTATTCCCTTTGTTCCTTTGCTGTGTGTACTACATTCTCTCCTCTATCTTGGACTTTGTCTATGGCCAACTCGACATCATCCTCTGTAATAGTGATGGTTAGAGGATTCTTGTGATACTTCATCTTTTTCCTTATTTCTTCCTCCTGTGTTCCTATTCTCTTCTTTTTTGGGGTTGAGGTCTGCACCTAAGTTTGCTTCCTTGTTGCTTCCCCATATTTTGTTTCCTTTGGGAGAGAGATATATCCCTTCTCTCCATCCCCTTTTACTTCTATTCTTGACACTATCTCTTTATTTATGGGATTTTTGCTTGTTGCGCTGCTTCCTGAAGCTTGGTCATGCTTTGCAGCCTTCCTTGTATTTTCTGTTGGACTGCTTGTATTTTTTGATGTTCCTACTTCTGCTGGATCCTTAGGCTTTGTTCCTTTCTTTTTTGTTGCTGGAACCTTCCACTACACAGGATAATATTTCACAATCCAGTCTACTTCTTCCCGTGATGTGAAATATCTCAATTCCAACCACTTCTTCTTTGGGTCCCTTATGGCCTGATGCTATTGGACTAATCGGTAGGTTCGGACACTAACATATCTCCCTAGATCCACCTGGATCTAGAACAAAACAGGACAGGACATGACTCTTTCCCTAAGTTTTGACCATTGAATTAGCTAGTAGGGAAGAACAAGTAACATACCTTTGTATCGCTTCCTAGGGTCTCTGTTGCTCCTGCTTCTCTCTGGTGCTCTCGTGAGGTCAAGAGAAAGACAACAAAACTAACCAAAGTGAAGATAGCAAAATATATTCAACTGTCAACTTATGTGTATGATCAAGGAATTACACAATAAAGTGAGAATGACTTTATGGGAAAAGGACATGCCGCTGTATCATATTAATCGAAAGTAGAAGATACAACCTGATCGCCTTGATGTTGCAAGATTCCTTTCGGTAGCTCTTGGCTCCAACACACACACTTGCTCGATCCTTGTATGAAGAAGATCCAATTCCTCTTGATAGACTTGCTAGAGTCTCCAAGCTCATGTTCAAGCTAGGTCCTTCACACAATTCTTTCACCAATTCTCCAATGAATATTGCTTAACCTTTTCCATGAGAATTCCATCAATATATAGGAGAAAATGAGATGGTTACTTGGATAAGAATGATCCCACAATATCAGGGAAACCAGTAAAAAGATAACCATTCGAATGCCAACCCATTCTTCTAGAAGATTCCCTTCTAGAACCATCGAGACTTCATCTTTTTCCAGGCTTTAGAACAAGTTCGCACCCTAGCTATGTAGCACAGTGCGAGAAGTTCACACCCTAGCTGAAGGCAGCCTGCGAGAATGGGTCATTCTCGCACCCTAGGATATTAACAACCTATGAACTCTCTTCAAAAGTAAGTTTTCTGGGAAGAGATGAATGTCACTTTTCTCAGGACAAAGTTCTTATGAGGAGCCTGAGTACACCATCATTAATACACCATCAAGATTGACCAAAATCATGGGTAACACCTGAATCCATAAATGATGTCTTGAAGCCTTGAAATTAGCAATCCCTTCATTTCCTTGAACCACTTCAATTGGGATCCTCCAAACATTGGTTGTCTTCTGTTGCATATCCTCCAAGAACATGGAAAATATTGTGTTTTTTGCTTGCTGGTTCTTGAGGTCCTTTTCCTGCCACAAAGTTTCATAGTGTGTTGCATAACATTTTCCCTTCCTATCCAAAAAAGATAAAAATTTGGGCTCCTTCCATCCCACCAATGCTATCAGTATTAGCAACCAGGAGTAATGGAATTATGTTCCATTATCCTATGCATCTCTACAATCTATCAAAAATTGGTTCAAAAAGTATGGTGCCCAGATGAACACTACGCCCTTTGCACACTGCACAACTATTGCTATAACTTCTACTCGGGCTTCTTCCTTTCCGCACTTCCTAAAAAGTTTGCAAGCCATCAAATTTGTAGCAAACTTGGTTGCATGGTTGTCAATATTCTTGATGATTAGTCCTCGGGTTCCCCTGTTTGTACCGAGCTATGATTTTACTTCCTGTGCAATTTCTTTATCCCTAAATTTATTCTCCAAATAGTATTTTGGATTTACCCTGCTGGTAGGAAACCCTATGATCTTAGCTATGAGATCCACGTCTATGGGGACCGGCCTATCCATCCACATGATACCTCCATGTACCCTGGCTAATAGTTTCTTCATACAAAGGCCTACATTTTTATTGCGCCCGAAATGTGGTATGTCCAACAGATTCATAACGCCTGAGTTGTAGAGACCTGTAACCCATTGCACGATCTCCAAAGTAGGTTTCCCTAGGGGTCCTACCTCCCCCATGTTCTCCAAGTACACTTCCTACACGCAGTTAGGAAACTTTGCTATGTCATTTACATCATGGTCCGCATACTTTAGCTTTGGAACCTTCCCTAACATGTCTTCCACTTTGACTACAACTTATGGAAGATGAGGTAAAGTAATTTCCACCGCGCTTGGTGCTTTCCTCTTCTAACCCACAACTAGGTTTTCTTCTGTGGCTTTGTCCTTGGCTTCTTCTTCTTCTTCTCCCTCTATTTCTTGTTGTCCTATAATGTCTTCGACAAGGACTTCTTCTGTGACAACTTTTTGCTTATGTTTGTCCTTTTCCTTCGTTTCTGTAGGGTTTTTGGAACTAGGGTTCGTGCTGTCGTTAGGGTTTTACATGCTCCGACCCGCTTGCACCTATTCCTCGGTTGATAGTTCTTCCTCTATCCTAGTGGGACCGATCGATTCGGTCTTTGATGTTTTCACGTCCTCCAACTCCACAAAATTATCTGATTCTTCCATTCTTTCTTTCTTCATGCCTAACTACTGGGTTACTCGTACAAATCGACTGGGAGCGCCAACCTTCGGGGGTTCCATCTAACTAGTCTTGCACACAATCGATTGAATTCTCCTCTTGATCAATCACCCTTTTCTTGCGATCTAAAGTGCTCGATTTCTCAAAAATCGATAAGTGTTGAACTTTCCCATGGTTTTTCCTTTTTATAAACCCGATCATTAATGTTCTGTTTTGTTTTTCACTTTTTTCGGTTATTTGCGCGGTGTATAATTTTCCTGTGTGAAGTATTCAAAATTATGTCACACCAATTGTTGTTTGTTGCATGTTTTCATTCATGAATTACTTATTTCTCCTAATTACTTATTTTTGACTTTTTCTTCATTTTTCTGTTTTTATCTTCATTTTTCTTCTTTTAGATCCTACTATTTACAATATGTACAAGTCTACGCGTTGCGCTGCAACTATTCATAGTTAGTAGGCCGAATGTCCCTGTACAATTTCAGTCGACTACCATTCACCATTACTTGAACTTCCTTTCCTGTTAAGTATTACAGATGTACATCCCCTCCATCTGTGAAAGACTTTATCTGATATGGCCCAAGCCAATGTATTCTGAGCTTCCCTGGGTGCTGCAAATATTTACCGTCATATAGGAGAACCATATCTCCTTCCTTAAAATTCTTCTTCTTGATATTTCTGTCATGCCATGCTTTATCCTTTTCTTTATGTACTACTTGATGGAAACCCACCATGATTCTGTCCTCTTCTAATTCCATTAGTTGAGTCAATCTTTCTTCTGCTGCACCATTTTTTGTCATATCTGGAATTGATCCAATGCACATACTTGGTATTAGATAATCTAAGGGAATTACTTCCTCCTATCCATACACCAATATAAAGGGTGTTTTTCCTATTAATCTCTTGAAGGTAGTTCTATAATGCCAAAGTACTACTGGTACCTTCAAATCTCAATCATCTCTATTTACATTAGAAATATTTGTTAAAGAATTATCCAATTTTTTTTGAAGGCTTCCACTGTTCGATTTGCTTGAGGGTGGTAAGGAGTACTCTTCCGGTGGTATATCTTAAAATCTTCAAGCATTTCCTCAGTTGTACTATTGATGAAGTGAGTGTTGATATTATGGTAGCTTCGGGAGGTATGAACCTCCATTGTGACCTTTGACAAGATTAGAATGTTCCGGAAGAAAGAAAAGAAGTGAGAGTAACCCTAGAAAAGATGTCGGTTGAGAGAGATAATTAATATGAATTAATTAGTACCCAGAATGAGAAGTCGTCCCAAGAAGTTTTCTAGAATTACTATAAATATAGGGCACCAGTCTCTCATTTGAAAAACTTCTCATAATCACCGAAAGTCACTTGTACGCACTGCAGTCTGGCAGTCTTGTGCACAAGTCCTGGTGAAGGTGCTGCGCCAGTTTTGGGTTGAAATCTCTGATTAGCTTTGGTTACTTCTTTCTTGGTGTATTAGACTTGCCTGGATATTGGATTTCTACCAAGATTATTCTCTCTATCAAGGTCAAGGTGCTCGGAAGCTGGCTTCGGCCTATGGTTGGGTGACAATAGTGATATTGTCAATGGTAAAATGAGCACATCCATTCATATTCTAACAGGTTATGGGCCCACAACTCCTTCATTCAGTATAACTACCAGAAATAAGAATAACCATTAGGATACTAAGATCACCAAAGAATTTCCGCTAGGGTAACTAGCAGGAGCATATTCCAAAGCACTGTCGCTAGGGTTACTAGCAGGAGCAATTGCAAAAATCCTAAAACCCAGATCCAACACCTTGCGATGGAGCATCTCGTTCAAGGAGAATTTATTTAAATGCAGCCTAGTTCAACGCACATTTGGGCTCTCTCAAAAGACAGAAACATCAGAGTTGAAGTTTTGGATCAAAGCATGACCAGTCACCAGTCAATCGAAGTTTTGGGTGAAAAGACCAATCATCTACACTACTCAGCACTCACTGGAACGATTGAAGATGACATGTGGATAATCGATAGTGGAGCTTCTAGGAATATGCCGGGAGATCAAGCCATAATCTCAAATCTAAATGAGAATAAGACATCGTACAAGGTAGAGCTTGGATACAAAAGCACTTACCCAGTTGAAGGATTTGGACAAGCCTCCGTCAAGCTAAAAACAGGTAACAATATTCATTTAAGCAATGTTTTATATGTACCTGGTTTAGAAAAGAATCTTGTATCCATATCTTTCCTAGAAGACAAATGAAACATAATAGATTTCGTAGATGGAAAAGTATTATCTTGGCATAAAGACTCTAGAATAGAGAATGCTAGGGTTATTGGAAGCCGTGAAGGAAATCTATATAGATTACTATAAAAAAATGAAGAATCTCTCATACATGACGAAGTCAATCCCAATGAAATTTGGCACAGAAGGTACACTCATATTAATTATCAAGCATTACCTTTTCTCAAAAAGATGGTTGAAGGAATACCAAAATTGCAGTCTACACATGAAGGAATTTGCAAAGGATGTGCTCTTGGGAAGAATATCAAGAAACCATTCCCAAGCAGCAACAACAGATCTAAGGAGATTCTAGATCTGATACACTCAGATGTTTGCGGTCCGATGCCAGTAAAATCTCTAGGAGGTTCTCTTTACTACGTAATCTTCATAGATGATTACTCAAGAAAGACTTGGTTATATCTTCTAAAGACAAAGGACGAAGTATTCAACAAGTTTCAAGAATTCAAAGCAGAGATAGAGAACCTCACAAACAAGAAGATCAAGACCTTAAGAACAAATAATGGAGGAGAATACACATCAAAGGAATTCGTTGCATTCTGCAAATCGGTAGGGATTAGGAGGGAGCTAATAGTTCCTCATAATAATAAACAAAATGGTGTAGAATAAAGAAAGAACAGATCTATTGAAGAAACCGTAAAAGCACTACTAAATGATCACGGTCTATCTATGTTCTTATGGGGAGAAGCAACCATGACAACAATATATGTGCAGAACAAAAGTCCTCACTACATATTGAAGGACATGACTCTAGAAGAAGCCTTCTCAGGTAAGAAACCTAATGTGGAAAATCTAAGAATCTTTGGATGCCCTGTTTACTCTCACATTCCTAAGGACAAAAGGAATAAATTAGAACCCTCGGGAAAGAAGGGCATATTCGTGGGATATAGCGAATCATCCAAGGCTTATATAATCTATATTCCTGAACAACATAAGATTGAAGTCAGCAGAGACGTGACATTCAATGAAAATATGGCTTTCAAGAAATCCATAGAAGAAACTATAGAAGAAGAAGAGAATGAAGAACCTATTGAAGAAAGCACAGAAAACCAAAATGATGAAAAGGAACAACCTGATCATGCTATGCAACCATGTGGGACCATTGATTCAGACACCGTACCTAAGACCAAGGAATGACCGGCTTAGCTTGAAGCTACCTTACAATATGCAAAAAGACTCAAGGTCCTAGAAAGAACATTCAGAAAAAGTAAGAAGCCTAAAATATTCTCAAGCTATGAAACATATATGACAAAGCTTCTAGATGAAGAACCTACCACATTTGAAGAAGCAATTCAAAAGAAACAATGGAAATAAGTTATGACGAAAGAACACCAATCCATTATGAAAAATGATGCATGGGAAATTGTGCCTAGACCTAAAGAAAAATCAGTGGTAACTTCAAAGTGGGTATATAAGATCAAACATGCAGCAGACGAAAGTGTGGATAAATATAAAGCAAGGTTCATAGCTAGAGGGTTCTCCTAGAAGGAGGGAGAAGATTATGATGAAACATTTGCTTCGCTTGCTAGATATACTTCCATTAGAGCTATCATATCTCTTTCCGCTTCCATAGGATGGAGTTTACATTAGATGGATGTAAAGACAACCTTCCTCAATGGATAAATTGAAGAAGAGGTATATATTGAACAACCTCAAGGGTTTGAAGTACATTCTAGAGACACTCACCTTTGCAGGCTAAAGAAAGATTTATATGGACTCAAGCAATCTCCAAGAGCTTGGTATGCCAAAATGGACAACTATCTAACGAGACTTGGTTTCTCCAAAAATCATGCAGATCCAAACCTTTACTACAAAGTCGTGGATAGTTCACCTGTAATTCTACTACTATATGTTGACGATCTATTCATAATAGGTGAAGAGTTTCTCATCATCCAGTGCAAAAAGGAACTAGCTTTTGAATTTGATATGAAAGATCTTGGTCTCATGCATTATTACTTGGGACTAGAAGTATGGCAGAAGCGTGGTGAAGTATTCCTTGGACAAGGAAAGTACGCAATAAAGATCCTTCAAAAGTTTGGAATGATGAATTGCAAATCCATGGACACTCCTATGAAAAAAGATATAAGAAAAGTAAAAGATCCAGATTCTGATCTAGTAGATCCATCACTATATCGACAATTGATTGGGCCATTGATGGATTTGGTAAATACTCAACTAGACATTTGCTTTGCTGTGAATACACTAAGCCAGTTCCAGGTGGAACCTAGACATGAGCATTGGATAAATACAAAGCATGTCCTAAGACATATTCATGGGACAATAAAATATGGTTTAAGATATACTGCATCCAGTGATATACAACTTCATGGATTTACAGATTTAGATTGGGCAGGAAGTGAAAAAGACATAAAGAGTACTTCAGAGATGTGTTTCATCTTGGGCTCCGCTATGATATCTTGGGGAAGCAGGAAACATAATTCTGTCGCACTCAGCACATCAGAAGCAGAATATATCGTAGCATGTGAAGCATGCACAAAAGGAATATGGATGAGAAAGCTAATCTCTGATTTATTTAATCAGGTTCCAGATTTGACCATAATACATTGTGACAATCAGAGTTGTATAAGACTATTAGAAAACCCAATGTTTCATGAAAGGTCGAAACATATTGAGATCAAATACTACTTTATTCGAGATAAAGTCCAGGAAGGAGAAGTAAAACTCCAGTATATCCCCATAGATGAGTAGACAACAAATATCTTGACAAAGCCTTCGCCCAGAATAAAGTTTGCATATTTCCGAGACAAAATGAGGATCATGGAAATAACTCCCTTAGTTGAAAAGGAATAAATGAGTCTCGGGGTTGGGAGGGAGCACTGACATATTATTGAATTGAGGACAGTCATTTTCAAGTTTGAAAAATAGTCCAGCTTGGGAAGATTCTTTCCAATTCGAAAAGTGGATTGAGATTTCTGACGGACAGACATTTTCCAGTTTGGAAAATGGTCCAGATCGAACGATCATTTTCATAATGAAAATGGTTCGATGGATTGCTGATGTACCATAGAAAACGACTTCCCATTGTGGTTAAAATGTGGAGTAGTCTAGGGCAGTCTCTCTTCTTGAGGGTTACTCAAGAAGACTGGCCCGCCTCACCAGACAAAAAATTTCCATTGTGGTTAACATGGGGAACGGTCTGTTTTGGAGGTTGGTGCAGGACAGTCATTTCCTTTGGAAATGGTCCTGATAGTCATTCCTTAGGGAAGATTCATTCTCTCCAGGCTGTACTTTTTTCAGTGACGGAGGAATGGCCCAAGGTGGGGAATGGTTCAGGTTCAACAATTAGGGACATGCATTCCTTAAGGCATATTCATTCTCTTCAGGTTACACTTTGTTTAGTGTCGGAGGAATGGCCCAGGGTGGGGAATGGTCTAGGATCAGAAATCAGGACAATTTTTCTTCCTTGATTGAGAAGAATAGTCTAGTTAGACCATCGATGATGTTCTACTCTGAGGGCATATACTCTTTTAGATCTCACAGATGTGAGTGAAAGAATGGACCAGATAATTTAGTTTATATCATAACAATATTTTCTGTGCAGGTTGATATTAGATGATTGTTATGTCTCTAGATAGTAGAGGTATGCTACTGTGGTGGATATGTTCCACTGTTTGTGACTATGTGTCACGGTTTGAGTAGTTGTGTACTACCATGGATAAACACAGTTGTGTTCTATCAATTGATATTGTACCAGTTGTCATGGAGATTATCCAGTTGGATAATAACGACAGTGCTCGTGATACTACCAGTTGAATGGTCTGTTTGTGCTCAAGACCATTATCAGTTATACCTCCCTAGCTAGGAGGGAGTGTTGATATCATGGTAGCTTCAGGAGGTATGAACCTCCGTTGTGACCTTTGACAAGATTAAAATGTTCTGGAAGAAAGAAAAGAAGTGAGCGTAACCATAGAAAATATGTTGGCTGAGAGAGATAATTAATATGAATTAATTAGTACCCAGAAGGAGAAGTTGGCCTAGGCAGTTTTCCAAGATTACTATAAATACAGGGCGCTAGTCTCTCATTTGACACACTTCTCAGAATCACAGAAAGTCACTTGTGCGCACTGCAGTCTGGCAGTCTTGTGCGCAAGTCCTGGTGAAGGTGCTACGTCAGTTTTGGGTTGGACTCTCTGATCAGATTTGGTTACTTATTACTTGGTTCATTAGCCTTGCTTGGCTATTGGATTTCTACTAGGATTCTTCTCTCTGTCAAGGTCAAGGTGCTCGGAGGGTTGCTTCGTCCTATGGTTGGGTGACAATCGTGATATTGTCAATGGTAAAACGATCACATCCATTCATATTCTAACAGTGAGTCCCCTGATCACTCATTGATATTCTTGGACATCCAAATCTTGTCACTACATTCTCAAACAAAAATCATGTTGCAGTCTCTGCATTACAATCCTTTACTGGTGTTTCCTCTTCCCATCTAGTCAAGTATTCCATCATTGTAATAATATATATGGCTCTTGATCTTCTTGCTGGTGGGTTAATTGGACCTACAAAATCTATTTCCCATTTATCAAACACTTGTAAAGTAACCCATGGTCTCAATGGCATCTCATCCCTCTTGGATGGATTCCCAACTATTTTAAAAACATCACGCTTCTGACAATATTCCTTTGAATCCTTATGAACTATTTGCCACCATAATCCTGTGTGAAATACCTTCTTTACAATAGATTTTCCTTCATCGTTCCCTCTTGCAATTCCTTCATGTGCTTCTGCCAAAATAATGGTTCTTTCATGCTCCATCACACATCTCCTCAAGATTATATCCTCTCCAAGTTTCTATAAATGACCTACAATCAACTGATAATATGCAACTATAACTACCAAATTTTTCTTCCATGCAATAGTAAATTATCTTGGTGCAAATCCTGTACTCAAAAACTCAATAATGTCATCAAAATATTCATCTGCAATTTGTACTGAAAACAATTGTGCATTTGGAAAGTTGTCTTTTAAGTTATCGGTCTCTTCTCCATTTGTTATCCTAGACAAGTGATCTGGTCCTGTGTTCAATCTTCTAGGCTTCACCACAACTTCAAAGTCAAATTCCTGAAATAATAATAGCCATCTACATATCCTTCCCCCCAACACTGGCTTATTATATAAGTATCTCAGAGTTGAATGATTTGTAAACATATTAAAGTCTTATCCAAACAAGTAATCTCTGTATCTCTACAATGCATACACCATAGCTAGACCTTCTCTTTCTATAGTATTGCAGTTCTGGTCTGATCTAAAAATTTTGTGCTTGCGAAAGAAATATGGTGATATATATATCACCTTCTCCTTGTTGGGTTAATACTGCTCCTAATGCAATTGCATATGCATCTACATGCACATGAAATTATTTATACCAATATGGAAATACTAAAATCGACACAGTAACCATCTTCTCCTTCAAAATATCTAGACTCTTTTGGCATTCATCATTCCACTGGTACTTAGTATCCTTCTTCAACAACTTCTCCATTGGTGCGGTTATCTGTGTATATCCCCTTATGAATTTTCTATAATACCCTGTATGACCCAATGTACTCTTCAAATGGCACACTAACTTTGGTGGTGGTAAGTTAACTATGACAACAATTTTAGTAGGATCAACCAATAGAACTTGTTTACACACCACATGTTTACACACCACATGCCCTAACAAAATTCCAAAAGGTGCGTTGAAAATAAATTTCTTAATATTTAATGAGATCTGACACTGTCTGCATCCATCCAACATCAACCTTAATACTTCAACATTATATTTCAACAAAATGAACATTATTCAATCATCCAAGTAAACCTCCAAAAACTTATGAATAAATTCCTTAAAATATGCTACTACTACTCTTGAAAAAATGGCTGGTGCATTCTTCAATCCAAATGGAATAAATGTATACTAAAATGAGCCCCACTCTATTACAAATTTTTTCTTGCATCTATCTTCTGGTGTTATCCTGATCTGATGATATCCTGTGAATCCATCTGCAAAAGAATAAGCTTCTTGACCCCCTACATTCTCTAAAACTTCGTTTGTAAATGGGGTAGGAAAAGGATCATGTAGGCAAGCATCGTTCAATTTTCTCAATTATACACAAATCTTGATCCCTCCTTTCTTATTTTCTTGTACCACCATGAAATTGATCCATTCTGACTCTTTTATAGGTTCTATAACACCAACTTCTAGCATTTTATCAATTTATATATTCACCTTCTCTTTGTATATTGGATTCAATCTGTACGACCTCTGTCTGATAGGTATTTCTTCTGGTTTTTGTTGGAACACTTGTATTTTTCTGAATAATCTGGTCATCAAAGGTCGGAGCCACCTTTTTTTTTTTAAGTATTGAGACGATACACCTAAGCCTAAAAAGTAAGATTTCATGATTTCGTATATATCATGGTTATACATATCTGAACCCTCGACATCCCGACACGCGAAGTGGTGAAGTTGGCTTAAGTTTAATCACAGGTTTTTAACCTTTAAACACTGATTATCACCTTTGATACATCATTCTCTCACGTTTTGGGAGTCACACCTTGAACTCCCTTCGAATGTCCGACACACGAAGTTGCGAGATTAGTTTAAGTTAAAATGGTTAATAGTAAGAATAATGACTTTTAAGCCATATTTAATCTTCATTGCGATTTCACGACTCGACGGTTGTTATCTCAGAAAAAACACATTGTAACTTCGATCCTCGAAGTCACAATTTTCGTTAATTAATTGTGGTTAATTAAAATCTTAAGTCAAATCAAAGTTAATCAACTGAATTGCAATATCGCGAATTTGGGGTTTGCGGATTCAACGACTAGGAGTAAAATAATCCGATACTGTGAACTCTGAAAAATGGATTAAGGATTAAACAAACTTAATAAAAGGTTGAATTGGATTAATTAACACCTTAAACGACCTTCAACCCGTACGGCCTATGGACCAAGAATTAAACGTTGCCGCTATCCTCCCGAATCGTGAATTATTAAACATTTATGGCATTTATTAGAAATTTAGTGAGGTGATTGATAGTAAGATCTCATTTTATTTATAAATATTTCTATTAAATGATTTAAATGTTTTGTCAGCAAGGACTCACATAGACTTAAGTGCTCAAAGAGAAAAGGTTTCAGTCATTATCTTAGATTTCTTTCTAATTTGCACGGAGCCAAGTTCACCAAGATAACCTCTGTATGTGTTTTCATTTTCTGTGACAGGGGATCTAATTGCAAGGTTCTATATCATGGCTCCGTGAAAGGCATCAAAGGCAACTGCCGAGAGTCCAGGTCAAGGTTCATATATTATTTCTGATACCTCACCTAGAAGTATCAATACTGTCAAAACATGGACGTATGTCTCCAACATTATGCAATCCGAGCTGATAGATTGTACAGATGATTCCAGAGATAACGCGAAAGATGACTTGTCCACCAAAT
The DNA here is from genome assembly GCA_000966675.3 of Picea glauca. Lineage (NCBI taxonomy): Eukaryota > Viridiplantae > Streptophyta > Pinopsida > Pinales > Pinaceae > Picea > Picea glauca. Next base: position 258,070 of record JZKD02S1978041.1, on the reverse strand, counting down.
ACAAAATCGTCTCTCAGTCGAAGATGCACAAGATATCAGCGAGGCCACAGATTTTTCCCTAATATGATATGATCAGATGGGCACTGGACCATGTAGACATCCCGATTAGGAAAATTTTCAATGAGCAGAAGGTGAAAATTGGGACATTCAGACCAGAGCATTTACAGGCAATGTATAAATTGTCTCCCACACCAAACCTTACTCATAATTCCATATTCTTGGAGGTTTTCAAAAAGAAGCAATGCAAGCAGTTTGGGAAAAGATTATCTGATCTGATCAAAGACTGGTTTCGCACCCTGCGAAATTCAGAGCCGATATGAATGGAATTTATTCAATCTCATCGTTGGTACCACAATTCATGTATATAACAATGATGGTTTGAAGACTGTATGGGAAGGAGGACACCTCTCACTTCTTTCTCCCATGGGTACCACTTATTCACACAGTAGCAGAGGGATTCTCTTTTGACTGGGCCAAATTGTTGTTAGACAGTCTGGCCAGTCGAATTACAGAATATCGAGCACAAAAGGCGAGTGGGAAAGTGTCCTCATTCTTCATGTCTGCTTACATCATGGATGCTATTTGCTTCATGACACCTTTCCCATTAATGAGCTGGAGCTGGACTCCAACTAATGCAAAGCCTATTCATGTCTACCACTCAAAACTCTGGAAAGATAAAGCCAAAGAATTCATATACAAGATTTTCAACTGGGTAATGGTACCAATACATGTCTCTATATTCGGCCATCCGCCTCCCAAGATTTTAGATAACATCACGAAAAACCTGAGTAGCGTGGAAAATTAGTATATAGAAGTGGAATTTTCATATATTAGGGTTTTTGGCACCTCTGTCCCCCCATATGCTCTGCCACTATTCTTACCATACAAGCTAGTATGTCGTGAGATTTCCAGGAAAATTATGCTCGGTGGGATAAGAAAGGATCTCAAAGGAGTATCGAAGAAGGTATGGCCACCCTTCCCCATTCACATTGGTACATATTCTTTATTAGATTTCGGCCATGCCAAAGCAGAGGCTATGGCCTTGGAGGAAATGAAATTGGTGGACATTGAGTTTAAGAAACATGACCCTAATAAGGTTGTGAGTAATCACATGGTGAGCTGTGGGCTGAAGAGATATGAACACGAAGACTCAACTCATGACAAAATATTCTGAGGTGTGAGGTCCTACTCTGAAGTCTTAAGCCAGGTTCAAGCTCTATTGCCCGATGATATGGCTGATTTTTATACATTCCAAGAGCACAGGAGAAGTTGCCTCCCTAAAGTTTTACAAGGCAGAAACTCACAACCTCCGAGTACACAACAAGCATAAGATATAAGTTCAATGGGTGTGAACCCTAGAAAACAAGAGACTCAGGACAAGACAGAGGAAACTAAGATCTCGAATCGGGATGAAGAGATCCCCAACCAAGAAGACTGAAACCCAGAGATACTTACCAAGGAAATCAACAGTCCCATTGCATCCGTCACTCCCTTACAATTCACAAAGGGGAACCCTGATACAGAGTGGATATTCAAGGAGGACATGACACCTATCTCTGTAGAAGAGTTGCCTCCTAATGAATTCTTCTTCAGTAAGAAAAGGAAGGCTGTGGTGAAGCAAGAAACATACCAAAGAGCGGGCGCAGTAGCTAAAAAAATACAAAATCCTAGCATATGGAGAAGCCTTGGAAGAGGAAGAATTTGCCGATGGGGTAGCAGGAACATTGTAGGCTTACGCAACAACCAACCAATATTCAGTCGGAACTTTGAAGGCACAGTTGAAACAAAAGAACCTATTGATCAACAAATTGGAGGCTCAGGTAGAAATGGCAGAGACAAATGCCAAGGATGAAGTAAATAAAGGTTTTGAGCAAGCCAGAGTGACTGATCAACAAGAAATCAAGAGACTTAAATCTGATCTTGAGAAGATGCGTCAGTAAACATAAATAAGCCAAACGTAGGCAAGTCAACAAGAGGAGCAAATAAAACTGCTACAGTCTAAATTAATTTCTATTGAAAACCATGTCACAGACATAATGATATTCCAATCCCAAGCCACGAAAATACGAAATAAGGTAGAAGTAGCTCAACATGATCTACTTGCCAAAGTAGAAACCATACAAAATCATTTTCATATGATAGAACAAGCATTAAAGGATATCTCCTCAAGAGAAAGAGAAGCTGCAACAGCTCGGGTTTCTTTCCAAAAAGCTGTTATAGCAACAACGAAAGAAGAGGTGGCCATCAATTCTGGGTTGTCTATCCCAGATAAAACCATAGGTAACATCTTACTGAAGGCGTGGGAACATAATATATCCGAGAGCAGAAAAAGAGATAAAGAGATGAGAGATTCTTGTGAAGAAATATTTGGCTTGATAAATACAAATTTGTTAGATCTCGATAAAGAAGGTAGTGCTGTAACACTGGGTAAAATTAACATAGCCAAACATCTGCTGGATATCAAGGAAAATGGGGAAAAAGGAAAAAATGAATTATCCCAGGCAATTCAGGTCAATATCGCCCAAGTGGATAAATGGTTGATAAGACCAAGGTTTCAATTGTGGTCTATCATCACGAAAGACCGACAAGTAGGAAAAAGATTGCCACAGTTGGCAAAGAATTGCTACACTTTCGGGGCAAACAACTAAGCCAAACCTTCCCAGCTGATAGCCCAGTTAGTAGAAATGTGTGTTATTTGTATCGAGCAGGGGAAAGGGTAGAATTATGGAGGCAAGTAGTAACATAGGGCCATCCCATCCTATTTTTGGAGCCAGAGAACAAGAAAATAAAATTCCCTACCCACGTGGAGGAAGACAAGAGACAAGGAAGTGAAACACTTCATTTTCCATTTGTAACCGAAATTTTTAGAACGATTAGAATTCAAAGCGTTTTAATTTTGTATAAGTATAATTTTGAAAGAAGGAGCAATGGCTTTTCCCCTTTTGGCCAATTGTACCAGAGAATATTTCTTTCGCTAGAATGAATACAAGGCAGACCGAAGACTCTTTTTTTCGTCAAGACTGGGTTATGTGTTTCTTCTGTTATTTCGCATTTCTCATCATTTCTCATATGTGTCTTTAATGAATGCTTAGCTGCAATTTTGTACAACCTCTACTGTGGTGGCCATTTATTTCAGTTATCTAATCATTTACAACTTTTCCTCTATATCGGCTATTAGCAGGTACAAGACCTGTGAATTGTTTATATTTCTATATCATATGCTTCATTAAAGTTTTTCTTGCTTATTTTTTTCTTCTATCACAAGGTGAGATTCTTCCCTGATTGATGCCTCACATTGTTCAACATATCTATGTTTTATTTTGCTTCATGCATTGTTTTAAAAATTGACTCAATTACGGAAAACAACCTATGGTTTCGTTATACTATTAATTCGATTTTGGGATTCTTTCTTGTATAATATAAAGGTGAAACAACAACCAACACTTTATAAAAAATATGTTCCTTTATGACTATCCCTATGGCACGTCAGCACAATATAGAACCCGATCTCTCAGATCAAACTAGCCTTGCTTTAAACCTTTTCGATACCATTCTAAAAAGTGCTACTACTCAGGTCGAACTTGAATTTTCATGGGCAGCCATTGAACAAGATATAAACATTGAGGAACATTTGGAAGCTAGACCTAGACAACTCAGAAACTAGCCTTAGCTTCTTTTCCCAGTTGTTTTCTTCATTTATGTCTTTCACACTTTTTTGGATGCCTAGAATCAATACTTTATAGCCTTAAGTACAGGCTTTGGAACAAAATCTTTTTGGCGCCGTTGCCGGGGATGGAGATACAAAATCATTTTCCCTGGGAGAACGACATTTGCAAGTTTCTACTTTTTGATAGTGAACAAAGAGTGAACACCTTCTAAAGGCTAATTTTTTATTATTCACTTGGCAACTCCATGTTAAGTAAGATGGCATCCGGTCAAAGGAACACCAGACAAAATCCAGATGGTAAATAGACCACGCCTGTTCCCGATCCCGAAAAAATACTAAAATCAAGAGGTTCCCTTAAGCCAACTACTGTGGTCTACCAGCTTAGACACACACAACCTAAGGCCAAGATCCAACTCGAAGCAGTGACTTCACAAGGAGCTCTCATCAAAACCCTCTTCGAAGAAGAAAATACATTCAAGGCCGAAACCCTAAACCCAAATTTAGCTTTCCCGAAAATTAAATTTGAAACTCATATGACTACCCCCTGCATAAATGAAGGTGAAAATCCCTCGGTAAAGATCGCATTGATTGATACCCCCATAACTCTTCAGTTAGATTTTCCGACCCCACTAAGTCTCGAAGAGTATACCATATACTCGGATTCGACACCTACAGGTTCCCTTGTTTACATCTCTTGCAACTCAGAGGAAACAAGCCCCCGTATCTCGTTTCCACCTTTTTTAGTCTTCTTGTCTCCTGAAGAAGCTAAAGATTTGCTATACATCTTCCAAAATCCTCTGTACAACATACCGGTTTTATCTCCTAGAGTATCTATGGCTACGACAGGAGGAGGAGTGGGAGGCTAAGGGCCTCCCCCACCACCCAGGATTTTTGCTAAAGTAGCTACCAAATACGCTCCTCTGGTCCTCCTGGTACCCCTGCATGACCTGCCTGAAAACTACATGAAAAACCCACCTAAGTTTACAAGGGAAGGAGACCTAACCGCGACCGAACATATAAATTTCTTTGACCAATTCACTAACATCCTAAGTCTCGAACATGAAGATGTGTATTCATGGTTTTTTGTCCAAAATTTCGAAGGACAGGTGAGAACCTAGTTTCGAAGTCTGCCCGCAGGTTTGATATTATCCTATGATGCTCTAGAAGATTCTTTTCTTAGGCAATGGGGCGAAATGAAGGACCATTTATACTATCTGACTGAGTTTGGATCTTTGAAGAAAAAAAGTTCAGAAACCGTTATGGAATTCATTCAAAGATTTAACAAATTATATAATAAGATCCCAGTCGAGGTTAAACTGTCCCAACCTACAACCAAGGTAACCTTTGCAGGATCCTTCGAACTCGATTTCACACTTTTATTAAGAGAAAGGAGAGGGGCCGACCTAACCCAAATGAAAGATGATTCTATGGAGATTGAGTCAAACATGATGGCTTCTGGTAAACTAAAAACAAAAATAGAAATGGGAAACAGAGAGACCAAACATTTTAAAGAACAAGCGGGAGCTTCAGGATCAGGGAGTTCCTCAGATGATAAAATAGATGATATGTCTAGGATAATAAAGGAGCTATCAAATAAAATTTCGAGGATGGAGATAGATCAATTCAAAGCATATCAATTCGTTAAGAGAGATTTCAGAAGAAACCCCAATCCTCAAATTCAACAAAGACAAATTAAAAATGAAGACCAAAAAATTCAAACTCCTTTAAAAAATGAAAATTTTATAGGAGGAAATGACTTGCAAGAGTTTGAGGATCTAGGAGAAGACGTTAACAATTTGGGCGACGATTGTGTACAACCTCTTCTAACCAAGGAAGATTATGAGAGGTCTCAAAACACTGAACAACCGTCAAATAAAGATAACAACATAAATAATGCAGGTGATTCTGCCTATCAAGGGATGGCTGATACTATAATGGTCGAGATCCAACACAAGTACAATCCGAGGCCTAAAAATAAATCTGTGTTGACTACTCAACCAAAGAAAATCCTGCCAAGAGGCGAAACATATGAGCCCGTTCCAAAATACACTGATATACAAAATACCAAAATAAAGGAGGCTGAGGCCCAAGCTGGGAAAATTAAGGTAGATGGAACGCAGACATTGGAAACAAAACTAACTGAAAATAAAGCAATGCAAACAAATAAGTTATAAAGGAAGGAAACTGAAGCTTCAACTAAAGAAACAGATAAACTCATGGGGGGTTTCAATATGAAAAATGAGATAAACAAGATAAATATACCAATACCCTTGGTCAAATTGGAAAAGAATCCTGTGTACCGAAAGAAAATAACCAAAATGATAAATTTTTCAGATTTAGAAAGTCAGTCTGACGTGATAAATTTGGAAGATGATAAGCCTAATATAACTTTCGGCCCACATTTTTAAGGTGCCAGGGATACCGTCGCCCCTTTCTATATCACACTGAACATGCAAGATCGTCTGCTGCATAATTGCATGCTAGACTCTGGAGCCTCACATAACGTGATGTCCAAGTCTATTATGGACAGACTAGGCCTCGAAATCACCAGGCCATACGAAGACCTATATTCTTTCGATTCAAGGAGAGTTAAGTGTATGGGCACAATCAAATAGCTAGTGGTAACTCTTGCATAGGTTCCGGTAAAAAATGTTCTAATGGATGTAGTTATCATCGATATACCTCCGAAGTATGGTTTTCTCTTATCTAGGTCTTGCGGAGCCAAGCTTGGGGGATCTCTTCAATTAGACATGACCTATGCCACGATTCTTGTTTTTGGTGGATAGTTCACTCGTCTATACAGAGAGACATGGTTAGCATATATAGTAAGTGATCCACATAATCCTAATAATTATCCTATTTATTCACCGATCAATACCTGGGTAATTGTATTTTATCTTTTGATGATGGTGCAAATAATTGTATAGAAGAAAATTTTATAGAGGAAAATAAAGCAAAAAAGATAGATGAAAAAATGTATAACTTTGGGATTTGGAAAATTTTCTTTGATGGCACTTCGTCATGTGAAGGAGCAGGTGCAGGAGTACTTTTTGTAGCACCTGAAAATGAATTTGTTATCCCTTTTTCTTACAGACTGCAGTGGGACATAGACTACACAAATAATGTATGTGAGTACGAAGCCCTAGTATTGGGACTAGAAGTTGCCAGAAAGATGAACATAAATAACTTGGAAGTCTATGGATATGCGGAGTTGATTGTGAAGCAGATAAATCAACAGTACCATACCAAACACCCAAGATTAAGATCTTACATAAATTGCACCTGGGATCTAATAGAAAAATTCTTCTCATCGGTAAATGTTCATTACATTCCACGTATAGAAAACCTAAAAGCCGATTCATTAGCCAAAGTAGCCTCAACTTTCGCACCTCCTACAGCTTTCAAACTGAAGTATCATATAGAAGTGAGGCACAGACCCTCCATACCAAATAATATACAACACTGGCAGGTCTTTGAAGATGACGAACAAATCAGAAAATTCCTTGAAATGGTGGACAATTTCGATGAAACTCACATTGACCAAGAAAACCAAAATGACCATACTTGGATTATACAATAAGGGGAGGGTCCTCAAGAGTTCCAAAAAAAATCATGAATCATTGCATGTTAGTTTTAAAAAATAATCAGATTCTGAAAGGACTAATCCCTCTAGAAAGATTGTTTGACCAAAATGACATGCCCCTAAAATCTACTTTAGCACCTCAACCAAAATAAGTTGAAGATTGCGACATAGGGACCAAAGAGGAGCCTAGAATAGTAAAGATATCAAAATATCTTCCCCTTGAGATGAAAGGTAAGTATGCAGATTTACTCCAGTAGTATAAAGACGTGTTCGCTTAGTCTTACGATGAGATGAGAACTTATGACACCACGGTGATCGAACACAAAATACCTTTGAAGTCTGATGTTAAAAATTTCAGACAGAAACTCGGGCAAATCAATCCCATTTTATTGCCCATGGTTGAAAAGGAAGTTAAAAATATTTTGGACGCAAAAATAATTGTGCCACTGAGATACTCTGACTAGGTAGCTAACCTGGTCCCAGTTAGGAAGAAGAGTGGAGAGATCAGACTGTGTGTGGATTTTAGAAATCTAAATAAATCCTCCCTCAAAGAAAATTATCCGCTTCCCAAAATGGATCATGTTTTGGAGAAGGTGTTTGGGGAAAATAGAATGTCAATGATCGACCGGTTTTCGGGTTATAATCAGATCACTGGCAGCGAGCACGATAAAGAGAAAACAACCTTCACCACCCCTTGGGGCACATTTATGTATGACAAAATGCCTTTTGGTTTAATGAATGCAGGTGCTACCTTCCAGCGTGCTATGGATATCGCTTTTGTCGGTGAGAGAGATAAATTCGTGGTCATTTACCTTGATGATCTAACTGTTTTTTTCTAAATCTGATGAAGATCATCTGATACACCTCAAACAAACATTCGAGAAATGCAGAAAATTTGATTTGTCCTTAAACCCTAAGAAGTCTCACTTTGCGATGCAAGAAGGTAAACTCCTGGGTCATATTGTGTCTTGAGACGGAATTAAAATTGATCCTAAAAGGGTCGAAGCTATAGAAACTATAAATATCCCTAGAAATGTAAAGGAAATTCAATCATTTTTAGGATTTTTTTTTTTTTTGAGGAGATTTATCTCGAATTTTGCTGAAATCGTAAAATTGATCACATATATGCTGAAGAATAAAAATGAAGTCAAATGGATGGCAGAAGCCAAGGCGTCGTTTGCACGTATCAAGGAAATTATAAGTGAAGCACCAATGCTGGCCAACCCTGATTATCTCAAAGAGTTTCTGATTTTCTCATTCGCCTCTAAACACACGATCGCGTCAGTACTCCTCTAGAAGAACAAAGAGGGTTTTGAGAAACTGATAGCATTCTTTAGTAAGAGCCTTAGAGATGCAGAATTGAGATACGATATAATGGAAAATCAAGCATACACTATGGTAAATGCACTGGAGGATTTCAAAATCTATGTGTTACACTCCAAGGTAATTGCATATGTTCTCACCAGTTCCGTAAAATATATATTGGTGCAGCCCGACAGTGACGGGAAGATGGGTCGGTGGCTCGCTAAAATTCAAGAATTTCATCTAGAGGTCAAACCGACAAAGCTTGTAAAAGGATAGGGCTTGGCCAATCTCTTAGCCAAATCAAATTTCAGAGCACTCAGAGTAAATAACTTGCAAGAATATGAAGGATGTGTGGACATAGATGAATTCGATGACCAAATAGCTCCAACTAGAATCGAAGAGAAGTTTGCCTTATCAGGTTGGTATAAAGACATAGTATCGTACCTTCTGACCCTGAACTTCCCGAATGATTTATCTCCATCTAAAGCCAGGACACTGAAATTACATGCAGTAAAGTACTGTATATACAAAATCCATTTTTTCTGGAAAGACCCTCTAGGCTTCCTATTGGTTTGTTTGGTAGAATCAAAAGCAGAAAAGGTCATAAACAAATTTCACGAAGGAGTATGCAGAGGACATCACGCGTGGAGAGAAATAGCTTATAAAATCCCGAGGGAAGGATATTACTGGCCTAAACTCTTTTCAGATGTCAATACCAAGTCAGAGCCTGTAAATCTTGCCAATTGTTTGTAGCCAAGCAAAAACTCCCAGCATTACCTTTGGTTCCAATTAAAACGGATGCCTCGTTTCAACAATGAGGGTTGGATTTTATAGGCAAAATTAACCCACATTCCAGTGATCAACATAGATGGATCATGACCGCTACTGATTATTTCACCAAATGGGTGGAAGCTATTCCAACCAGAAGAGTGACATATTCGGTGGTGATAGATTTTCTGGAAGAGAACATACTATCTAGATTTGGCTGTCCCAGAAAAATAGTTACAGACAATGCCCAGGCGTTCAAATCTATGGCGATGGTCAGATTTTGCCAAAAATACAATATTATATTGGGCCATTCTACAACATACTACCCTTAAGGCAATGGGCTCGCTGAGTCATTGAATAAAATCCTAATTACTATAATTAAGAAAGTGTTGAACAAAAACAAAAAATCTTAGCATGTGCATTTGAAGTATGCCTTGTGGGTGAATTAGATAGGTACCAAGAAATCGATTGGCACTTCTCCTTTTCAAATGGTATACGAGACTGACATAATGCTACCCATAAATATGGCCCTACCTGTTATGAAACTTTGGTAGGATGAAAAAGAAGAACCAAATCACATCACAAGAAGGATAAATCAGTTGATCGAAGTTCAACAGAACATAATGGAGGTAGACGAAAGGCTTCAGAGGTATCAAGACAATATGAAAGTGCTGTTTGATCATAAGGCTAAAGACAGGGAATTCCTTCCTGGTGATTTAGTTTTAAAATGGGATGCTAGAAGGGAAGACTCGACAAAACATGGAAAATTTGACCATATCTGGTATGGTCCATTCAAAGTCACAACTTCTGAAGGGAAGAACTCATTTCTGTTAGAAAATTTGGACGGTAAAACCCTTAACGCCCCCATCAATGGGCGCTATCTAAAGAACTATATGCAATAAATAATTTCCAAATTTCCACTGTATATACCGGTTTGTGTTTATGTTTTTATAGCTGTTTGGTAAGTTTTATTTTCTTTTTCATCGCAAATAAAACAGGTTAGTGATACAAAATTTTCAACACATTGAATTCCATAAATTTTAAAATCCTGATGCTCTTCGTGTTGCTTTCTTACAAGATTCCAGTTTATAGCCCAAACATCATAAATAGGAAAATGGATGACCATGTATTGGGAAACCGATTCGCCCGAAACAGGTGATAAAAGATAAATTACTAAGATGAGAATGAAATGGTAAGGCAAAGGTACGAATTCCCCAAATATTTAGATTGAAAATGAAGGTCACCTAAGTGCAATAACGGTCTCATGAGTATGAAATTTTTCACTCGATGGATTATCAAAAGAGTAATTTTTTACTGTGGATTCTAAAAAGTTCCCCTGGATAAGATAAAAATAATAAAAATAAAACAAAAGAAGTGAAGCGTCCTAAATAAGAAAAAAGTTCTAGGAGTCAGGATTGCGTTATAACACCTGTGCTTACAAAATACGAAACCTTCTTTACCGCTCTGTCCCAAATATTTGATTCTTTCCCCTTGAATCTTGATATCTTTCCATGGTTTTCACAGAAGGAAAAGAGGTTGCACTTTAGCTCTGAAAGCCGACAAATGATTTTTCCGAACACCAGCAAAAAGGGTGGTGGGTTCTTGCGAACCCTCAGCTCTCACTGAACTTAGATATGCTTAGGCTAATCCTAACTCCCTTGGTTTTTTCAACAGGTCTTGACGATTAGTCTTGCTCAAAAGAAGGCCCCTGGAAATAAACTCTCCCCTAAAGATTCCCTGCCAACTAAGATGTTTAGAAGGTCAAAGGAAAACTGATCCAGAGTAATCAAAGTGAGCTAACAGACGTTGAATTCAAAATTATACATAGATATTACCCCTGGTATACTTTCTACTAATTGATTGCCCCCACTTCATGGCAAAGGAAAATATAAGACATATGGTGAAAGGAAATTCAAAAAATTGATTGTCCCCATCTAGTCCGAAAAGAGATGATGAAAGGAAATTCACAAAATGATTGCCCTCATCTCAACATTTAAATGCAAAGTTACGGCTCGAAGTGGTGAAAGGAAATTCAATAAAGGTAATGAGACAACTTCACTGGGGTACAGAACATGCTCACTGACAATGAAGCATTGTCTAAAATATCTGTAAGCCTGTTACACATGAATTGTATCGTACTATGGTAATTAGTTTTCTTTGAAACTTGATCTACATCCAAGGTGCATGCAAGACTCCTTGATTAAAAACATTGAAGTTACTTCACCTTGATGCAAGCAAAATCAACAGAACCTGTTCAAATCCCCAAGGTTGTTTTGATCATCTTGAGCAGACCCGAATTCAATATTAGAGGATTAGGAGGACTAATTTTGAGATAAGAGATTGATTAAGTTCGAAAGATTTCAGAAGTAAAGATGAAACCCCCTTTCTCCCTCCGTATCCTCTTCCCGAACAAGTTTCGTATAAGAAAACTAATGACTCCATTTACCCAATAAAGGCACTTGGTCTACTATTCTTCTCGTCCCGCAAGGAGACGAGATCCCTAGTTGGAACCTATGTTGGAACACTTGTATTTTTCCGAATAATCTGGTCATCAAAGGTCGGATCCACCTATTGTATTTTAAGTATTGAGACGATACACCTAAACCTAAAAAGTCATATTTCATGATTTCGTATATATCATGGTTATACATATCTGAACCCTCGATATCCCGACACGAGAAGTGGCGAAGTTGGCTTAAGTTTAATCACGGTTTTTAAACCTTTAAACACATATTATCACCTTTTATACATCGTGCTCTCGCATTTCGGGAGTCACACCTCGAACACCCTTTGAATGTCTGACACGCGAAGTTGCAAGATTAGTTTAAGTTAAAACTAGTTAATAGCAAGAATAATGATTTTTAAGCCATATTTAATCTTCATCGCGATTTCGCGACTCGATGGTTGTTACCTCAGAAACAACACATTTGTAACTTTGATCCTTGAATTCATGATTTTCATTAATTAATTGTGGTTAATTAAAATCTTAAGTCAAATCAGAGTTAATCAACCGAATCACAATATCACGAATTCAGGGTTCACGTATTCAACGACTAGGAGTAAAATCATCCGATACTGCGAACTATGAAAAAGGGATTAAGGATTAAACACACTTAATAAAAGGTTGAACTAGATTAATTAACACCTTAAATGACCTTCAACTTGTATGACCTACAGACCAAGAATTAAACGTTGCCGCGATCCTCCTGAATCGCGAATTATCAAACATTTATGGCATTTATTAGAAATTTAGTGAGGTGACTGATAGTAAGATCCTGTTTTATTTATAAATATTTCTATTAAATGATTTAAATGTTCTATCAGCAAGGACTCACATAGACTTAAGTGCTCAAAGAGAAAAGATTTCAGTCGTTATCTTAGATTTCTTTCTAATTTGTGCAGAGCCAAGTTCACCAAGATAACCTCTGTCCATGTTTTCATTTTCCGTGACAGAGGATCTAATTGCAAGGTTCTATATCATGGCTCTGTGAAAGGCGTCCAAGGCAGCTGCCGAGAGTCTAGGTCAAGGTTCAGATATTATTTCTGATACCTCGCCTAGAAGTATCAATACTGTCAAAACATGGATGTATTTCTCCGACATTCTGCAATCCGAGCTGATAGATTGTCCAAATGATTCCAGCAATAATGAGAAAGACGACTTGTCCACCAAATACAAAATCATCTCTTAGTCGGAGATGCATAAGATAACAGCAAGGCCACAAATTTTTCCCTATTATGATATGATCATATGGGCGCTGGACCATGTAGACATCCCGACTAGGACAATTTTCAACGAGTAGAAGGTGGCAATTGGGACATTCAGACTAGAGCATTTATAGGCAATGTATAAATTGTCTCCCACACCAAACCTTACTCACAATTCCATATTCTTGGAGGGTTTTAAAAAGAAGGAATGAAAGCAGTTTGGGAAAATCTTATCCTATTTGATCAAAGACTGGGTTTCTCACCCCGCAAAATTCAGATCCGATACTAATGGAATTTAATCAATCTCATCGTTGGTACCACAATTCATGTATATAACAATGATGGTTTGCAGACTGTATGGGAAGGAGGACACCTCTCACTTCTTTCTCCCATGGGTACCACTTATTCACACAGTAGCAGATGGATTCTCTTTCGACTGGGCCAAATTGTTGTCAGACAGTTTGACCAGTGGAATTACAGAATATCGAGCACAAAAGGTGAGTGGGAAAGCATCCTCATTCTTCATGTCCTCTTACATCATGGATTCTATTTTCTTCATGAAACCTTTCCCATTAATGATATGAAGCTGGACTCCAACTAATGCAGAGCCTATTCGTGTATACCACTCGAAACTCTGGGAAGATAAAGACAAATAATTCATCTACGAGATTTTCAACTAGGTAATGGTACCAATGCATGTCTCAGGAACATTGGGGGCTTACACAACAACCAACCAATATTCAGTAGGAACTTTGAAGGCACAGTTGAAACAAAAGAACCTATTGATCAACAAATTGGAGGCTCGGGTAGCAATGGCAGAGATGAATGCCAAGGATGAAGTAAATAAAGGTTTCGAGCAAGCCAACGTGACTAATCAACATGAAATTGAGAGACTTAAATCCGATCTTGAGAAGATGCATCAATTGACATAAATAAGCCAAACAAAGGCAAGTCAATAGGAGTAGAAAATAAAACTGCAGTAGTCTAAATTAATTTCTATTGAAAACCAGGTCATAGACATGATAGTATTCCAATCCCAAGCCACGAAAATACGAAATAAGGTAGAAGTAGCTCAACAGGATCTACTTGCCAAAGTAGAAACCATACAAAATCATTTTCATACGATAGAACAAGCGTTAAAGGATATCTCCTCAAGAGAAAGAGAAGCTGCAACATCTCGGGTTTCTTTCCAAGAAGCTGTTGTAACAACAATGAAAGAAGAGGTGGCCATCAATTCTGGGTTGTCTATCCCAGAGAAAACCAGAGGTAACATCTTACTGAAGGCGTGGGAACACAATATATTAGAGAGCATAAAAAGAGAGAAAGAGATGAGAGATGCTTGTGAAGAAATATTCGGTTTGATAAATAAAAATTTGTTAGATCTTGATAAAGAAGGTAGTGCTGGAACACTGGGAAAAATTAACATAGCCAAACATATGCTGGATATCAAGGAAAATGGGGAAAAAGAACAAATTGAATTATTCCAGGTAAGTCAGGTTAATATCGCCCAAGTGGATAAATGGTTGATAAGACCAAGGTTGCAATTGTGGTCTATCATCACGGAAGACCGACAAGTAGGAAAAAGATTGCCACAGTTGGCAAAGAATTGCTACACTTTCGAGGCAAACAACCAAGCTGAACCTTCCAAGCTGATAGCCCAGTTGGTAGAAAGGTGTGTTATTTGTATTGAGCAGGGGAAAGGGCATATTTCTAGAGGCAAGTAGTAATAGAGGGCTATCCCATCCTATTTTTGGAGCCAGAGAACAAGAAAACAAAATGCCCTACCCACGTGGAGGAAGACAAGAGACAAGGAAGTGAAACGCTTCATTTTCCATTTGTAACCGAAATTTTTAGAACGATTAGAATTCAAAGCGTTTTAATTTTATATAAGTATAATTTTGAAAGAAGGAACAAGGGATTTTCCCCTTTTGGTCGATTGTACCAGAGAATATTTCTTTCGCCAGAATTAATACAAGGCAGACCGAAGACTCTTTTTTCTGTCAAGACTGGGTTATGTGTTTCTTTCGTTATTTCACATTTCATATCATTTCTCATATGTGTATTTAATGAATGCTTAGCTACAATTTAGTACAACCTCTACTGTGATGGTCATGTATTTCAGTTATCTAATCATTTACAATTTTTCCTCTGTATCGGCTATCAACAGGTACAAGACCTGTGAATTGCTTAGATTTCTATATCATATGCTTCATTAAAGTTTTTCTTTCTTATTTTATTATTCTGTCACAAGGTGAGATTATTCCCTGATTGATGCCTCACATTGTTCAAGAGATCTATGTTTTCTTTCGCTTCATGCATGGTTTTAAAAATTGACTCAGTTACGGAAAAATGCCTATGGTTTCGTTATACTATTAATTTGATTTTGGGATTCTTTCTTGTATAATCTAAAGGTGAAACGACAACCAACACTTTATAAAAACTCCATTCCTTTATGACTGTACCTATGGCACGACAACCCAATATAGAACCCGGTCTCTCAGATCAAACCAACCTTGCTTTAAACCTTTTTGATACCATTATGAAAACTGCTACTACTCGAGCTGAATTTGAACGTTCATGGGCAGCCATTGAACATTATATAAACATTCAGGAACATTTGGAGGATAGACAAAAACAACTCAAAAACCATCCTTAGCTTCTTTTCCCAGTTGTTTTCTTCATTTATATCTTTCACACTTTTTTGGATGCCTAGACTCAATACTTTATATCCTTAAGTACATACTCTGGAACAACAGTTTCAATGGAATATTCATCTCTCCTAGATCCCCTGCTAGCCCCTTCATCTCTGATAATGTTTCTAGGAATAAGTCACTGTATCTGCACAGTAACTTTGTGATCCTCTCTACTCTCTGATTATCCCAATAATATTCGATACTAGCCATCTTTGGGTTGTCTGTAGTTCCAATGTTTAATGGTGCAACACAATATTTTGAATCGATATTGGGGCCTTCTAGTTCCCTTTCACCTTCCACTTCCAGGATTTGGATATTGCGTGGATTATCTTATGCTGGTTCTTCTACTTCTGCTACGTAATAATAATGTAGCAATTGTTTGATTGCCTATCTAGCCTGCCTCTAAGATGCTGGAATTATTTCAAACTATGGTTGTTAAAATATCCTATCTCTTACCACTTTCAATGTTGTATCAATCTATGAACTACCATGCTAAAAGGAAAATGTAACTACAAAGTTCTATTGTATTTCTTCCTAGTTGGTAGTTTCTCTGCGTTGTTCCTGTTCTATGTACCAACTTTTCAGAATGCCTTCTAGTGTGTGAATAAAATGGTGTGTCCATTCTTATGGTGGTACAAATATCCATTAAACTATGCACTTATTTACATTCTCTTGGGGTTGTCCAAATCCTTCATATTTCTCCTCATATTTATGCTCCTGTTCTACGCTGAATCTTATGCGCAGTAAACTTTTGCACTGAAACCAATTGTTGTTCCTTTCCTTGTGTGTACCCCACCATCTTGGGGGTGTATCTTTTAAAGAAATATCTAGTGGTGGTAATCTTTGATTTTCCATAACTTCTACCTCATATTTCATCAAAATTTCTTCTAAATCATTTAATCCATAAAAGGTAGGAGGTTCTCTTACCTATGTACCAACCCATCTCAATGCGCATGTCATTCTAGCACATCTCCTGGTAGATAATTCATGTAACCGCTACTGCCAATTCTCCAGTCCTATGTCAGATTCTGAAGCACAAGAAATAATACTCCTCCAACTGAGCATGCCATCTACATATGGGTTGATATAATCTTCTTCGCGCATGGTAGTCCTGTATAGATGATTCACATCTTCTATAAGAATATTATCCATCACAGGTTCCACATACCTTCCTCCTTCTAAGGGATCCACCGACACAATAAATCTATATTATCTAGACTCAAATATCATTTTCCCTGTCTTCAAGTTAATAATATCCTGGTTATCAAAGCCCCAATATAGACCCAACAATGCTAGATATGGTGAAGTATTGTCCACTATTTCAATGGATTCAAAGTCAGCCATGGTGCACACACCATCTAGATCTATTGGAGTGCCCTTTAACCTTCCTATTAGCACCACTCTGTGCTGATTTTCCAACTTCAACTGAATAGATGAATACCCCAATTGTGGTTCTCCCATAGCTTCCCCAATTTTCTTTGGCAAAACATTGACTTCAGATCCCAAGTCTAGTATAATATATCCCATATTGAAATCTCCTATGTTAGCATTCAATCTGAATTCCCTATTGGTTCTTATCTTCTTTTAGACTTGATTTACCCTTTTTACCCCCTCTTCCCCAGGATTACACTTTTCTAATAAAATCTGTCGTACTTTTAAGGAATTTTTATCACTCAACAATTTGACACAAGCTTCCAAAAAGTTTCTTAAGTTACTTACTCATTCTGAAGACTGCTCTTGATTGGTTTGATCAAATAATGAGGGCAATTCATAGAATGGTATCTCATCTACTGGCTTCATCCCTTAAGTGGATGCAATATTTTCCTTCAAGATCTCTTGTCTAGCTTCTTTGAATATCTCTTTCTCTTTGCATGCATCAAACTTTTGTTCCGACATTGTATTCTTCCTAACCCACTGGTACTGGTCCTGATCCTTCTTGGCTACATCTTCTCCTATTTTGGCTCCACCTCTAGTCACTATGTTAATATTCTTCTCGTCTTCTTCTCTATTTTCCACCTCGATCCATTACACGTTCTGATTAGTCTGGTTCTGTTGGATTACTGAGAGGGGGGGTGAATCAGTAATAGAGCAATTTAATCCTTTTTAACCATAAAATGCAAGTGTTATATCAATGTAGCATTGTCATCCAATAGTTGCAGAGTAAATAAACAATGAACAAATGAACAATCATACACATACACAATACACCAATGTTTTTATGTGGAAACCCAAAGAGGGAGAAAACCACATAATTCTTTTTCTTATATGTCTTTAAGAATTACATTCATTGGAAGCTCCATCTTCCTTTGTTTTCTAGATGCAACTGGAAGGAGGCTCCAACCCCCCAGTTTCTTAGGCTACAACCTGAGGGAAGCTCCAACTCCCCAAATCTATGGCTACAACCAGAAGGAGGCTACAACCCCCTATGTTCTCCAGCTACAACCAGAAGGTGGCTACAACCACTTGTCCTTGCCCCATCCAACCACCTTGGAATATAAGTAGAATGATGGAACCACTGTCACACTATCACTATGAGATATACTATTGTAAACCTGTACCAATCAACCTGCACCAAAAAGCCTGTAACAACTTGTACCAATAACCCGTGCCAACATGTACCATACATCAACCTTTACCATAAACAAATGCATTAACCATGCACCAAACCTGTACAAATAACATGTCACAATAACCTGTCCAAACAACCTATCAAAACAACCTGTCTCATCAATATTATCAACCAAATCAGATCTACTCACCACAATCAATCACCAAGACAACTCTCAACCATATGCACAATATCACCAAGATGTGCATCAACCAAGCATAACACAACAACTCATAATCATCACCAAGATCAATATGTGCTTCTAATCATGTACCAAGACAAGTATGATGCATCATCCATAAACCATGTGTTAACAATACTAATAATAGGTGCCTCCAACCATGTACCAAGTATGTACGAATCATGCATCAACTACTCATCAACTATGACTCATCAAGATGTACCAACATCATCAACTATACACCTCATGTATGTGCCAACTCATCAACTACTTGTCTCAACCATGTACCCAAC
>JZKD02S1978041.1:166683-227685 GCA_000966675.3 Picea glauca | reverse complement strand
ACTTTATTATTTAAATAATTTCTTCTTTGCAACCACTTTGACTACTTTGACCTTTTGGGGCTTCTATATGACTCATGAGGGTTCTCCAACTTCACATGGACATAACTCTCTAACCATCAGGAGTTATGTGACGTTCCACTTACCACCAAAAATGGCATGACATGTACTATCCATATAGAATAGTCTTACCTTAAAATATATTAAAACTCATACCATTATACATCAAACAAACTTGGGTCCATTACCCAAACCTTTGTGCTACATAAATTTGCTACCAGATTTTCTTCAAGGGTTGACGTCAATGACAACCAACCCAAATAATCAACAATATCCCCCTTTGGCATTGATGGCAACACTCCGATGAAATACTAAATTCATGTCACTCATGCTCCCCCTGTAACCATCGCTCCCCCTGGAATCATGTCTTTGTGCTCTTTCTCCAAGCATTTACCTTTGCATATGATAAATCTCTCCCCCTTTGTCATGAATGGAAAATGTATCTTTCCATCCAGGGCTTCTCCCCCTGAAACTCTTCCTAAAATTGATCTCCCAACATGAACTGTCCTCTTTATGGTGCTTCCTTGTGTAAATCTAAGACATATAAGATAAGCATTCCAAAGAATTCATTTTGGAGTAGAAATTACTCTGAGTCTCTGGCGAAGATACTCAAAGGCTTCCCATGGACGGTTTTGTAAAGATGTCTGCCACTTATTATTTTGTGCCCACATATTCAAATCTGATGTTCTTCTCTACAACCTGTTCCCGTAGAAAGTGATACTTCATTGGAATGTGCTTCGTCTTGGAGTGCATCACTGGGTTCTTTGAGATACTGATGGTGCTTGTATTATCACAATAGATTGGAATGGTCTCATCATACTCAATCTGTATATCTGTCAGAGTTTTTTTCATCCATATAACTTTTGTACAACATCCTCCTGCTGCAATATACTCTACTTTGACTGTAGATAAAGATACTAATGGTTGTTTCTTTCTTAGCCAAGATACTAAACACTCACCCAAGTAGAATGCTGCTCCACTGGTGCTTCATTGGTCATCAATGCAACCTGCCCAATCTGCATCTGTGTAGGCAATAAGTGATAGATCCTTTCCTTTTGGATACCATAATCCAAACTCTTTTGTTTCTTTGAGATATCTAAAAATCCTCTTCACTGCTAAGACATGTGATTCCTTTGGTGTTGCTTGAAATCATGCCACCTATCCAACTACCTGCATTACATCAGGTCTGGATGCTGTCAAATATAGTAAGCTACCAATCATTGACCTGTATTGCCTCTGGTTTGTAGACTTTGAATCATCATATTTGCTCAACTTGCAATTGGTTTGCATAGGAGTGGTAACTGGTTTGCAATATTCCATTCTGAACCTCTTTAGCATTTCTTTGATATAATTAGTTTGAGAAATAAAAATTCCTCAGTTTCTTTGACATATATGAAGATCCAAAAATAAGGATAGTTCTCTGAGTAATGACATTTCAAATTCATTCTGCATATCCTTTGCAAATTTACGGCTTAACGTGTCATCAATACTTCCAAAAATAATATCATCAATATAAACTTCAATTAATAAAATACTATCTTGAGTTACCTTGATGTAGAGGTTGTTGTCTGCACTTCCTTTTCTAAACCCTGCATGCTGTAGATATTTATCCATTCTAGAGTACCATGCTCTAGGATCTTGTTTTAGACCATACAAGGCCTTCTTCAATTTACACACATAATATGTGTTCTCTGAAAACTGAAATCCTTCTGGTTTTTCAATGTAGACTTCTTCTTCAAGTTCCCCTTCTACTTCTTCTTTATCTTTTGCTTCTTCTTCGTAAAGTTGTTCCACTGATTCAATTTCTTCTTCCCTTGATTCTCGTCCACCTATTTCATCAATAGTTACATTGATGCTTTCCATAACTTTGTTCAATCTCATATTTGTAACACTTGTATGCTTTCCTTGTACTTGAGTAACAATCAAGTACTCCTTTGCCCACACAAGAGTCAAACCTTCCCATTCTTCCATCTTCTCTTTTGATGTAACATTTGCTTCCAAATACTCTAAAGTGATTCACATTTGCTGCTCTTTCTTTCCATAACTCGTAGGGAGTTTTGTCATTGTTGTTTCTGAGTATTACTCTATTTTGAATGTGAACTTATGTATGCACTGCATGTGTCCAAAAAATATCTGTCAATTTGGAATCCATTAGCATTGTTCGAGCCATTTCCCGTGTAATTATCATCCATTATGATAATTTTTCTTTGTCTCTGAACCACTCTCTAAACTACTATATGAATTGATGCTCTCGTCCACTATCATATATCTGTCCAAACCTACCAAGTGTTCTTAAGAATCCATCTCTGTCCATACTGTCCAAGACTCTACTACACAATTGTCCATAATGTTGACCCATTTATCATTATAATATCATGAGGTATTCACTACTACAACTGATTAATCTATCAAACTGTACTTTTGTGAACTGATTGCTCTGGATCTGTCTACTCAAACTCTGTAAGCTGCTCGAAGGATGGTTCTTTGGTCTGTCACAACTATCACATAGACTCCCCCTATCTAATATTCATATTACCTAGGAGTCTCTAAGCTAGATGGCTTAGAACAATTCCCGCTCTAATGTGTATTCATCATCATCTTCATTGGTAGATTCATCATCTCTCTGAGCTCTGACTTCTTTTCTTTCTATCCGTGGATTCATCTTTCACTATAATGCCTGAAAGTACAATCTCTTGAACCTATTCCTTATTTACCTATCCTTCTTTTCTTTCAGTTATTTTCCAAACCTTTCTGTATCTAACATCTTTCTTTTTCTCTGTAGAATTTTCTTCATCTCGTTTTATTTCCAATATTGCGATCTCTGGGACATGGTCTTTGTTCACCTATTCTTTGTTTTTTCTTATCCATACTTTCTTATATCTGATATCAATGTTCTCTTTCATGGAAGTATAGATCATGCTTATACAATCATTAGCTATGTGTCTGCAATTATGACATTTGTAATATTCAATGTTACATGGGGCCACATAGGAATTTCTTTCTTGAACATTTCTTTTATAATCCCTGCAATCTGCAACCTTATGTCCAAAATTAGTACAATAACAACAATGACCATAAAAGAAATTTGCATACATGGGAGTGAATGATCTTCTTTGTGGTGTAGTCCTTCTGAATTTCTATGTTGACTGATCATGATCATGATTGAAGCTTCTTTGTGGCTTGAACATGGAATGTCTTCTTGAAGATGTATCTTCAATAGTTTTCTTAGATTCTTGTTGACCATGATTCCTTCCTTTGAGTACTTCTGCATAACTCTTTCTATTTTCTTTATTATTCTTTTCTAGAAAACTAGAGTGCTTATCTTCATTCTCTATAACTGATGTGGATGTTTCTATCTCTTCAACGTTCTTGTTAAGCTTGACAATTTTACTTCTCAATGTGACAACTTCTTCTTCAAGCTTCTCAAGCTCTTCTTCTTTCTTCATTATCTGAGACTTCATGACTTCTTCTGTTCTTTTCTCTTTTTCAAGATAGATTTTTAATGTGATTATTTTTTCTTCAAGTCCATTCTCTTCTTGACCAAACTTTGCCTCAAGATGGGTTAGATCGTTAGTTCTTTCCTTAAGATGATCTATCAATATCTTCTCTCTCATTTCTGCTTCATCCTTCTGTGCTGCTATGTTGGCTTCCAAATACTGCTTTTGATATTCAAGATTTTCTTTGATCTTTCTGGCTTCTTCTAGCTGAGTTTTTAAGTTCTTGATGACCTATTGGGATTCTTCAAAAATGTGAACACTTTCCTTTTGTTTCATCAATTCTTTCTCAAGTGACTTTTTTTCTTCTCTTTCTTTTCTTAGTTCATCTAAATCACTAATCAATTTTGCTTCATAATTGTCTTCTTTTTCAATTAGTTTTTCTGTACGATTTCCTTTATGGCATTCTATTTCAAGATGTCCGCATTTTTCACAATTAAAGCAAAACAACATACCTCTATTGATTATGTACTCTTCATCTTCTGAATCTGTTTGACATGGTGAACATATTTCTTCTTGATCTTTACCTGCATCTTCTTTGGCATTTTCTGAATTTGCAATGGGTGAAGAATATATGTCATGTAAATTATCCCAAAGTTCTTTGGCTATTGAACATTTACCAACGTTTTGTCTTACTAGATTAGGTAATCCTTCCCAGATGAAATCCATTGCTATTTTGTTATTCTTTTTCAATTCCTTCTTGGCTGCAGTCTTTTCCCCTTTTGAACTATCATATCCTGTAACGACTGATATCCAAATATAATTCCCATGTGTCTGTAAGAATACTTTCGTGCTTCTACTTCATATCTCATACTTTAACCCATTCTGTCCATTAAACAATGGTACTCCATTCTATGAATAATCCATGATATCCTTCCAGTGGTTAAACTGATTTATGAAGGATCAACTTTGATTCCAATTGTTGGATTATTGAGAGGGGGGGTGAATCAATAATAGAACAATTTGATCCCTTTTAACCATAAAATTCAAGTGTTATATCAATGTAGCATTATCATCCAACAATTGCAGATTAAATAATCAATGAACATATGAGAAATCATACACATACATAGTACACCAATGTTTTTACGTGGAAACCCAAAGAGAGAGAAAACCATAGAACACTTTTTCTTATATGTCTTTAAGAATTACATTCATTGGAAGCTCCAACTTCCTTTGTTTTCCAACTGCAACTGGAAGGAGGCTCCAACCCCTTAGTTTCTTAGGATACAACCCAAGGGAAGCTCCAACTCCCCAAATCTATGGCTACAACCAGAAGGAGGATACAACCCCCTGTGTTCTCCAGCTACAACCAGAAGGTGGCTACAACCACCTGTCTTTGCCCCATCCAACTTCCCTGAAATATAAGTAGAATGATGGAACCACTATCACACTATCACTGTGAGATATATTGCTGTAAACTTGTACCAATCAATGTGCACCAAACAACCTGTAACAACATGTACCAACAACATGTGCCAACATGTACCATACATCAACCTATAGCTCAACATGTACCATAAAAAATGCATCAACCATGCACCAAACCTGTACAAATAACCTGCCACAATAACCTGTCAAAGCAACCTATCACAACAACTTGTCTCATCAATATTATCAACCAAATCATATCTACTCACCACGCTCAATCACCAATACAAATCTCAACCATATGCACAATATCACCAAGATGTGTATCAACCAATCATAACACAACAACTCATAATCATCACCAAGGTCAATATGTGCTTCTAATAATATACCAAGATAAGTATGCTACATCATCCATAAATGATGTGTCAATAATACTACTAACAAGTGCCTCCAACCATGTACCAATTATGTATCAATAATGCATCAAATACTCATCAACTATGACTCATCAATATGTACCAACATCATCAACTATACACCTCATGTATGTGCCAACTCATCAACTTCTTGTCTCGACCATGTACCCAACATGTACCTCAACCAAAATCCCTCATCAATTTCATCATCCAAATTTGACATGTAACTCTCTAACATACCTGGTTTATATGATCACATACCTTCAAACCTTCCTTAACTTTAACAACAAGAGACTAGCATTTTCATCAAACTTTACTTTAGTCTCACATGATTAATTTTGGATTAGTCAACAACCCTAACTTGCAATAATCATAACTATGTACCTGTAATGAATAAAGGTCTAAAAATAATACACAATGTTCTTCAGTTTCTTGTCTACAATTTATCTAGGTTTCACTTCTTGAAACCTCCCAGAAAAGGAGTTATAGAAAAAATGGCATACCTTGTTGAATTCTGGATTATTCTAGAGATCAAACTTGTAGAGAATGCCCCGCATGAAATATTTGCTCTATAGATCTGAAAATGGTACAAAACATACTACAAACTGTACTATAACCAATTCATTTGGTCTTACTTAATTTGGATTTGTTATGAATACATTATGATGTTTTTACCTAAAACACCTATTTTAGACTAGTTTCAAGACTAGCCACAAACCCTATTTTCCACAGAGTGTAACTCCCAAAATACAACGACCCACAAGCTGGAATTTTATCACAATTACTTGGATATGTTTTCTCAACTGCCTCCATATTTCTCTGTCTGAATCAATGTAAAAAAAAATTTATTGCAAAAATGGTGAAATGAGCTGTAAATAACATACCTTAGAAAACATCATCAAAAGACTTTATCCTCCCTTGAATTTGGGCCTTCTTTACTTCACCTTCCCTCTGAAATTTGCCTTAGATCTCCTTTGGTTACCTCAGTCACTTATAGATATTCAATATTCTCAATGGATGATTAAATGAGAGAGCCTTGCCTCTTATTTATACTTTAGCGTCCTCAAAAGGTTACCTTTTAACCATCTTAAACAAATTTCCTTATTTTAGGGCTAACCCACTTTTAACCACTTGTCCACTTAGTAATTTCTCCTTTAACTTTATTATTTAGATAATTTATTTTGTATCCACTTTGACTTATAGTACACTCATCACTTCCCTTTATTATTTAAATAATTTCTTCTTTGCAACCACTTTGACTACTTTGACCTTTTGGGGCTTCTAGATGACTCATGAGGGTTCTCCAACTTCACATGGCCATAACTCTCTAACTGTGAGGAGTTATGTGAAGTTCCACATACCATCGGAAATGACATGACATGTACTATCCATCTAGAATAGTATTACCTTCAAATATATTAAAACTCATACCATTATACATAAAAAAAACTTGGGTCCATTACCCAAACCTTTGTGCTACCAGAATTCTCTACCGAACTTTCTTCAATGGTTGACATCAATGAAAACCAATACAAATAATCAACATGTTCCTCTTGTCCTATATTTTTTTCAACAATGTTGGATAGTCCTCTATTTCATGGTCTGTTGCATGACAACACATACATGTTGCATGTGGTTGTGGGAAGTCTCTTGCATAGTGCCCTGGTTTCTAACATTTATGACACACTACTAGTCCTCGACCTCCTCCATAACCTCTTCTTACATGACCTTCTCCTATGAATCCTCCTCGGTTCCCCTGATTATCTCCACATGATGTGCTATACTGAGGTCCTTGATTATACTACGATTGCAGGTTATTATACTGTTGTGGTGATGCGCACTATTGTGCAGGATTAGATTGTTGTTTCCCTTTAAAATGATGTGCATTATAATGTGGTTGTGTTGCAAACTGTTGCATGAGATTGTACTATGGTTGCTACGTAGTGTTATACTATGACTGTTGCACATATTTTCCTATTACATGTTCAATCTGTACCTTGTATGTATCTGCAATCCTTTTTTACATCATCTCCAAGGTTCTACAATCCTTGTCTTTGTGTCCAACTAGCTTACAAAAGTTACAATATGTACTCTTTGGAACTGTCTGGTACTTCTGCATCAAGGGGGGCAATGATAGGGATCATGCCCATGTGTTTTACAAATCTCACACCATGGTCCTCCTGGAGCCAAAGGGTTTGGCATACCCACTCCAATATAGTGTGAAAATAATTGATACTCATTCTTGTGATGACCTTTTGTCCTGCACATTATACACCAGACATCTTCTCTTTTCTCCTTTCTTTTGTTATGATTTAACTGGAATGTTAAGTTCTTCAGATTTTGCTTCAACTCTTCCACAACTAGATTTTTATGCTTGTATTAGTTTTACTCTATCTGTATTGGTTAGAATTTATGTTGTCTCAATGGATACTCCAAGTGTGACAACAAATAATTAACAAACAAATTCTTATGTTGTGTATTAGTAATAGTGTACTTTAACTTACCTTTTAACCTATTGAATTTATGGTCCATGTCTTAGACCGATTCTCCTGGTTTCTGCTTGATCTCTATCATTTCATTCATAAACTGGTCTTCTGAACTTGGCTTCTGAAATTCATTTATTAACTACCTCTTCACATATGCTATAGTTGTAGGTGTTCCTGTTGGGTTATTTGTTGAGAGACCCATGTACCAATCTAATGTCTGGTCTCTAAAAGTGATTTATAACTGTGTAAACTTTCTATCCTCGTCTATAATCTGCGTTGTTGCCCATATCTTCTCACATATGAACACATGTTTTTCTGCATCATCTAACCCATCCCATCAGAACTCTGGTAACTTGATGGTTGGATATTGTCCCGCCATTGTGAAATTTTTTGAACTACTACCTCCACGCGGTGTAGAGACTTGAATGCTACTTGTTGGAGTTTCACTTCTACTACTGGACCCATGTCTTGAAATTTTTTTCCTACCACTAATCACTTGTTGGTTAACTGCTTTTTCTTCTTCAGTTGTGTTAGTCACACATGGGGTTGTGGGTTCCACACTAATTCAGATATGGAATGGAGAGACTTCTTTTGTACCCAACCCATGACCTCTAGTTTTCCTCTCATATGTGGCACGCAAGATATCCTCAATTTTTCTCATGGCGCAAAAATCCTCTACCTCTTCCTCATCGTTGTCCAAGCCCTCTTGCTCTGCTACAACCCTCTTCTTATTATTCATTCTATACTGATAGGGTCATCCATTGCGCATCTTACCTACACTCCTTATGATTTCACTAGTCTATTCATGATCCATCATGATGGGGTCCATTGGCTCCTACTTCTAGCTACTCTCTAGAGCCTTCTCCATTTCTTAGATATTCCTTAGTGCTTTCCCCAACTCCCCCATGCGTGCATAGTGATTTAGTTGTCTTATTCCATGGTCATCATGCATTTATCATGTAATAATATCTTGATCGATGTGTAGAGTGACATGATGTACCTCCCTCTAGGCCCCCTCAAGGAATCCTTCTTTGCAACAGTGTATGACTTCACTGTATCTAATGAAAATTCAGTGATAAACCCTACAGTAATGTTGTCTAACCAAAAATCTACTACACGAATGAATTTATTATTAACTCTTTCCAACCATGTGATGTTTTCAACAGTCCACACTACTGGCCTAATTCAGTTAGTTGGATGGGTATCCTTCAACCTTAACAACCACTCCTATAATAACTATGGAAAGAAACAAAAATATGCTTCATGCATATCAGTAAACACATACCTATGCAGGTACTGGCACAATGTATACCTGGAATCCTTATTGTCTTTCTACATGAAATCCAATTGCTTTGTCTCTAACCATCTTTCAATATATTGCTTCGTAGGATTCCATGGCATGACCATCCATTTCTACCACTGCATCTTCTTCACCAAACCCCTTTCCGAATCTCCTTCTGAGTTCTAGCCGACAACAAAACCATTTTTTGGACTTATGGGCTGACCCGGGTTCTACCTTAGTTCTCCAAAAAAACCCTTATCACCATTGGCCCTTCTGGTAAATTAGAAGGATACACAACACACAAAGTGCACAACACAGTATCACCCGAGATGGTTTATGGGGGACTATAGGATGCATGTGTCTGCAGTCATGGAAGGGATTGTGGGATGTTATTTCTACTTCTTATTTCTATTTAACCATGCATTTGATTATAGTATTCATCATATCCATTCATTCATTCATTTGCATATTTATTCTAGTGTGTGATGTAAATAAACCATCCATTCATATATCTAACCATTCAACCATAACTGTAGAGATAGTAAAACACAAAAACACATTGCACACGTAGTTTTACCGTGGTTCACCCCCCTAGGGATACACCCACACAGATCTTTTACTTCTTTTCTTATTCATCAAAAGGCGTTGCACACATTACATCATAGTAAAGATTAGTGAGGCGGACTAGGATCACAGCAAGATACATAACTTGTTACCTAACCCTAAGCTACTTCAACCTCATCTGATCTCTACAACTCTCAAAACATACTTCGACTCACAAAAACTCCAAAATAGGTTCTCCAAAATCAACTTGTCGCACTCATACACTAACAATTGGATGGTTATGATTATCCTTTAATCTACCTAACACCCCTTTTTTGTATTAAATAATTGGGTTAGAAACCATTACAATACATCCCAAAACCCTAACCCTAAATTGGCTAGGTTTGTCCACATTTGCACCGGTTTTCCGCAAATCCTACCGCGTGCACTGCTTTTCCTCAAAATGTGGTGTGCTCTCCTTCTTGGTCCGTTCCGCTCGTTTGCTGTGATATTCTCCAAGCATGCCTACTCCAACACCTCTCTTGTGTAATAATATCCCCCCCTTACTCAATCCACGTCAATCAATAGTTGGCATTCCAATTTATTTTATTCTTACAATATGTAATGTTTATGTGAGGTATGTGTTATATTCTTTGCAAAATTGATCCCATGTATTGTACATTGATATGGGAGTAAAGATGTTGTTGAGGAAGGTGGAAATTTTGGAGAAAGTTGTAGATTCATTAAAAACATTTGTGAGTAGTGAGAGTTTCTCTTGGTGTAGAGGATCTATGGGCATTGATGCCCTAGATTGTTGACTATGTAATCATGTAACCCCTAGTATGCAAAGAAAACAACAAGTGGGAGAATGTTGGGTATGTGTTATATTCTTTGCAAAATTGATCCCATGTATTGTACACTAATATGAAATTAAAGGGGGTGCTTAGCACCCCCCAACTGGGAGGGTTGTGGGGGTTCGGGGTGGGATCCCCTGAGAAAAAAAAAAGGTCCATTTTTGGAGGTTTTTTGCATTAGTTTTTTGGCACATGGTTTTTGCCAATGATTTTCTAATTCTGGTTAAGGAATTAGGGTTGTTGACTAATCTGGGTCAATGGATTAGGGGTTTGGATGTCATAGGATCCTATATGTATATTGTATTGTAAACAATGAAGAATATGATGAATAGAATATGTGGCTCTAACAGGTTGTTGGTTTTCCCGGTTTGGGTTTCCAGGGTAAAAATCTCTATGTAATGTGTGTGTGTGTGTGTGTGTGTGTGTGTGTGTGTGTCATTTTATCTTTTCTATTTTATTAAGAATCTATTTGTAGTAATTAATTGTACAAGATTAAAATATACATTTGGTATCAAAGAATTATTGGCTTTAGGGGGATTCCTTTGTGGCTAGGGGTTTGTCTTGGGAATATGATAATCCTTGTTACAGTGGGGGATTTGCGGTGTTGATTATTCAGGTGAAAATAAATGGAGAGAAGTTCGAAAATAGAGAGAGAAATTTAATGGGAAAAGTTTTGAGTTGTGGAAGTTAAAGATGGAAGATTTGTTGGTGGACAAAGACCAGTGGATTGTTGTGGATCTAGGAACTGCACCTATAGGAACTTCAACATAGGATTGGAAAAAGATGTATCAGAAGAAGAGAACAATCTGATTGTGTCTCTCAGATTCAATATTGTATAATGTGTCAAGGGAAGCTACCTCCAAGAAATTATGGGAAAAGTTGGGGAATTTGTATCAGTATAAGTCCCTAGTAAACAAATTGTTCCTATTGATGAAGCTATATAACATGAGGATGAAATATGGAGACTCAGTGACAGAGCATCTAAACGCCTTCAATACTGTGGTAAGTTAGTTATTATTTAATGATATAAACATTTCAGTTGCAGATAAGTGTATAAAATTATTATGATCTTTATCAGACTCATGGGATAGTCTGGTTGTGGCCATAGGTAGTAATACAACTAATTTAAGTTTTGATGATGTGGTCTCATCCTTTTTTTCAAGGGAGATGAGATGGAATAACAAAGCATAGATGCATTATTTGCAAGAGGACGCTCCCAGGAAAGAAATAGATCTAAGTCCTCAAGTGGGAGATCTAAATATAAGCGAATATCTAAATCTCCTGGAAAGTTTGTAAAGGTATGTTGGATATGTGTAAAAGAAGGGCACTACAAGAAGCAATGTAGATCCAAAAGTGTTGAGAGAGGGAAGGGATCTAAAGATGCTCCTTCTACAAAATGGAAAACAAAAAAACCTCCAAGGAATAAGGAGGGGGTGTGTACTTGGCTTCTTCAAGAAAACATGCAGATCATGAGGCATGGTTGGTTGACTCAAGTGCATCCTTTCATATGAATCCGTACAGGGAGTGGTTTTGCGAGTATGCAAGGTATGGTGGAGGTGAAGTTTTCCTAGGTGATGACTTGATAGAAAAAATCATAGGATGAGGAAAAGTCAAGTTGAAGCTCATGGATGGAAGGATTAGAACACTCCCTAGTGTTATACACATCCTAAGTTTGGACATAAATTTGATTTATGTAAGAAAAATGGACTATGCAAGGGTAAAAACAATGTTTGAGAAAGAAACCCGTAGGATGGTTCGAGGAACAATGGTGTTGCTGAAGGGAGTTTGAATTGGAACTATGTATAAGCTCCAGGGAAGAACTCTTAGTGATGGGTGTAATAGTTCCATTTTTCTTAAGATTGGATATGATGAAGAAAAAAATAGTACAGTCTCTAGAGAAAAGGATATGTTGTGGCATCAAAGACTGGGGCATATCAAAGAGAAATTTTTTTGACTACTACATAGTAAAGGTATGGTTGAAGGTATGTCTAACTGCTCTCTGTATTTTTATTCCAGTGAACATTGTGTATATGGGAAGCATAAAAGGGTAATATTCCCCTCTGGTGTGATGAGGAAAGAGGGAATGTTACAGTTGGTGCATAGTTATGTGTTTGGACCTGTGTCAGTTCCATCACTAGGAAAATATGTGTACTATGTCTCATTTATAGATGAATTCTCAAGGAATACTTGGATATATTTCTTTAGGAAGAAATATGAAATCTTTGATAGGTTTAAAGAGTTTAAGGATCTTGTGGAAAATCAAATAGAGAAACAAATTAAGGCATTGAGAACGAATAATGTTAGAGAGTTCTGCAAAAATGAATTTGAAGATTTTTTTAAGAAGTGTGGTATAGCAAGTTAGAATACTACTCCATGTACACCTTAGCAGAATGGAGTTGTAGAAAGGATGAACAAGACAATTATGGAAAAATAAAGGTGCATGCTTAGTGGTGCCGAGTTAGGATAGGAATTTTGGGAATAGGTAGTGGGTATTGCATGTTATCTGGTCAATCAATCACCCTCATCAACATTGGATGAAAAGACTCCACACGAGGTATGGACTGGTAAGAAACCATCTCTCACACATCTTAGGGTATTTGGCCGTGATGCCTATTTCACGTCCCAAAAGAAAACATGAGTAAGTTAGATAAAAATATTGAAAAGTGTATCTTTATTGGGTATAAACATGGTATGAAAGACTATAAGGTTTGAAACCCATAAACTAAAATGGTTGTGTATAGTCGAGATGTGGTATTTAGAGAAAGCAAAGATGTTTTCAAATAGAAATTCCTACCAAGGAAGGAAGAACTAGAGAAAATAGAGTTTGAGTTGAAGGAAGATGATTTAGACTCTACAAAAGAACATGAATAAGAAGAATAATATGCTCATACTCCAGTATTGAGGAGATTGGTTTGGGAAACAAGAAAACCAAAAAGGTATATTCCACCTGATTTCCATTCAAATTTTTCTTTGTCTATTGTTGATGAATATTACTAATGAATATCCTAGAATTGTTAGGGAAGCACTAGATTCAGAGGATGGAAAACTATGGGAAAAGGCCATGGTTGAAGAAATGGAAGTCTTGGATAAGAATTAGGCTTGGGATCTAGTGGAGCCATCGACTAGAAGAAATCCCATTGGAAACAAATGGGTGTTTAAGGAAGTTGAATGCAGAAGGAAAATTGGAGAAATAAAAAGCTCGGTTAGTAGAAAAAGGTTATTCCAGGGTTGAGGGAATTGACTTCGGTGATATTTTTTCCCCTATTTCCAAGTTAACTTAAATTAGATTTCTTTTATCTGTTTCTGTTGCATTTGATTTTGAAGTAGAATAGATGGATGTGAAGAAAACATTCCTTCATGGGAATCTAGAAGAAGAAATCTACATGAAGCAACCAAAAGGCTTTGCTATGAAGGGAAAGAAGGAGTTGGTATGAAAGATGAAAAATTCCATGTATGGGTTAAAGTAATGACTGAGGATGTGATATCAAAAAATTGATACTTATATGTTGGGACTTGACTTCACAAGGAGCAAAGTGGATCACTGTGTGTATTTAAAATTAATTGGTGATCATTTTATTTATTTATTCTTGTATGTGGATGATATGTTGCTGATAGGAAACAAGAAGGAGATTATCTAGGATGTGAAAACTCAATTGTCCTCTAAATTTTCCATGAAGGATATTGGTGCTGAAAATTTCATTTTGGGCATGGAAATTAAAAGAGATCATGCAAATCAGAAACTCTAGTTAAATCAAAGGAAATATGTTGAGACAATATTGCATAGGTTTAATATGCAGGAATGTAAACCGGTCAAGGTTCCTATTCTTGTGGGTGTAAAGTTATATGTATATTAGTATTTGAAGACAAAGGAAGAGGAAGATGACATGTATCGTGTTCCATATGCCAATGCAATTGGAAGTTTGATGTATGTAATCGGTTGTATTATACTAGAAATTGCACATGTAGTGGGAGTTTTGAGTAGGTATATGTCAAAACTAAGGAAGGAGCATTGGACAACAATAAAGAGGGTTTTTGAGTATTTGTGTGGCACAAATAGTTATGGATTGTGCTACCAAGGAAGACCAAGATTGGACAGAGTGTTGGAAATACATGGTTTTGTTGATGTAGACTAGGCTGGAGATATGGATCACATAATATCTACAAGTGGGTATGTGTTTAACCTGTTTGGAGGAGAAATTAGTTGGATGAGCTAAAGACAATCTGTAGTGGCACTCTCAAATACAAAATTTGAATACATGGCAGTCACTCATGCAAGCAAGGAAGAAATATGGCTACAAATATTGTGTTCAGGTATTGAGTTTGTACAACAATCTATAAAGATAGATTGTGACAGTCAACGTGCAATCTCCCTCGCAAAGAACTCGACTTATAATTTAAAGACAAAGCATATTGATGTTCAATATCACTCCGTGAGAGACATGGTTGAAGACAAGAAGGTGTTGCTAATGAAGGTGGACACTTTGGAGAATGTTGCAGATTCATTAACAAAAATTGTGAGTGTTGTGTTGGTTTTGTCACATGGGTGAGAAAAAACACAACACTTACTTTCCTAGTTAATTCAGCTAAAAAAGACAGAGGTTTGTGAGTTGATTAGATAACCAAATACACATTAAACAAGGAAATAAAACTAAAAACAAAGAGAAATAAATGTTAGAGAAACTTGTAAGAACTAGAACCATGAAAAAAAAATTGACAATCATATAGCTACCAATGGATCAATATATTGATAGGTTAACACCATAGAGAAAGGCAGGGACTTATGAATCCCTTCTTCCTCCTTGGGAGGGCTCTTGAGTTCCCTAATATAGAGCTCTTCTCTTCATGCAATGGCAAGTGACAATGGTGAAGAAATACAATGCCAATCCTCTCAAGAGGTGAGTGGAATGGAACTTGCTATAATGCTTGAATGATTCAAAGAGAAAAGAGGATTCTCCAAGAAGAATTCTTGCAGCATAACAATACCTTGAAGTTATTATTTTTCTAGCACACCCATGGCACATATTTATAGTGTCCATTCATGGAAAGATACAACTGGTTCATAGTGTGAACAAGGGGCCTTTTAGGGCACTTCCTATCCCTTGACCAACCTCTAAGCTAGATTTCGCTCAAATCTGAGTGTCAAATCGTGTTGGGGGTCAGACTGTAAATGGTTGAGAGGATGAAAAGATTCATAAATGCACCATTCATGAGAAGTGCATGACTTTTCTCATAGACAGTCGTGCATCTTGCGCATAGTGTGCGAATAGAGTAGTGTTGGCCCATGCATTCCGCGCACAGTGCGCACGCTTCCTTTGGTGAATTTGTGCATTTTAATTTTTGAACCAAGTGTATATTTTTGTGCCTTTTTGATGGATTTTGACGCTGAAGGTGTACTAATTACTGTTGGAATTGATGTCTTTCTTCAACCATTGTGTGCAATTCTGCGAACAATTTTTCAGTGATAACATATGCCCTCTAATGTGTGAGGTTAGGAGCATACGTATAGCCGAAATACATCAATTTTTATTTTGCTGAGAGTCCCATTGTAAGGAAGAGTGAAGAGAGGAACTACAAGAGTGATCCACTAGAGGGGAGGGAAAACTGTGGGAACCAAACCTTTCTCTAGGAAGAAAAAATAAAATTTGTATACAAACGAGGTAGGCATGCCCTATGCTCGTGTCATGAAACCAGAATGTGGGACTATAACTGAAGATGTATGATGATGTAGATAGCTACAATGCCCTCGGGGGTGGTTGATAATGGCATATGATGGTTCTAACTGGTGAATTGGCTCTGAAGCGAGTAATGGAGGACTGTAAGAAGTGTCGATGACTCGTAGGCATTGATGGCCTATCAACTTCAAAGGTCTTCAGCTAGTATGAAACAATTGCAATGGTCACGTAGTAAAACCCACCTTAACATGAGAGTTTTCTGAATTCAAATGTTATGGGGGTCAACGAAATTAGAAAGAAATGATGACTCTCTCTGTTCCATCCGAGAATCCTCATTGAAAAGGTAATGAGAGTCAAGATACTACCGCCCTTCTGGAAACTGTGTTGATGTTGACAGGAAGGGAGACATGATGTCAAGAAGCAAAGGGCTTCTTGAAATCCACTGAGTAATGGGTGAGATCATGTACTGATGGGTAACATGGATGAAGTCAAGACATTACGGGACTCAAGACTTCCCTTGGTTGGGGTGTTGAGGGATGATTCACAACAACCGTAAAAATGGATTTAGCGTTAGGGGGACGACTAGATATGGGGTTAAACTGTGCCAGAGGCTAACAAAGTGGGAAAACTCAGATATCGTGGGTACATGGATTTGGGGTACTCAGGGTTTGTTAATGATGTCGATATGAAAAAAGGGTGGATGCCCCAACCAAGGGTGACATGTGTTGCTTTTCTAGGTAAAATAAGGCCATCAAGGATGACAACTAAAAAGCTATGTATATGATGGAAACAAGGGATTTATACAATTACAAAAGAAATAAAAATAAGTTGGGTTGAGTATACAAATACAGAAATGGGTGCCCCAATGAAAGATTTCTTAGTCTATTTAAAGCACAAGTTTGTGAAAGAGAACTGGTGGAGGGTGGGGGCCCCATGGGTGGGTTTCTGTTTTAGGTAAGTGGATAGAGGATGATCTGAAGATGGGAAAACTAATGGTGGATGATATGGAGGGATAATGAAACTACGGGGGTGCAGTCAATAGAACCAAGTGTAAGATGATATGACCAGGGAGTCCATTGGGAAGGTTAGCAATATGATGAGAAGAAGTATGGGGTTCATTCTAGGAAGTGAAAAATACTATCTGGACTTCCAATCCTAGGGGGTGAAATCAGCATGAGTGTCAAGTTTCCAAGGGGAACTATGAATGGGACAACTCATGTGGGGGAGAGTGCTATTGGTTGGCAGTACCAAAATGTTGCAGAGGTAAATATACTACAGAGCTGAATGTAGTGACCCTAAAGGTAAATGTCAGAGCGTGTGACTGGGATATGAAATTGTTTATAGAGGGAGTAACTACATGCCAGTGTCGTACATATACCTGAAGGGGCTGTACGCTTGCTGAAAAAGTACCTGCACACATAAAAAACTAAATACCCGACGTGAACAATATCTAATGATAAAGAACAAATAAAAATGATTTGATAAAACTAAAAGTGAGAATGCGTACCTGAACACGGAGTGAGACAAATGTTCCTCTGGGGAAAAGTGTAGATGATAACCCGAGGAATGTGAATGTGTATATGGATGGATCAGGATCTCGTAGCTAAGAATGGATCGAAAAATAAAGGCTCTGGGATCTTGTAACAGAAGGTGGAAATTGGGAAAAAGGGCCTATATATGGATGGTGGGCCCACAATGCCACCTCATTTGTACCTGACACTATTGCTGATATCATGAGAGAGTTGTGAGGTGATTTCAATATTACGGGAGCATGAGGCTACCAATCCGAGAGTTGTGAGAGACAGATTAGTGACCCTATCATCCTGCATTGTGTGAATTTGATAGATGTGAGGTATGGGCTATATGGAGGGTCATAAATGAGATCTGCTACTTGATTGAGGTTTCTTGTAATATGTGTAAATGTGATGGAATTAAAGTTGCGATATAGGAGTCTAACTTGCAGGTATTTGCAAAAGAGGCAAGGATCATGAACATGATACATGTTGTTGAGTTGGAGGACGATAAGCTGGGAATCTAATAGAATGCTAAGATGATGGATGTGGCGGTGACTAGCCTTGGTGAGGAGACCAATGGAAACATCATATTCGACTTGGTTGTTGGTGGTCAGGCCTAAGCATATGCCACTGGAATGGAGTAGTATATGTGAGGGGGTATAGAGGGCCCAAGCGGCCAAAGCGAGATTCTGGGTCCAACGGCTGGCACCGTCAGTGTAACCAATGTGGTAGGATGATGAATGATGCATCTGTCAATAACATGGATGATAGATCAGACATGAGGAGTGGTGGAAGCAAAGAAGACTAAAAAATCTACAAATGTGTAAAAAGAGAAACCTAAGGTAGGGTGCTATGCTTAGGTGTACAATTTCTTCCAGTAGGCTCCTTTAGTGAGTAAATGTTGGATGATGAAGGGGCCATTCTATAATGACTCAAATTTCCCATGTTCGAGAGTGTCATGGGTGATATCATAGGATAACACAAGATCACCTTCGTTGAATGAGTGAAGGTTGACATGGCGGTCGAAGGTGGATTTGGACCATTTTTTAGATGCTTCACTGTGTTGTAATGAAGATCGACGGTCTTCATCAAGTGATTCTAAGGTCAACAGGAACTGCTCCATTGGATCAGTGTCAGGTAAGATCTCTATGACAATGCGTAATGTGGGGATTTCACACTCGATAGGGAGGGTGGCTTGGATCCCATGGACGAGGCGGAACAACATAAAGTTGGTGGCAGTTTTGACTACCGTGTGATAGGCCGATAAAGTGGAAAACAAAATATGATTCTAGTTGGTCTTATGTTTGTTGACAGTGTGTTGTAGCATTGTTTTGAGGACTTTATTGACAACCTCAACCTGTCCATTGGAATGAGGGTAGTATGGGGATGCAAACTCATGGGTGAAGCCTAGTTTTGAGGAGAGTTCGACAAAGATATCATTCTCAAAATGTTTACCATGATCGAAAACTAACTGTTGGGGAATTCCAAACTGGGTAATGACATGGTTGAAGAAAAAATGCGCTGTTGTGTCATCAGTGTTGTTAAATGTGGGCATGGATTCAATCCATTTGGTAAAATAATCCACTGCCATGACAATGTACATGTGTCCATTAATGGATTGATAATGGAAAGTCATGAAATCTATGCCCCATTTACAAAAGGGTCCGACTGTGATGACTGGGTGTAGAAGATATGGTGGAGCTCGTGCTTTGTTTGCATAAAGCTAGAATTTATTGCATCACTTGACAACATGGATGCAATCATGAAACAAAGTGGGCTAGAAGTATCATGCTCAGATGATTTTTTGGGTAGTGGACATACCCGAGAGGTGACCACTACAAGCGCCACAGTGGAAATCATTCAAGACTCGGTCAACTTCATCGATGGTAAGACATTGCCGAAGGATGGTATCGACCCCTCGTCGGTAAACGATGTCCCTGATGAGGAAGTATCGAGGATCCTGATGGGGAATGCATCGACGATCATCACGAGAGAGGTGAGACCCAAACTTTTGTGTACGAAGGTAGATGAGGAGGTCGTTGTACCAGGGTTCATCGGAGGGAATGAAGAAGAGGTGTTCATCGGGAAAATCCTTGTTTATGGAGGAAGCTTTGGTATCTGAGGGAGAAGCCATAATGAGTTAGGATAGGACCAAATCTTTCTTGATTTTTGGAGTCGAGAAATCTAGATTGTATTCCTGTAGGATAATGATCCATCAGGAAATTTTTCCATGGATCTGCCGTCAACTAAGCAAGTACTACATGGGGTTGGAATCTGCTACGACCTTGGTAGTTCGAAGCAGAATGTAATGCCTCAGTTTTTGGACTACGAGGAAAACTGCTAAACTAAGTTTCTCATCATGATTATACTTCAAGGGTGGTCCTGAAAGGTTTTTACTAATGTAGTAAATCACATGTTCACGCCCATCATCCCCTAATTGGACGAGGACTCCTACGATTGAAACAACAAAGGTTGATAAGTAGAGGATGTAATCACTATCATAGTCCGGGGGAATTATCAAAGGGGCATTGGATAGGGCGGATTTTAAATCATCAAAATTTGTTTGAGCATGTTTGTCCCATCGAAATGGGATATCATGATGCAGTAAGAAGAGAAAACTGTGTGTGTGAGTGGCGTAGTCTGGGACAAAGAAAGGTAAAAACTTGGCTTTGCCTTGTAAGCTCTGCAGTTGGCGTAAAGTCCTAAGTGGTGGAATTTCTGTGATAGCTTAGACCTTGAGGGGGTCCACAGTGATGCCATGTTGGGAGACAATGAACCCAAGGAGGCGACAGATAGTGACGCAAAAGACACACTTGAGGGGGTTCAAGCATATATTATATTGGCGACATCAATGGGAAACAATGCAGAAGCCGTCTAAATGCTGGGTTCATTTTTTGGATCGTGAGGTCATACAAATAAGAAAGGATAATGTGAGAAAGATCATGAAAAACATAGGTCATGGCTCGTTGAAACATAACACCTGCATTTTTGAGTTTGACAAAACACCCCTACCTCAGCAGGTTCTGCTTGACCTCTTGGTCTAAGGATCATTCTTAATCTCCCCTTGAGCTGAAATGACTCTTTGATTCCCAGCTCAAATCTTCGCACTTGTAACCACAATTCCTTTTTAGGAGCTACACCTATGCAAACAAGCACTAGGTGCGAACTCTTACCCACGTGACCAACCAATGTGACCACAACCTTTATTCAAAAAGGTATTTCACGAATCACGATTTCAAGGGTATTGGCGTGATACAACCCCAACACTCCACATCCACAAAACCCCAAAACCCATGTGGGACCTCTCCCCAGAACTAGATCTGACGGTCCTGTGCCTTCTCCTCGATCGACGACCACGATCTTGTCACAACTTCGTGTTTCACGATATCGAGAGTATTTGTGTAACACCAGCCAACTACTCCATCTCTCGAAATGCCGAGATCCGAAATCAAGAGATCAATGACCACCATTGATCCAGATCCAATGGATACTATTCCTCCTGGGTTTGGGAACACTGAAAGGTTATCAACCTTATCCTTTCCACTGATCTACTAGATCCAATGGCTCACAGAATTTCAGTATTCCTCCCTCTGAGAAATTCCACCGTCCGTTCACATTTTCAATGGCTCCAAGCCAAAGGACTTGGCGTCAACCTCTGTGAGGTGATGTTCTCCCTTGGTTATGGAAGCAAGCGAAGATTAAGGGAGAAAAGGAAAAATGTGAACTGCGCGGAAGACACAGTGACTGATACTAGGTCGAAGTGAGAAAATGAGCAAAAAAGACGGAACAAAGTAAGAGAAAGCAAGCCATTGGACTAGGAGATCGAGGATGACATATCAGAAAGGAAGATGGATCATGGACAACTCAGCAAGGGAAAGAATATGTCAACATATGCTTTGGAGCACCACGCGTGAAGGAAGAAAAGATAGGCTAGCGAAGCCCTGAAAACGCTGGTCAAGTTGACCCGGGGTTTTAGACACCTAGGGTTTTGGTATCTAGGGTTTTGACACTTAGGTTTCAACCTAAGGGTGTCTGAGAGCTATTGTAATGTATAAATAAAGGTCTAAAGGACCTGGGTTGGGTTGGTGCTAAGTAGTTTGAGAGTTCATTGTTATTGTGTGATTGAGTGAGTACTACTATGTGAGAGACAAGTGTGGAGTGCGAGAGACTTTTGGTATTGTAGGATCTTCAACTGGGTGTGAAGATCAAACTTGCAGCTGGGTGCATAGGGAAGGAAGAGAAAGAGAGAGAAGAAGAGAAGATATACTAGCTAACAACACAAATAAGAACTATATGTTTCCATCTTAATATATCATAAAGCACAGTTATGTGGACGTAGCCCCAGGGAGAGGGTGAACCACGTATATATTGTGTTATGTGTGTTTGATGCTGCGTTCTCTGTCATTTGATATGCTGCTATTGCGATATTGTATTAGATCTGAAATATAACTTGCGCAATAGGTTTAAGGAAGATAAATAATAACTAGGTGACTGTGTGTTGTTGTTGTGAATCCACTCTGCATTTCCTATGGTTGTAGACACATGTGTCCTGCAAACCCCTATAGCTACTTTGGGTGAGACTGCATCTACTTTACAGGTGTTTTCAAAAGGGCCTGTAGTTAGGGCTTGTTGGTGTAATATTAGAGATGAACACTGGGTCTGCCTTTGTGCCAACAAATGGTTCTATTGCCAGGACTAGAATCTTCTTGAGGGAATGTCAAGGTGGTTTCCATCGAAGATAGAGATTCAGAAGTGGATATAAGATCAAGAAAAGGACTTCATTGAAGACCAAAACAAGAAACCTAATCTTAGTACATAGGATTGGTTGGGAAGATATATATTTACTAATATACACAAGATTTTCTTTGGCGGAATCCATCGGGAGCTATATGAGTGGCTATCTAGGTTAGCAGATACTGAGTTCGAAGTCAGACTCAAAGAACCTATGGTTTGGATGTCGGTGCTGATCAAGAAGGTCAAGAGAGTTGACAAAACCATGTCAAGAGAGTTATATCACTGGTTTGATAGTACCATTGGAGAGTATATCACCGAGTTTGCTGTTGACATAGTGGAATCGTATAGCCAAGTAGAGAGATATTTCTTTAAAGAACCTAGAGGAACTTTTTTACATTTTCTAAAGTTGAAGATCAAGATGCTATTGCATTAGAAGAACATCTTGAAGATACAATAATTGGTCAGATCGAAAGAACTAATGTTCAAAAATTTAGATAGTGACAGTGACACAGAGGCTGGACATACGCGCAATGGGAGAGTGTTTAGAGAAGTTCATCTCATGAACCTGTTTAAGCAGAACTACGAAGATGAAGGGTTCTATAGTGGAGAAGAGGTAGATTTGACAGATGAAGAGCATTCAAAATCTACTAGGACATAGGAACCTCACCGAGAAGAGCCAGAAACTTCAAGGACTGCGCCAATTGTTGAAGTAAGTACTATTATTCCTTTTGTTTATTCAACAACGTTAAGTAACCAGAGTAACCTAAGTCATCAGAACACTCATAGCACTGTCACTAGAAACCCACCACATACTCAGTCAAGAAACCTAGGAATATCTATGACATATGAGATGAGGTTACCCACCTTTAGAGGGGATAGATCTGAAGATCCTGATCAACACTGATTTCTATGTGAAGCTGTGTGGAGTATTAAGAATATCACCAACGAAGCTGTCAAACGAGCTCAATTCAACTATACCCAGTTCACGCACTGAGATGGTACATGAAATTCATTCAAGGAGCTACACCTATACTGCTGAATGCAATTAAGACTGCGCTAACTGCCGAATTCAAGAAAACTAAGTCAGATTCACAGTGCATTACATAATTAAAATAAATCAAGCAGAGAACAATTGAATCTGTGTGGGAGTTTGATCAAAGATTTAAGACCTTGACAGGCCATTTGAGTTTTCAGATCCCAGATGAGCAGAACAAGGAATGGTTCATTGTTTCCCTCTTGTTACCCATGATTTTGGTCATCATGATGGTGTATTGATGATGGTGTACTCAGGCTCCTCATAAGAACTTTCTCCTGAGAAAAGTGACATTCATCTCTTCCCAGAAAACATACTTTTGAAGAGAGTTCGCAGGTTGCTAATATACCAGGGTGCGAGAATGACCCATTCTCGCAGGCTGCCTTAAGCTAGGGTGCAAACTTCTCGCACTGTGCTACATAGCTAGGGTGCGAACTCATTCTAAAGCTTGGAAAAAGATGAATTCTCGATGGTTCTAGAAGGGAATCTTCTAGAAGAATGGGTTGGCATTTGAATGGTTATCCTTTTACTGGTTTCCCTGATATTGTGGGATCATTCTTATCCAAGTAACCATCTCATTCTCTCCGATATATTCATGGAATTCTCATGGAAAAGGTTAAGCAAGATTCATTGGAGAATTGGTGAAAGAATTGTGTGAAGGACCTAGCTTGAAAATGAGCTTGGAGACTCTAGAAAGTCTATCAAGAGGATTTGATCTTCTTCATACAAGGATTGAGCAAGTGTGTGTGTCTTGGAGCCAAGAGCCACCGAAAGGAATCTTGCGACATCAAGGCAATCAGGTTGTATCTTCTACTTTCGATTAATATGATACAACGACATGTCCTTTTCCCATAAAGTCATTCTCACTTTATTGTGTAATTCCTTGATCATACACATAAGTTGACAGTTGAATATATTTTTCTATATTCACTTTGGTTGGTTTGTGTTGTCTTGGTCTTGACCTCACGAGAGCATCGGAGTGAAGCAGGAGCAACAAACACCCTAGGAATCGATTCAAATGTATGTTACTTATTCCTCCCTATTAGCTAGTTCAATGGTCAAAACTTAGGGAAAGAGTCATGTCCTGTCCTGTTTTGTTCTAGATCCAGGTGGATCTAGGGAGATCTGTTAGTGTCCACACCTACCGATTAGTCTGATAACACCTCTTGCCACACATCAAAGTTCCTCTGATGAAAAAAAAGATTACTTAGTAGGCTGAGGCACTGGAGATCGCCATGAAATTAGAATCATCCCCGATGGGAGAATCCAGCTTAGGTATGAGTTAAATCTTGAGTCAGCTAACTAGCTTATCACTGCAGGTCGAAGATATGAAGAAAGAAAAGGGAAAATATAAAAGAGAAGACATCTGGTGTATCTGATGCAAATCATAAGGCCATGACAAGGAGCATTGTCCCTTATTTAATGAATACTTGTCCTCTGGAGCTTCGATCCCTTTGAATCAAGTTACCCTACCCTGGTGCGAGGTATGTAGAAATTGACATCGCCCAGGTGAATGTTACTATCTGCAAAAATATGTCCAAACACCCACAAACCTATATTGCACGTTCTGTAAGTCATTAGGACATG
Source organism: Picea glauca (assembly GCA_000966675.3). Lineage (NCBI taxonomy): Eukaryota > Viridiplantae > Streptophyta > Pinopsida > Pinales > Pinaceae > Picea > Picea glauca. Next base: position 202,639 of record JZKD02S1978041.1, on the reverse strand, counting down.
ATGACATGGATTGTAGGGCTTATGATCTCATGCATGAAAGGTCGAGGGATATATACAAAATTCAAGGAGAAGTACAACAAGAAGGAAACACTGTGCAGTATAATTCCCCTGGGAGAGGAAACTTCAACCCTCGTGGTGGATTCCAAGGAAGAGGAAGAGAAGGAGGTATGGGTCGAGGTCGAGGACAGATCATCTATTATAACTGAGCACAACCAGGACACTTGGCAAGGGACTGTCGGAACCCTTGTACCACTTGCAACTATTGCAACTCATTTGAACATGTTATCGAGGAATGTCCAACATTGCTGGCTAAGCTTAAGGAGAAATAAGGAGGAAACCAACAAATACAACTAATCAAAGTAGAACCTCGTGGAGAAGATCCTAGAGTTGCTGTTATCACTAGAGGAGGTGCTATTACAAGAGAAGACAAAGTGATCCAAGGAAAGACTACAGAAGAATCATGAGTCATGAAAGCTGCAAAGAAGACACAAGAGTTTGATCCAAGGAAAGAGAAGAAGATATTCGAGGAGGTAAGAAAGGAATTCAAAAGAGATCATGCTTCTTCATCAAAGGTTTGACCAGAAGTAAGAGAATGTGGAATGCCTCTAACATTTGATTAGTCTGCTTCACCCGGAGATGGAAAATAGGTGAGTAAACTTGTTAGTTTCTTGTATACATTTATTGAGTTGATGAAAGATGAAAAATCCATACAAGAACTACAAAATTTAGTCAAAAAGTATGAGATAGGAAGGGTAGATCCTTTAATGAATAAATCAGTACATCAAATATCCAAGAAGAGAAGGAAAAATAAATAACTACACCTTAATTCTTAGATTGGAGAGTACGATATAGACTATGTGGTCCTCGACTTAGGGTTGGAGGTTAATGTCATGACGAAGTAGACCTAAGCACTAATGGGAAAACCTAAGTTGATCTATTCTCCTATCAGGCTTAGGATGGTTAATCAACAATCTATAAGCCTCTTTGGAAGACTAGAGCGTGTCCCTGTGGACATTGATGGAGTAAGGACGTTTGCAAACTTCAAGGTGATTGAGATAGTTGATGATAGTTGTCCTTACCCTGCGCTGTTAGGAGGGCTTTCAATAATTTCACTATGGTTGATTTAAAGAAAAGAAGAATGACGTTTGAAGGATATGGCCTTAGGTTCATTGCACCTTTGGATTCCGATGAAGGTCAGAGATACAAAGAACCCATCAGAGAAGAAGACCACACATATGAACTAGAAAACATATACAAATTAACAACCAGACAACAGGACTACATTAATCCTACAACATATGGGAATTTGAGCTAGCGAAGTGACAACACATGCTCATCAGATTCAAAAGAAGCACTGGAGAAATGGTAGAACAAAATGTATGAAGTATCTACAAAGATATGTGATATATTAACCAAAGAAGTTCACTGGATCGACACAACAATAAGTAACTTGCCCACCTTTGATGGTCTAAATCACTTAGAAGAATTCTTATTGAACTTTGAAGAAATTGTACCAAGACAACAAAGATTGTTGGAAATGGATGAGGCCTTGAAATCAACTCCAGCGAGATGGTGGGGGACACACAAAAACACTATTACAGACTGGGTACAATGTCGCACTTTGATGACAACATGATTTTCAGAGCAAGTAGAAGGCTGCGAAGTTAGGTACACATGTTGAAGCTATTCGAAGGACCATGTGCGAAGTTGCGAGGAATCCTGGAGTAGCATTCCTCAATAACAATGGGTACAAAAATTCATTAACACACTGGACACAACTCCCATCAAATGGTGTCTTCAAGTAGAACTGCACCTCATCACTGCATATTGGGAAGGTATGACCTAGAACTTTGTAACTACCTTTTTGTTTGCAAGCCAATATCCTATAGTAGATCAATCATTACAGGTTGTAAGACAAAAAGTGTTAGAGGAGGCACCTAGCCTCCCTTTGGAGCAAGAAGAGGATGAATGGACTGCACTTCTTTAGAAGTTGCAAGGATGTTACAATATCAATGCAGCTGAAGACAATGATCCTAGGAATGTGAACATCACATAAACAAAAGGCCAAAGAGATGTAGAAGGACCAGGAGTCGAACTACCTTTTATTGGAAAGCCAATTAAAATAAAAAAAATCAACATTGGAACATAATAGACACCAAAACTTGCTAATGTTGGAGATTATTGGGATGCTTCCACCATTGGAAAGATCACATAATTACTACATGAGTATCAAGACTTGTTTCCAACCAAGTGCATTGATATGAAGGGAATTAAAGGGCCCATGGGAGAGATGAATATCCCTTTGAAACCATATGCAAGGCCAGTCAAACAGAGACCCTACAGATTGAACCCCAAATATAAGGAGAAAGTGAAGATTGAACTTGACAGAATGCTGGAAGCAGGGATCCTAGAACCTGTTGAAGAGTCAGAGTGGATTATCCCTATGGTGGTACAAGATAAGAAGACATGAGAAGTCAGGATCTGTGTAGATTTTAGGAAGTTGAATGATGCTTGTTTGCATGACCCATTCCCTATGCCATTCATTGACGAAGTATTAGACAATGTAGGAGGACAGGAGGTATATTATTTTACAGATGGATTTTCAGGATACCATTAGATTCAAATTTCCAAGGAAGATCGCCATAAGACCATATTTGCAACAGAATGAGGATCCTACTAGTATACAGTGATGCCATTTGGATTGAAGAATGCACCATCCATCTTTTCCAGGGTGGTGGTCGAATCATTGAAGGAGTTTTTACATAAATTCCTAGAATCATATTTTGATGACTGGATTGTTTTCAACATTTTGCAAAATCATATTGAATGTTTAAGACTAATGTTGGATAAGTGCAGGAAATGTCATATTTACTTGAACTTAAAGAAGTGCATCTTATTTTCACCCTTCAGAGTGCTGCTGGGCCATATTATGTGTAAGCAGGGATTGGTGGTAGATCCATCCAAGATTGCCATTATAGTTGATCTACCCCCTCTTACTTCAGTCAAACAACTGCGCACTGCGTTGAGACATACTAGATACTACAGTAAGTTCATTAAGGGCTATGCACAGATCACAACACCCATGGAGAAGATTTTAAAGAAAGACTGTCAGTTTCATTGGACAAAAGAATGCCAACAGAGCTTGGACACACTAAAACAGAAAATGGTTACGATTCTGGTTTTCCCAGATTGGAATAAGAAATTTTATGTGCATGTCGATGCATATGCTATCGCATTGGGAGTAGTGTTAACACAACTGGGAGCTGGAGACATTGACCACCCATTAGCCTTTACTAGCAGAAAGCTATCAACAATTGAGATTAATTATACCACCACTGTGCGAGAAGGATTAGCCATGGTGTATGCGCTGCAGAAGTTCCGCCACTACTTTTTGGGAGGACAAATTAAGATGTTCATTGATCATTCTGCACTTAAATACTTATTCAACAAGCCAATGTTGGGGGGAATAATATGCAGATGGATTTTGCTATTTCAGGAATATGATTTTGAGATCATGGTTAAGCCAGGAAGAATGAACAAAGGTCCTGACCACTTGTCGAGGTTGGAACATGGAGAAGAGCCTACTAGTTTGGAGGATACACTGCCAGATGCATAGTTGTTGGCCATCAAGAAGGTTGATGATCACTTAGCGGAGATAGTCCAGTTCCTGTCAATAGGAATGGAACCTAGTGAATATACAATCACTTAGAAGAAACAATTGGTAGTGCGCACTACAGACTTTTCACTCATAGCTGGACAACTATACAAGATGGGACCTGATGAGATATTTAAGAGGTGTGTTATAGAAGCAGAGAGACCATTGATCCTCACAGAAGCACATGGAGGCATCACAGAAGGACACTACATAGGGAAAGAAACAACACAAAAGATTCTTAGGGCTGGCCTTTGGTGGCCTACTCTACACAAAGATGCTAAGGAATACTATAAGGCCTGTGATGTATGCCAAAGAGTTGGGAAACCATCTAGAAGATATGAAATTCCTTTAGCACCATAGTTGAGCCTAGAAGCATTTGAGAAATGGACCATTGACTTCATGGGACTTATAAACCCACTAGGAAAGCGCACAAGAACTAGATACATAATCACTTCGACAGAGTATTTAACCAGATGGGAAAAATCAAGAGAAGTTAAGGACTGTAGTGCAACTACAGCTGCACACTTCATATTTGATGATATCATAACTAGGTTTGGATGCCCAAAAATCCTTATGAGTGATCAAGGCACACATTTTATTAACAAGACTATTGAAGCCTTGATTCAGGAATTTGAAGTTCACCATCAGAAGAGCATGCCCTATCATCCAAAAGTAAATGGGACAGTTGAAGAATTCAGTAAGATCTTGGAGACAACGCTGATGAAGATATGCAGTGTGAACAAGGATGACTAGGATTTGAGAGTACCAGTAGTATTATGGGCCTATAGAACCACTTGAAAGAAACTGACCATGCAGGCCCCCTTTAAATTGGTCTATGGTCTAGAAGAAGTTGTACCCATGGAATATTTGGTTCCTAGTCTAAGAATTGCAACCTTTACAGATATGGATGACATTGGCGCTATGCAAGAGCGACTTTCTCATTTGGTTGAACTGGAAGAAGACAGATTTATTGCAAGATTTCACCAGCAGGTTCAGAAAGAAAGAGAAAAGGCTTACCATAATAGACACATCAAGAAGAAATCTTTCAAGCAAGGAGATTTGGTATTGGTATATGACAGTAAGTTCATGAGGAATCTAGGGAAGTTCAAGACACATTGGCTTGGGCCATATGAGGTTGCTTATGTTACAGAAGGAGGAGCTGCGCAATTGAAGACTTTGACTGGAGAATGGAAGGAAGGTTTGGTGAACGGAAGCTAGTTGAAATTGTATTATGACAACCAGCTGCCTCACAGCTCTCAGTAAAAGCATAAGGAAAAGGGTCCAGGTGTAGTTGAAACTAGGTACCATACATAGAAAATATAGTCTGCACATGGAGGGGAAGGATGGAGCAGAAAGCACAGGCTACCCTACGCAGTCGAAGTGAAACATAAAGTTTAGATCTGAAGTGCCTCAGGATGAGTCACATGTGAGTGTTGGGGTCCTATTGGCCCTTGGTTATGGAAGCACGAAAAGATTAAGGGAGAAAAGGAAAAATGTGAACTATGCAGGAGACACAATGACTGATACTGGGTTGAAGTGAGCAAAAGAGCAGAAAATACGGAGTGAAGTAAGAGAAAGCAAGTTGTTGGACTAGGAGATCAAGGATGAAAGATCAAAAAGGAAGATGGATCATGGGAAAATCAACAAGTGAAAGAATATGTCAACAAATGCTTTGATGCACCATGTGTGAAGGAAGGAAAGACAGGTTGGCGAAGCCCTAAAAACGTGGGTCAAGTTAACCTAGGGTTTTAGACACCTAGGGTTTTGGTATCTAGGGTTTTGATACTTAGGTTTCAACCTAAGGGTGTCTGAGAGATATTGTAATGTACAAATAAAGGTCTAAAGGACCTGGGTTGGGTTGGTGCTAAGTAGGTTGAGAGTTCATTGTTATTGTGTGATTGAGTGAGTACTACTGTGTGAGAGATAAGTGCAGAGTGTGAGAGCCTTCTGGTTTTATAGGATCTTCAGCTGGGTGCAAAGATCAACCCTATAGTTGGGTGCGTAGGGAGGGGAGAGAAATATAGAGAAGAAGAGAAGATTTTCTAGCTAAGAGAACAGATAAGAACTGTATGCTTCCATCTTAATATATCATAAAGAATAGTTCTGTGGACGTATCCCTAGGAGGAGGGTGAACCACATATATCTTTTGTTATGTGTGTTTGATGCTGCGTTCTCTGTCATTTGATATGCTACTATTGTGATATTGTATTAGATCTTAAATATAACTTGCACAAGGTTTAAGGAAGATAAATAATAACTAGGTGACCATGTGTTGTTGCTGTGAATCCACTCTGCATTTCCTCTGGTTGTAAACACCTATGTCCTGCAACCCCCTATAGCTACTTCAGGTGAGACTGCATATGCTTTGCAGGTGTTTCCGAAAGGGCCAATAGTTAGGGATTGTTTGTTCACTGTTAGAGCTAAAGCCTGGGTTTTCCCTTGTGCCAATAGGTGACTTCAACCTTCTGCCTTCCTTCGAGTCCCTCAAAGTATTTATCCCTTATGAGCTTAGCTTCTAATGCAAACTCTAGAATTCCAAGGGTTCTTTGTGCACACTCATGATAACTTCTGGTTATCTGACTTCTTCCTCTTCTGAGCACTCCTTGCAACACAAATCCTTCAACCACTCACTCAGGTTGGAAAAATATAATAGTTCAACCTGCCTGTGCACTCCTTGCAATTGAAACTCATTCTCTCCCTCTCAAAGACTTCATTCATTCAACATGAAATCATACATACACACAACATTGAAACAAATGCATAACATAACATGTAAGCAAACTGTAAACATACCATTAATAGATGCAAACAATAATCACCACAACACCATGAAATTTGGATCAAATCTTCCTTATATTAATCCAAGTGCATCTGTACATGGGTTCTATAGCAACAACTATCTTCTTACACAACCTTCTGTTCTTCCCTGCTCTTCTATTCTCTTGCTCTACAACTCTCTAATTCTTACAATGTGAATAATTATACAATACAATACATGCGAGGGAGCTTTCTAGAGTTTTCCCTCCTACACTCTAAGCTATCTAATCGAAATAAAAGCTACAACTACTTTACATTTATTACAATAAATGCCTCCAACAAACAGATGAGAGCAACCGCTCAAGATCTGCATTACAACTCAAAACGTAAATGCGAATGCATCCTTTCAAGATATTACATTAATGTCTTATCCCTTCAAATTCAAAATGCCTTCAAAATGTGCGCTGGTGCATTTCCAACTGTCCTCCACTTGCACGTGCTTGCTTGCCGATGATTCTCCTGCATCATACTCCTTTGGCTAAAAAATTCATGAACTCCTGTTCATGAGCTCCTGCACCATCTGTCCATGTTTCTGGATATCTGCTTCACTTTCCTAACTGGCATCCTCAATCGGGTGTCCCTTCCATTTTTTCAAATACTCAAAATATTTCTTCCTTCTGGTCCTTTTGCTAACTCTCTGATCAATTATTCTTTCCATCCGTGGATTTTCAACTACAGGCATTTGTTTGACCCATTGAACTTATTTCTGATCCTCTGATCCCTCTGTTTCATCTTTTCTTTAAGGATACATATCAGCTACATTGAATCTGGGTGATATTCCTACCCCATCTGAAAATTCTATCTCATAAGAATTTGCCTCAAATTTCCTCAAAATCTTACACGGCCCTATATTTTTCATCTTCATTTTATTATACGTTCCCCTTGGGAATATTTCCTTTCTTATATGTGCTAAGACTAAATCTCCCACTTTGAACTGAATCTCTCTCCTGTGTTGATCTGCTCTACGCTTATATTCCTGGTTGGAACTTTGCAACCGCTCTTTAATCTTATTGTGGAGATCTTGCATTTCTGCTGCAAAATCTTCTGCTCCAGCACTTCTAAATTCACTTTGCTCTAAGTCTCTCAACTCATATACTTCTCTTGGCTACATTACATACATAATCTGGAATGGGCTCTGTCCTATGCTCCTATAAGGTGAGTCATTATATGCAAATTCCACTTGCAGCAGAATCTGATCCCACTGACTGTGATGTTCAACTACTAAGCTCCTCAACAAATATCCTAAACTTTGATTCGCTACCTCAGTCTATCCATCCGTCTGAGGGTGATATGTTAATATAAAAGATAAATTCATTTCTAACTTCTTCCATAGTGTCCTGCAGAAATTACCAACAAATTTGGTATCTCGATCTGAAACAATACTCTTGGGTAAACCATGAAGTCAAACAACTTCTTTGAAAAACAAGTTTGCAATGTGTGTTGCATCACTGGTTTTCTGACATGGAATGAAATGTGCCATTTTTTAGAATCTGTCGACTACCACAAATATGGAATCAAAACCTCTCTGTGTCCTTGACAGTCCTAACACAAAATCCATGCTTACCGCATCCCACGACCTCTCTGGTGCCGAAAATGGTTGATATAATCCTGTATTATGTCTTTTTCCCTTTGCATGCTGGAAAATTCTACATATGTTAACAAATTTCTTGACATCTGTCCTCATCCCTGGCCAATAATATAAAATTTTCAGCTGCGCAAATGTGTTTTCATGGCCGAAATGTCTAGCCAATCCTCCACTATGTTTTTCTTTCATAATATTCTCTCTCATAGAACTCTTCAGGATACACAACTGATTTCCTTTGAATAATAATCCATCCTAGATTAAGTATTCAATCCATTGGATTCTGTCTCTTAGAACAAGATTCTCACATGCTTCATAAGCATCCCTGAAATCTGAATCATCCCTATACATATCCTTAAGGTTATCAAAACCTAAGGTCTTCACACGAAACTCCTGCAGAATCAAACATTTCCTGCTCAATGCATCAACAACCTTGTTAGCAGTTCCAAAAATGTGATTTATAACAAAAGTAAAGTTCTTCATAAATTCAACCCATTTTGCATGTTTCTGGTTCAATTTCCTGTCGTGTTATGAATTGTAAAGCATGGTTATCACTATACAAAATGAACTCTTTCAGAACCAAATAGTGCCTCCATTTCTTCAGTGCTTTTATGAATGCATACAAATCTTTATCATACGTGGAATATTTCATCTTGGCATCATTCAGCTTCTCACTAAAGTATGCAATCGGTCTATTTTCTTGGCTTAAGACTGCTCCAATCGCAAACCCACTTGCGTCACATCTCACTTGAAATGTCTTACCAAAGTTTGGCAGAACTAGAACTGACTGTTCGATTATTTTCTCTTTCAACAACTTGAAACTTTTCTCTGATTCCTATGTCCAATGAAAATATTTATGTCTTTTCTTGACTATGTCCATCATTGGTGCAGAAATTCCACTAAAATTTCAGATGAACTTCCTATAAAAACTGGATAATCCATGGAAGCTTCTGACTTCAAATATATTCCTTGGTGATGGCCATTCTTTTATTGCTTTTACCTTTTCTGGATCCATCTTCAACTCATTCAAAGGGATCACAAAACCCAAATAAATGAGTTCTCTCTACATGAAAGATGACTTCTTCATATTTATCAACAACTTCTCTTGCTGCAACCTCCTCATTACTAGAGTTAGGTGTCTCAAATTTTCCTCCTCAGTCTTACTGAAGATTAGTATATCATCAAGATACACAATTACAAACTTCCCAATGAAATATTTCAGGACTTCGTTCATTAACCTCATGAAAGTACTTGACACATTCGTCAAACAAAACGGCATGAAAATAAATTCATATAATCCTTCATTCATCTTGAATGCTGTCTTCCATTCATCACCTTCCCTCATTCTAATTTGATGGTATCTACTTTTCAAATCAATCTTTGAAAAAAACTTTGCTCCACTCAAGCAATCCATCAAGTCATCCATCCTCGGTAAAGGAAATCTATACCCGATGGTGATTTTGTTTATAGCCCTCGAGTATGTAAAAATTCTCCATCCACCATCCTTCTTTGGACTTAACACTATTGGTACAACGCATGGACTCAAGCTTTCTCTTATCAACCCATTGTCCATCAAATCCTGGACTTGCTTCTTGACTTCTTCATTCTCTTGCGGCATCAGCCTGTATGTTTCTTTGTTCGGTAAACTTGCTCCTGGTATAAGGCGAATGTGATGGCTTATACTTCTGATGGGTGGCAACGAACAAGGTAAATCGTCCACCACTATATTAGCAAATTCCTCCAGCATTTTCCGAATTTTCTCTGGTAGGTCATCTATCAAAGTATTGGTCAAAATGACTCTAGGTTTCCTTACCACAACAAACTGCATGTCTTCTTCTTTCTTGACTTTATCCAGAAGTTCCTTCCCACTCATGAGAAGTATAATGTTGCTTGATTCTGCTTTCACCTTCTTGTCTTCGATTGGAAGCAACATATGTGTCCTACCATTCTTCTCTAAGGTGTATGTGTTCTTTCTCCAATCATGAACAACATTTCTATCATATTGCCACGGTCTCCCCAACAAAAGATGACAGACATCCATGGGAATAAAATCACACAAAATCTCATCCCTGTAACCCCCTATCTTAAATTCAACTAAACATTGTTTAGTGATAGTCACCTGATGTCCTTTTTTCAACCACGAGACTTTATATGGGCTTGGATGTGCAACTGTCTCCAATTCTAGCTTCTCCACCATTTTTGTGGATACTGGATTATCTATGCTTCCACTATCCACAATTACCTTGCATACCCTATCCTTTGTCTTGCAAGAAGTTCTAAACAAACTATTTCTCTGGACTAGATTCTCTGCCTCTTTCTTTGGTTTCAAGAGAATTTTCCTCATCACTAAGGATCTTCCACCTTCTGCATATTTTGCCTCAACATTTCTCCTCTACGCTTCTGAAATGTGAGCTTCACCTCCTCCATCTATTTTTCTATCAAGACATTCAAAATATTTGTGTCTGATCTTTCCACAGACAAAACACTTTATTTCACCTCCTCTGCCTCTTCCTCTTCCTCTTGCTTTCAGAAAAGTGTTCTTATCAGCATATTGTCTTCCCTATGAACTTCCTCCTCTTTCTGGGTGATTATGAGGATTCTTTTCTTCATCCTTGGGCTTCTGTAATTTGTCCTGGGCAATTTATTTGCCTCTGCTCTGACTTCTACCTCTGCCCCTTTGACCTTGCTTTCAGGCCAATTTTTCTTCAGCCTTCAGATAAATTTGATAAGAATCTTCCACATTTCTGATTGTCACCATGCTCATCTCATCCTGAATGTAATATCTCAGACCATTCATGTATCTGGCGACCTTTTCATCATCACTCTCACAATGACCTGCTCTAATATTGAGTCTGTAAAACTCCTCAGTGTATTCCCTCACTGTTATCCCCTTCTGTGTCAAATTTTGCATTCTTCGAAACAGATTGATTTGATAGTCCCTGGGTATGAATTTGGATTTCATCTTTGCGACCATCCTATCCCAACTTTTGATTCTTTGATTTCCTTTGCAACGTCTGTCAGCCTGCAGTTCATCCCACCATAGTGTTGCATGCCCTTTCAATCTAGTGACAACATGTTTAAATTTCTTATCTTCTTTGATATCCTCATAGCCGAAGTATTTATCCAGAGCTCTAAACAAGTCTAGTAGCTCCTCAATGTCTAAGTTTCCTTCATACATCGGGATGTCCATTTTTTCTCTGGCCCCTATTCTTGCAACAACTCTGAATATATGTTCTTATGCAGCATCTTCGACTGAAAATTCCTCTTTATCGGGTCTTTCTTCATTCTCATTCTCCGATTCACTGAAATCTCCAGCATCAACTGTTCGTTTCTATGCTGTCTCCATAGCATCTAATCGAGCACAAAGTTCTCGCATTTCCCTCTCCACAACTGCATCGGGCATTGGTATTTCTTGATGTCTTCTGGGTGGTATTGTTTAAATATGTTCTGTGTATAATTTAAATCACAACTTTCCTTCTGTCTTCTCTTTCTTACAAAAAACAATGTTTGTAAGCTATGATACCACCTGAAAAAACACCCCTACCTCAACAGGTTCTTCTTGACCTCCCGGTCTAAGGATCATTCTTAATCTCCCCTTGAGCTGAAATGGCTCTTCGATTCCTAGCTAGAATATTCATACTTGTAACCACAGGTCCTTTTTAGGAGCTACGCCTATGAAAACAAGAACTAGGCATGAACTTTTACCCACATGACCATAACCTTTATTCGAAAAGGTATTTCGTGAATCACGATTTCGGGGATATTGGTGCGATACAACCCCAACACTCCACATCCATGAAACCCTAAAAATCGATGTGGGACCTCTCCCCAGAACTAGATCTGACTGTCTTGTGCCTTCTCCTCGATCGACAATCACACTCGTGTCACGACTTCACGTTTCGTGATATCGAGAGTATTTGTGTTACACCATCCAACTACTCCAACTCCTGAAATTTTGAGATCCGAAATCAAGAGATCAATGACCCCCGTTGATCTGGATCCAACAGATACTATTCATCCTAGGTTTGTGAACACTAAAAGGTTATCAACCTTATCCTTTCCACTAATCTACTAGATCCAACGGCTCACGGAATTTTAGTATTCCTCCCTTCGGGAAATTCCACCGTCTGTTCAAATTTTCAATGGCTCCAAGCCAAAGGATTTAGCATCAATTATTCTGGGGTCAACCTCTATGAGGTGACTTCAACCTTCTACCTTCCTTCGAGTCCCTCAAAGTCTTTATCCCTTCTGAGCTTGGATTCTACTGCAAACTCGAGAATTCCAAGGGTTCTTTGCGCACACTCCTTGTGGCACTCATGATAACTTCTGGTTATCTCACGTCTTCCTCTTCTGTGAACTCCTTGCAATAGAAATCCTTCAACCACTCACTCGAGTTGGAAAAGTATAAGACTTCAACCTGCCCACGCACTCCTTGCACGAATCTGTGCTATACTCACACTTCTGCCGGTATGAGAACAACAATATCTCTCCTGAGATTTTCTGAGGTAAAACTCAGAACCTGTCAACGCACTCTTTGCGGACTTTCACTGCACTCCTTGCAGGAATTATCAGGACGAGAAAAAATTGAAACTCATTCTCTCCCTCTCAAAGACTTCATACATTCAACATGAAATCATACATACACACAACATTGAAACAAATGCATAACAAAACATGTAAGCAAACTGTAAACATACCATTAAGAGATGCAAACAATAATCACCACAACACCATGAAATTTGGATCAAAGCTTCCTTATATTAATCCAAGTGTGTCTGTACATGGGTTATATAGCAACAAATATCTTCTTACACAACCTTCTGTTCTTCCCTGCTCTCCTATTCTCTTGCTCTATATCTCTCTAATTCTTACAATGAGAATAATGGTACAATACAATACATGCAAGGGAGCTTTCTAGAGTTTTCCTTCCTACACTCTAAGCTATATAATCAAAATAAAAGCTACAACTACTTTACATTTATTACAATAAATGCCTCTAACAAACAGATGAGAGAAACCGCTCAAGATCTACATTACAACTCAAAACATAAATGTGAATGCATCCTTTCAAGATATTACATTAATGTCTTATCCTTTCAAATTCAAAATGCCTTCAAAATGTGTGCTGGTGCATTTCCAACTATCCTCCACTTGCGCATGCTTTCTTGCTGACGATGCTCTTGCATCAGAGTTCAAAAGGCATGATGCGATAAGCAAAGGTACCCCAAGGGGTTGTAAAAGCGGTTTTGTACTTATTTGCTGGGTGAATTTGAATTTGATTGTAGCTAGAGAATCCATCCATAAAGGACAGTGCCTCATGGCTGACACAGTCATTGATGATTTGGTCGATGAACGGGGTTGGGAAGTTGTCTTTGGGACAAGCGTGGTTGAGGTCATGAAATTATATGAAGATGCGAATAGTTCCCTATTTTTTGTTAATGGGGATAGGGTTGGAGACCCAAGAAGTGTACGAAATGGGGTAAAGGAACTCGACCACACATAACTTTTCAATTTTGGCTTTGATAGCCACAACTTTGGATGGGTGTAGGGGGCATTGCTTTTGATGAACAAGGGAGATATCTGGCCATGTGTCAATTCAATGTTTGACTATAGAAGGATTGAGGCCAGGAATCTCCATATATGACCAGGCAAAAATATCCTGGTATTCCTGAAAGAGAGCTTTGTAAGCAATGATTTATTTAGGGGAGAATGCAACGCCAATGGTGATTTCTTCTATGATTTCTGGGTTAATGGAAATGTCAATTTTGAATGTGGGGGAGATTTTGGCCATGTTTCCTTCTTCAAAAGAATCAAGGGTAGGGATAGGGTTTTTGAACTAGTCAATATGCCCCGGCGGAATAAAATCTTTGGTTTCGATTGCGCACAAGGAGGCTTGGGTAGGAGGGTGAAACACCTCGTGTGAGAGAAAAAGTGCTCAATGATGGAGCACATTCCATGGGAAATTAGGGGTAGTCATTTCCTTTAGGATATCTTTGTCGTAGTGGAAAATGCAAGAATACATGGGATCCTAGGAGGTGGTAGGGGGAACTGTCAATGGGTAAATGTTATTGTCCTCAAGGGGTGAGGATGTAGAAGGGATATTGTGTACATGGCATGATGGCCCGCTAGAAATAATTCAAATGTCAAGACACTATGGGAGATATCTTGTTTTCTCATGGAATGATGACGAAATATAATGAATGTCAGTAATATGAGCATCAGTAGAGAATGCCCGAGAGGGCTCAGGACGATATGTGTGGCATACTATGAATAATGTTTGGTGGAATTGAGGTAGAGCTAGGAAATGATGAGTGTAATGTCCATATTCTGAGCATATGACACACACAAAAATGGTTCGTAACCCTTTCTTGCGTGTGGTTGAGGACTCCGTATTAGTGGTGGATGTACTTTGTGGAGTGTCAAGCAACGAGGTTTCTTTGGGGAGATGGATAAGATTACATAACTTAGGAAGAGTAGGACATATGTTAGTGGGGTGTCCTTCTCTTTCGCATAGTGTGCAAGGAGGTTGATCTCGGGATGGAGTGGAGCGATGGGCTCGTTCGTCTTTCATCTTCCCCCAATGGTGGTGGTGTTTCCTCCAGTTGGGGGTGAGGGTGGTGTGGCAGGAGCCTGTACTGGGATTTTCATCAGTAATCCCTCTATCTAGGGAGGGATATATGGTGGAGGAACCATAGCGGGTGGATGCAGGTACCATAAAGGGATGGAGATAACCATGTTGGGAAGGGTGAGGGTGGAAACTACCTGTAATTCTTGGACTCCAGGTGGGGGATAGAAAAAGGGGATTTGGGTAATGGCCCAGAGGACTATTTCCCAGACCGAGATTTTCCTTTGGAGGGGGGGAAAATCCAGGATAAGTGGTGTGACGGTGTTTTAAGGGAATTCCTAAGGTAGTGGTTCTTCAACTGGTGGAAATTTGATGTAGGGAGTGGCCTTAGTGAGAGGAGTATTGTCTCTGATATCTGTTCCGTTAGAAGACACTACACACACTTGAGCTGAAATAGAAGGGTTGAGGAGAGGTGGTGTTCCATGATAAGTCCCTAACAAGGATGGGTCCTTGAATATTCTAGGACCATTGTCAATGACTGGAAAAACATCTAAGCTAGCATGGATAAGAGGGAGGATGTTATCAATGTTGGCGGAATGATTGGGCTCGTAATGTGTAAGTTGGTCAATGGTGATGATTTTCCCATTGTGGGGGAACATCATTGTATGAAACAAAGAAGAGGCTACCGCCTTCATAGCATACAAGTAGCTATGTTCGAACAAGATATTGTAATCAAGTGGGGCATCGATAACTTCAATGTCGATGAGGATGGTTTCCCCCCCAAGTTCTATAGGGAAATTTTGGAAGATCCCTTCAAGGGATGATGGTCGACCATCATAATCTCTCAGGGTGATGGCAGATGGTACTAACTCTAGTGAGCCGAGTTTCTTCCATACTAATTTGGGCATGATGCATGTGGATGAACCTTCATTGATGATGCACTGATGAACTGTTACATTCCAGATCTTAACTGGTATCTGAAAAGATACTAGGGCGGGGAGGCATGGTTCTCCGCTATCTAGATCAAAGGTGATGAGTCGAGTATCAACTGGGTTGACTTCCCCCAAGGAAGAAAACAAGCATTTGCGCTATGATGGATAGGTTTGAAGGACTTCCAATACAAAAATGGCTACATGAGACTATGCTAAGTCATCGACTAGACTGTAATTATGGGCTGCCCTAGCATAAGGGTTATGTACAGTCCGTCGTAAAGGCATGCAGGGTATACAAGGGTTTGGTTCAATGTTAGGGCGGGTAATAATCAATGGTTGTTCAACTATAGTGGGAGATTCTTCTGAGGTGGTTGGGGTAGATTCAAGAGGCAAGCCATATGGATGACTGCATGTTTGCAGAATAATATCTTCCTCACTGGTATGGAGGATATTGCGATCGATCAGATTTCTGGGTGGATTGGGACCTGGGTTTTGATATTGCCCCATTTGTGGTGGGGCTGAGTTTATCTCTTGTTGGGTATTCATCACACCTTGGTGTGGAATAGGTTTTTTCAAAATGAATGAAGGTGGTGGTTGCAAATAATGTTATGGGGCCTGCTGAGGGACATGCGGTGCCAGAGGGCATTGTGTGTTCATGGATTCTTTCATCCGTTTGTAATCGACAATTTGGGGGTAGTGGTGAGTATAATGTCCATACTCACCACATAGAGCGCAAGGGAAGTTAGTTATGAGTTTATTGTTCTTCCCTTGTTGTGGTTGATTTTTATTGTTTCCCCCTTGGGGGTTTTGGTTGCCCCCAATGAGACAATTTTGTTGGGGGTTATTTCCTCTTGGTCCCGGGTTGTTATTGTTTCATTTTTTTCCTTTATTCTTGCCGTTATTCAATTTATGGGCCAGATTTTCTGTATTCAAGTGTTCAAAATAATGAACCTGTTGAATGAGAGAGGGCTGAACAAAATTAACACCGACATGTGGTTGTCCTGGTGGAGGAGAAAACGACTGAGGAGGACCAGGAAATGGAAAATATGGGCTGTTTTTTGGAGATGATCCATATGGTGTATAGGAAGTTGAAGTAATTCCACCACTGTTGGGGTTATATACAGGGATTGGGGGTGGACCTATATTGTATTGAGAGCCCATATGCATCTAGGGTACTGATGGGGGTCCCCCCAATGACTGAGGGGGAACAACAGGATATGACTATTGGTGAGTGGGAGGAGGGAAATAAGACATCCCTCCATATGGTTGTGGATATTGATTTGCACCATAAGTGGGTGATGGGTGGTCATAAGGGTTGAGATGTGTTATAGAACCAATCAACCCATCTGTAGCATGGGACATCCTAGGTTTTTCCTAGCCAAATGGTATGGGTCTGGGTGCATCAAGAAATACTGTGTACAAGTAACCTGATTGAGCATATATGAGGTCAAATTGATGGGCCTTGCTGATGGCTTCCTCTTCTGATTAAGGAAAAGTGGATGCTACATCCTTTGCAATCACATGGATGAGTGATTTAAGAAACCAATCAAGATGTTGTTCTTTGGTGGTTTATGCTTTACATAAACTACATCGCAGACGACATTCATGGATGTGGTCGGTGATATGGATAGCAGTGGTTTGTTTGAACTCAGAGAGAAGTTGTAAACTAGTGTCATGACAAACTTGTAATTGAAAAAAGGAAAAAAAGGCCTTGGCCAATGATTCAAAGGTCATATGGGACCCTGATTTTTTGTCCACATACCATTTGGCTAATGAACCCATGAGAGTTCTTTGAAATAACCTCAAGCAGATGGAATCATCCATGATGCTATTTGAAGAGCACCATAAGTGGAATGTCATAACATGGTTGGCGGGATCTTCCCCTGGTTTTCCTTCAAACTTTGGAACATCTAAAGGAAATTTGGTAGGCATATTGGGCCAAGTGGCGTCATGCAAAATGGGATCATTCATGAGTTTGGTTAAATCAAGAATGTTGAGGGATGCCAAGTATGGAATAGGGGGATTTGGTGGAGGATTAGTTCCAACCATTTTGTGTGTAGGTAATGGGCCTGTCTCTTAAGAGGTATTGGGTGGGTTTGTACTTCTCCCTTGAGAAGAAGTTTGTCCCTCGTCTCCTTGTGAAGGAGAACCAATGTAAGGATTTCCTTGGGTATTTGACCCAAGCAAAGTGGAACCAAGTAAAGATGATTCCAAGATAGTAGCACTCATGGGGGTGTGAGATGGTGTGTCCAGTGAGTTGGAGAGACTAGGGACTCCTCCTAGAATATGAGGGAGATTCTACAAGCATCTAGAATGATGGGGATTCTGTGGTTCCCCTATGGTTCTGACTATCAAAGTGAATGTGTGCAAATGGTGACAAGAGAGAAATAAATGAACAATAGATTTTTATATTTTTGACCTTCACAAGATAGTATAACTCACAATTGCATGTAATTGTTACACATCAAAATTACTCATTTCAATGATGACCTATTGTTGTCATTACAAGTGTCTTATTTTGGCCACAAATGTCTCAAGTGTCGTAGACATCATATAGTCATCTTGCCCATGTCGTGTCTTGAACAACATTAGAAGGAACACTTGAAGCCACCCTCAAAGACTGGTTAAAGAAGAATAAATCATTTGATGAAGAGTACAAATATTTTTCCATGAAAAAAACCACTTAAAAATGAAATTTGAAGGCTAGTGCTACCCTACCCACTGTCAAGGAGTGCCAACGCTCCTTGACCTTCTTTGGGGGAGTGTTCCATCATTCTGTGCACCCTTCTGGGGGAGTGCTAGGATTTTTTGAGGAAATTTTGGGCAGCGCTCCCCTACCCATTGTCAGGGAGTGCCAACGCTCCTTGACCTTATTTGGGGGAGCGTTGCAACACTCTATTTCCCATTTCGGAGGAGCATTGGGATGTTTGAAAAAATCTTGGGCTGTTGAGGAAAATCAGGGAAAAATCCCCCTCATCTCTAGAGTTGGTTGGATTTGAATCTAAGGTCAAGGATGGATCTTAGGGAATATCCACAACTGATGGAGAAGGATCCTCAACCTATCCCAATAATATCTAAGGTGGTTGGGTCTCTCAGAGCTTATATAAGGAGGCCTTCTCATGGTGAAATATATATGGAGTTTTAGAGATACAAAACTTATGATCTCATGAGAAGTGGTACTGTGGAGACACTGAAGACATCAAACTTACTGTTATAGGAAAATCCCCCTCCAGATAGGTGAACTTCCTCTTGGATCTAGGCCTCTATAACCAAGAAATAAAGGTGATAACTTTGGTCATTGACATCCCTTTAAACCTAGCTAAACTAATCTATAGAGAAGAGGAATAAGATGTACCTTTTTTATGATGTTTGTCCTCGCCCAGTTCCAAGTTGAGCTCCGATCCACAATCTCTTCAACAGGTCCTGCAATCCAATCAAAGACAAAGCATGCTTCCTATTCTAGTACGATTAGTTTGAAACTAGATCTATCCATTAAAGACAAGTTCATGTAGGTAGACACAATCTTGAAGGAAACAAGCCAAGCACATGTATTAATGAGAAATCAATAGATATACTTACAGACCTTTGATGCAGATGCAAAAGCCTCACCAAGCTCTCCTTGTCCAACCCCTTGCTCAAATTATCCACAAACAAAATGACTATGCTTCACTGATTATCTCCCTTCTGAGATAATAAGTTTGATGTCTTCAATGTATCCACAATACCACTTCTCATGAGATCATAAGTTTGGTATCTCTAAAACTCCATATATATTTCACCATGAGAAGGCCTCCTTATATAATCTTGGAGAGAACCAACCACCTTAGAGATTCTTGGGATAGGTTGAGGATCCTTCTCCATCAGTTGTGGATCTTCCTTAAGATCCAACGTTGACCTCAGATTCGAATCCCACCAACTCCAGAGATGAGGGGGATTTTTCCCTAATTTTCCTTAACAACCCAAGATTTCCTCAAACAACCCAACGCTCCCCTAGAATGGGGCACTGAGTGTTGCAACACTCCCCCAAAGAAGTTCAAGGAGCACTGGCACTCCCTAACAGTTGGTAGGGGAGCGTTGCCCAAAATTTCTTCAAAAAATCCCAGCGCTCCCCCAGAAGGGTGCACAGAGTGCTGGAATGATCCCCTAAAGAAGGTCAAGGAGTGCTGACACTCTCTGAGAGTGGGTAGGGGAGCGCTGGCCTTCAAAATTCATTTTTAAGTGGTTTTTTTCATGGAAAAAGCTTTGTACTCTTCATCAAATGATTTCTTCTTCTTTAACCAGTCTCTGAGGGTGTCTTCAAGTGTTCCTTGTGATGTCATTTGAGACACAACATGGGTAATATGACTGTATGCTGTCTGTGACACTTGCGACATTTGTAGACAAAATGCAACACTTGTGACACTTGTAATGACGATAATAGGTCATCATTGAAATGAGTAATTTTGATGTGTAATTGATTTCCCCCCAAAGTGCAAATTTAGAAGACGAAAACTGATGACTGAAGTACTTTGTATACTTTTTGAGAAAGGGTATGGACGCATAGAACCTAGTAGAAGCTACACACAACCATCAAACAAATATTATGACATGTTTCAAACCCAAGGCAGACATACCTATGCTTGGGTGATAAATAATTGCAAGGTATGGCCGCCATAAGATACACTGTGGATCCATAATTATATTAACAAAGAGTATAGCCACCAAAGATACAATGTGGATCTATACTTCCATGACATGAACTGATTGTAGCCATGAAAAATACACAATGGATCTACGAAACGACAAGACATAGACACAGACCAATACAAAGTGGATCTATGTAATAGTATTAGTATATGAGTCAATTTTCTCAAAAGAAACTCCGTTGCAACCTTGGAAAAGTATATATCAGAGTGATCACTCAACCCAGGGTCTTCTTACCGATCTCAATGCAGTACGAATCTAACCATGTGAATAGATGTCCTGATGTTGAACATGGTAGAAACCACTTGATTACCGGTCAATGAGGTAAACCGTTAACAAGCATGAGGGAAATCACCATTGATGTTAATGATTCCCAAGTTACCCTAGTACATTCTAGCGACTGCGAATAAATGAGCTGAAGTAGAAAATTCTTGGAATCATATGATCAGAGGTCAATGATGTAAACCCACTGTCGGAGGTGAGGAGGCCTGCCATTAAGGCATGTAGGTCCCAAGGTACTAATTGGTTTCTAAGTCTAGTTCCTGGATAATGTGTTGACGTCGACATGAATAGACTCATCAAAGGAGGGCCTCGATGTATCCCCCATCAACGACATGAAACTGACAAAGAGATGTAAATTGGTGGATCAAATGAACATGGAATGACATGGGTATTGAAATTGGAAATTTGTGATGGTTGACTCTCGAGGTGGATACTTACCTTGAACACTGGGGCACAAATGGTAGAAACTCGACAAGGAACAAAACATGATGTAGTGGATACTATGAATTTCGTTGGGTGACCCAAAGGAGTAAAGAAACTCAGAGGATTGGTTCAGTGTAGAGGTTCAGTGGATGAAAAGACAATGTGCCGTGTTCAAGGGCGACTACAAGAGTGACCTGTAATGTTCCCAAAAATTGCTTGGCTTGCTTCCTTCAAAATTCCCCCCCCATCCATATAGACGAGTACCTATTTTTAATTTAACAAGCTCAAGGAGGGTAACACATGCTCGATATAACTCACCTTCAATAAGTCCCTCTTCCTTTGTTTAACAAACTTGAAGAAGTAAGGGTTCGGTCCTGTATGGGCCCTTCAATGTATGATTTTTTTAACGAGTATAGAGAAGGTAAACTCGATGATTTTTCATGTTTAGAGAGTCTGAAAAGAAATTAAAGAGGACTCCAGTGTTGTCCTTTTTCGTAATATTAGTCTCGTGAGGCCGAAAAAGAGATAAATTATCACTCGAAAGAAACCCTTTCAAACCTTTTAACAAGTGGGAAAGGAAGAAAGATCACTTGACAATCTTTTCATGTTTAGAGAGTCTGAAAAGAGCTTAAAGATGACTCCAGGGGGTTCCTTTTTAGTGTATCCATGCGAGTTAGAAAAAGAGATAAAATTTTACTCGGTTTCGTTCTCATGTTTCTTATGAGCACGAGAAAGAACAAAGACTAAGCTCGGTATTGGTTTCATTTTGAAACAAGCTTGAAACAAAATTAAACTATGCTTGTAAATTTCCAACGTAATTTCCAAAGGTTGGGATACCCATGGATGGTTAATACTCTGCCCCCAGCTTGAAAATATAGTGGCATAACTCCAAAAAGATAATCAAAGGCTGGAGACATGCCCCCCCAAGCTTCAAATCATTCACCGACTTTGAGGTTGTCACCAATTTCTATACTAGATGGAGAAAAAAGATACAGGTGGATGAAATGAAGGTTCAAAAACGAGACCTAATGAAAGACTCAACTTGGTATGAGAGGTGACTGTTTTATTTTTTAATGATCTTGACATAGGAAAAGAACTATGCTCAAGGCTCCGAGTATAATCCCCAGATTTCTGTTTCATTTTTTAACGAGATTGTTACAGAGAGGAAAACTATGCTCATAGCCTTTGTTTCATTTTTTAACGAGCTTACCACAGAGAAGAGAAAATATGCTCGTGACCTCTGTTTCATTTTTTAATGAGCTTTCCATAGAGAGGAAAACTATGCTCGTGACCTCTCCTTGATCATGGCTTCCAAGAGGATAACTCTCTGGAAGGACACCATGTCAAGGAACAAAACTTGGTCATGGCTTCCAAGAGATCTTTACTGGATGGAAGAACAATGCTCCGGAAGGAACACATGTCGAGGGCCACATCAGGGGTAAGGAGATCAGGCTCCAATAGACCTACTGAAGAGATCACCATGTCAACTACCAGATCTAAGTCATCAGAAGTTGAAGTCATGGGAGACAACGCCACATAATTGACCTGTGGCGGGGGCGATACTGTCTACATATAAGAACCGTTTAGGGAGGTCATTGGGTTGGTAATCAAGTCAGGACCAACGTATGTAAGTTGATCAATAGTCACCATTCTTCCATCTTGCAAGAAATATATCACACGAAAAAGAGTGGACACAATAGCTTTCATGGCATAGACATAATCTCACCCAAGGAGTAAATTGAAATCCAAGGGGTCCTGGACTACCATAACATAAATAAAGACAGTTTTCCCTCCTAAAGTTACAAAAAAATGAAGAAGGAATCCTAAAAGGTGACTGGTTCTTCTGTTAAAAGCAAACAAAGTCTGGGTAACTAGCATAAGCTGAGGATAACCCAAATCTCTCCAAGAAATAGAGGAAAAAATACTAACAAACGAACCTTCATCTATCAGCACATGAGGACCATCTCGACCACAAACCTGTACTATAATCTTGAAAGGAATGTGAGAGGGAAGATGAGGTCCAGTTAACACACCCCAATTAAAAAGGATGGCCTCATTACTTGGAGGGGGTTTCACGGGAGAAGGAGGAATGCCCCCCAACACGATAGATTCTGTATCAACGAGAAAAACATGGGCAAAATAAGGTTTAATCTCTAGCAGGAGAGTAGGATCGATTGATAATGACATCAAATCGACCACTTGGGTTTCATTCTCCAAGGGGAGAATGGGGTCCACAGGTGGAAACATATTGACTGCTTGGGTTGCACTCTCTAACGGGAGAGCGGGATCGATTGAAGATGGGATCAGATCAACCACTTTGTCAACTGGTTCAACTAAGGACATGAGAATATTGATGACATGATCAAACAGACTGACCAATGTAGGGATCAAAGAAACCACTTTGGCACTCGTCAGAGGAGTGAGATTGACTATGTTGGCACTCTTCAGATGAAGGGTGGGACTGACCAATGTCAGGACTAGATCAGTCACTTGGGTTTCAATTTTCAGATGAAAAGTGGGGTTGATCGATGACGAAACTGGATCAACTACTTTGGTTAGTGGTTCAACCGAGGATGAAACTAGATTGACCACCTGATCAACTAGACTGACCGAGGATGGGACCAGATTGACCATTCCATCAACTAACGATGGGTTGGGGGAAATCTTATGATAACCAATTGGGAGTTGAAGCTTTTCCAAAAGAGAAGAAGCCTCGTCCATATGAGGACAAAGGTGAGAATACTGATCACCTTCGCATAACATACAAGGAAATTTGACAGTTGTCTTCTTCTTACCAACCTTAATGTCACTAGTTGACGGGGCATCACCAACATGTCTAGCAGAGGCCAATGATGTGGATGGCCACATTTCTAAGACCTTGGGAAGATTAGGGCAATCCTTCAGAAAGTGGTCACCCTTACAAAGATTGCAAGGGAATTTGGGTTTCAAATTTGTCGTTTTAATCTTGTCGATCTCATCAACACTCCTAGTACGATTAATAGTAGCTGGTTGCTTGGATCCAACATCTGATATGGTTGGAGGCTTGGTCCTTTTCAGGTTCTTCTTCTTCTTCTATTTCCGTTTCTTCTTCTTCTTATCAACCTGACTACTTGATTTAGAGCTTTCACTAGGTAAAGAAGGAGAAAGGGAAGGAGACTTAATGGGTGAAGAAGGCAAAAATTTGACATGAGGTTGATGTGTGGGTGGTGTATTTACATATAAAATATTAGGTGCAACTGAAGCACTGGGAATATTCGAGATCACCAGAGTGGGGAACAACCAAACCGGTAATTCGATGGTGAGTCCCGAAAGACTTAGTGTGGCAATGTACGAAGGACCAATGTTTCCAAAAGAAGGAAAGGTGAAAGGTTCCCCGGGACAAGGGGTTCCTCCATTGGTACTCCCAGGAGTTGATTCCATTAACACTGACTCGACCTAAGGTCCACTAAGTAAAACAAACAACACACGCTATGAATCTAAGAAGCAAACAATCAAACAAAACTTCCCACAATGAAACCACTAGTTGGTGGTGAAATCCAATGTCATGAGATAAATATAGGAAGAGGCGGGGATAGAGAAGGTGGATCAGTTATGTTAGCGACCTGCTTAACGAACTTACGCTTTGGTGCAAGATTCCACGTGGTAATTTTGGATTTACCCTCCAAGGAGCCCAAGTGAGTTTGACCAACGTTTGTTCCAGGTACAATGAGAATTCCCTTCACCGTCACCTTGTGTAAGACCCTGAAGATTATGGCTACTAAGGTCACCAACTCACAGTCCACCCCTAGGCGGATAAAGTCTACAGTCCAGTCTGAACGTATGGGCATGATAACAAGTCCGAAATCCTTCAAGAGAACTGAGGACAAGTGGACCGGTAGAACTCCATAGGACCTCGAATGGATTCAGAATTCACGAAGCACCAAGAGAAAATGAAGATAGTTGAACCTCAAGAAGAACCCCCAATATATGATCTCACTACTACGAATGGTTAAACCACAGAGGGATAATATCCATAACTCTCCCAAACATAACCTCGTGCATAACCCCTGTGTGAGAGGGGGATCCCAGTAAGCTTAAACAAAAATTGGATTTTCTCTCCCTATCGCAAGACGATAATTTTGTTTGACAGTTGTGGAAAGTTATCCTTTCAACATATTCCAAATCCCTACACCTTAAGCTAATGTAGGTTTGCTAACATAAAAAATGTCTGATAAATTTTAGTTGAGCACTTGGTTTTAAGGCTGTTGTTTATTCAAAAGGAACATGGAGTGGAATAAATGATTTTTTTACCAACTCTAAATGATGCAAAGAAATGAGAATGCAAATATTTCACTTCGATGAAATCTATATTACGAGAAGGAGAAAATGTTTATCATTCCTAGATGCACAATGTCCCAAAACGCCAAAAACCATGCAATTTCGCTACTTCGAATGCAAGCTAGTTTCAATACCCAAAATAAAGAATGAAAGTATGGTATTTGTTTGATTCTAATGTATAAATAAATTAAATACAAATCCTTTGATGCTCTACTACTTTCAATCAGGAGAAAGAGTCCTATGTAGATGCAAAAGACACGAAGCGACAGTGGTTTCAAACAAAGCATGCACTCAAAGCAATGAGAACTGAAAGAAAATAAGTAGAAAATTGTCCTAACAAGAACTCAATAAAGGATTCAACAACTGACAAACATTCATTGAGTACAAGAAGATGCAGAGAAGAATCTAAGAAAAGACAGGGAGAAAGAGAAATCACTCAAATTGTCTTGATAAAACAAGCAGCTAGAAAGGGGAATTTCACATTTCAGAAAACGTTTCAAGCTCCAATAAATACAATAAGGGGTTATAAGCACCAAATATCAACCTAAATAACTTCACAAACCAATCACAAAGTCTGGGTAAATACTTCCACAAAACAAGCCGAGAAAATCTAAGCAGAAAAGGGCAAAACTCTTCCAAAAAGGAGACCAACACTCCCTATATCAAGGGTATAGAGTGCTACAACGCTCCCTAAATCAATGTAGGGGAGTTATAGCACTCTTATATGGCCTACATGGGGGCGTTTATCCACACATAAATTCAAAAAACAGTCCAAAAAAAGAAGAAAAACTCACCCAGAATGCATAAAAATTGGTGAAATTGCTAGTGAAGGTAGGAGAAGGCTAATGGATGATGATCAAACAGTAAAAGTGATCTGAAAGGTGGGAAAATATAAGTAAATAAGAGAGGAATTTCTTGGGAAAAATTACCTCAAATATCAAATGGAATAGTGCATAAATCTCTTAATTTCCTTACAACAACTTTCATTCAATTAGATAAGTGAAAAAGTAGTGGATCGACTCCAAATGTCAGGGATGAAGAGTGACTCAAAGTAAGGAAGAAAAATGTCAAAAATCCAAACAAAAAATCATCAATTCTTAGAAATCAAAATTTCATAGGCCAAGACAAAGACACACTGAGATGGTAATAACCCTGAGCAGATGAAAGAGCAAAAACTAGACTCAGAGATCAACTCCCAAAAAGGTTTTTAGCAGAAAAAGACCAACACTTTGGTGTCAAGGGTACCAGCCCATTGCAATGCTCTGTGGGATCCTACAAGGGATTTCCAGCACTCTGGTGGTAGAGGTAGGGGAGCGCTGGCCTCCCAGAACTCAAAAACTTGCCCATAAATAAAAAAAAAACCTCAGGAAAATCCAAAAATTGACTGTGTATGGGATGAATCCAAGAGCCAACAACACGTCTAAGAATCAAAGACACAACATGAAAAAGACCTAAAGGTGAGAAAATTCCAAAACAAGACCAAGGAAGGAAACCAAAACTGAAAGCTTCGTTCCCCAGTGGATTCACCAATTTCTGTTACAGGAAAATCCCCCTGCGGACAGGTGAACTTGTCTTTGATAGATAGATCTAGTTTTGAATAAATCATGGTAGAATAGGAAGCATGATTTGTCTTTGATTGGATTGAAAGACCTGTTGAAGAGATTGTGTATCGGAGCTCAACTTGGAACTGGGCGAGGACAAACATCGTAAAAAAGGTACATCTTCTTCCTCTTCTCTATAGATTAGTTTAACTAGGTTTAAAGGGATGTCAGTGACCACAATTAGCACCTTTCTCTCTTGGTTATAGGGGTCTATATCCAAGAGGAAGTTCACCTATCCGTAGGGGGATTTTCCTGTAACAATAATCAAATGAAAATCACACATAAATCAACCATAAAGTAAACAAGCATGTGGATAGGGGGATTTTGACCGCGTGGGGGAAAACAAAAATAAATGGTTGTGTCCTAAGAGAACTATCGTCCTTCCTCTAAATTTAACACTGGGCCTTCCAATAGCACTCGACAGTGGGGTCTGAAGCCACTGGAAGAGGAACTAGTGAAGGTTGAAGAAATCAATTATAACGAGGGGTAGAGGGTGCATATCTCGAAAGAACTGGCGATATTTCCCAATAGCCACACAAAATATGATCAAGGTGTGATTGCAACCCACAACCGCCACTTGGGTAGATAACCTATGTTTGGCCACTAAGTACGTCGGTCAAAGTACAACATTTAGATTTTTGGCCTAAGAAATGGGTCACGGGTTGGATACCCTCACAAGAGTTGTGTGACTCAATGAGGGATGCACAAAACAACCGGACCTCAGCCTTCGACCCTTCACGGGTATCTCCCCACCTTATGGTATAGGAACACTTGACTTGGAGGATTTTAAAGATCAATATTCTCAACTTTTATTGTTTCAAAATGTGAGAACCTGATAATAGGGGGTTATTTGGATGCCTACCCCCGAGATCCTACCTAGACTAAAAAATTTATTTTGGCACCTCCTTTGGAGGAAAATTTAGTGCAATCTTAGAAATTTTTTAGATGGAGTGGGATGAGAGATTGGGGTCATGGACCAACCTTGTTTGAATTAAATTGGTGTGGATAATTTCCAAAGAAGTAGTCATATCTTTCATAATTCCTTTGAAGTACTTTGTGGGTACTTAAAAAGAAATCTTACCTCAATCTCCACTTTTCTAATAGAAGTTGTGTGTTATGAGTGGCTTTGTGTGCAAGAAAGTGAAAAGTGTGGAAAATATTTTTAATAAGTTAAGTGTAATACTGCAACATGTGGACTTCATGTGGTCCTTACAAATATTCTTAACCAACTTACTATGTTTCTTTGGTACAACCTTGCAGAATATTTAATTCCCTAAAGGACTAGTAATGTGGACATATGGGTCCTTACTTGATCCTTTAAACTCCCTAGAATGTTGTCTAAACTAGAAAATCTTTTGAAACTATCCTGGGATTGTAGACATGTGGGCATGTATGGGCCCATTACTTGATCTTTTAAACTTTCCTAGAGCGCTGTCTAGACTAGGAAAGATTTTGGAAAATATCCTAAGATTGCAAACATGTGAGCATGTATGGGCCCTTACTAATCTTTAAGATGATTTCCAAAACTAAGAGGTACCCTAGGGGTCTTTGTCCTTATCTAATGATTTTTTAAGGGAGAAGAAATTTCCTTTCAACCACCTTTTCTGATTCCTGAGATCACACTTGGGTGTCGGGGAGGAGAATACTTGAGGGTTAAAATTGATTTCTAGTCCCAAATTAATTGACTGTGTTTGAAAAGAAATGACTTCAACTCAAAATTTTAAATGCCAAATGAGCCATCCATGTGGCAACAAAGAAAAGAGAAGAATAATGATTCTTTTTACCCATATGTGGTTATGTTAGCTAACCTTTCTTGTGAGAAAGGACTCTAAGTGAAGTGTGGTTTATTTACAAAGTGCAGGAAATTACAAACTGACAGCAAGGGGCCCTCAAACCACTCATAACAACCCTTACAATTTTGCAAAAAATGAACTTATGCACGGGCTATACTTCTGACAGGTGCACAGAGGGTGCATAATGCCCACGATGTGCAGAGTTATGAAGGTTGTCACACGCATAGTGTGAAGAATGCACGTCTGTGTGCCTCGAAAGCCCTGCACTTCCTGTCACACGTCAGGAAAGAATTTTCCAAGTGAAATTCTCTTGCCTTGGCTCTGAATTTTGACTTTGGAAGACTGGATTAGGCCGGTTTTGGTACCTACATATCCAAACAATTAGAAAGAATTTCTCTCAAGAATTAAATAGGGAGGAATTTTATACCAATCCCAAGTATGGTCGCCAATATGTTATGCTGGTTTTCTCACATGTGTGAGAAAAAACACAACACTTACTTGCCTAGTTAAGTCAACTAAACAAGACAGAGGTTTGTGAGTTGATTAGGTAACCAAATACACATGAAACAAGGAAATAAAACTAAAAACAAAGAGAAATAAATGTTAGAGAAACTTGCAAGAACTAGAACCATGAAAAACAAAAAATGAAAATCATATAGCTACCAATGGATCAATATATCGATAGGCTAACACTGTAGAGAAAGGTAGGGACTTATGAATCCCCTCTTCCTCCTTGGGAGGACTCTTGAGTTCCCTAATAGACAACTCTTCTCTTCATGCAATGGAAAGTGACATTGGTGAAGAAATACAATGCCGATCCTCTTAAGAGGTGAGTGGAATGGCCCTTGCTATAGTTCTTGAATGATTCAAAAAGAAAAGAGGATTCTCCAAGAAGAATTCTGGCAACATAACAATACCTTGAAGTTCTTGTTTTTCTAGCACACCCATGGCACATATTTATAGTGTCCATTCATGGAAAGATACAATTGGTTCATAGTTTGAACAAGGGGCCTTTTAGGGAACTTCCTAGCCCTTGACCAACCTCCAAGCTAGATTTCACTCAGATCTGAGTGTCAAATCGTGTTGGGGGTCAGACTGGAAGTGGTTGAGAGGTTAATAAGATTCATAAATGCGCTGTTCATGAGAAGTGCACGGATTTTCTCGTATATGGTCGCGCATCTTGCGCACAATGCACGAATAGGGCTGTGTTGGCCCGCACATTCTGTGCACAGTGCACGTGCTTCCTTTGGTGATTTTGCGCATCTTAATTTTTGAACCAAGTGTATAGTTTTGTGCCTTTTTGATGGATTTTGATGTTGTAGGTGTACTAATTGTTGCTCGAATTGATGTATTTTTTCAACCATTGTGTGCAATGTTGCAGATAATTTTTCAGTGATAATAGTGAGCACTAAGAATGTCTCTTGGTGTAGAAGATATATGGGAATAGTTTCCCTATATTGTTGACTATGTAATCTTTTAACCCCTTCTATGCAAATAAAACAACAAGTGGGGGAATTTTGGATATGTGTTATATTCTTTGAAAAATTGATCCCATGTACTGTACACTGATATGGGAGTAAAGGGGGTTTGGGGGATTCTTAGCATCCCTCAACCGAGATGGTTGTGGGGGTTCAGGGGCCAGATCCTCCGATAAAAAAAAAGGGTCCATTTTTGGTGGTTTTTTGCGTCCATTTTTTGGCGGTTTTTCGGCACATAGTTTTTGTCAATGGTTTTTTAATTTCGATTAAGTAATTAGCGTTGTTCACTAATATGGGTCAATGGATTAAGGGTTTGGATTTCTTAGGATCCTATATGTATATTATATTGTAAACAATAAAGAAAACGATGAATATATGATTAGAGGTGCAACTCTAAACATGTTATTGGTTTTCCTGTTTGGGTTTCCAAGGTAAAAATATCTATGTAATGCATGTGTTTGCCATTGTATCTTTTCTTTTTTATTAAGAATATTTTTTTAGTAATTGATTGTACGAGGTTAAAATATACATTTTACATATTACATAGTTGGGTCTGTATCCATATATCTTTCAATGTTTCATCAAAACCTGCACAAGAGATCTAGCTAAAGCAAGTACAAACAAAGCTTATCAAGAAAGGATGAGAGATTCAATATGGAAGTATGAGAAAATATATTCACACTACTCCAATGAGCTAATAAATGATGATCATTGTGATACAGTGAATGAGTGGAATACACTCATATATAGGAAATAATATTCCATAATTAAGAAAAGCAATCAAGCAGTTAGTTTTCTTTAGGAATGCATGCATGCATAATAGTGATGATCTAAAATATAAAGCCTAAAATAGAACTAGTCAGTTAACTCCCACTGAACTAGTGTGTCAAAATATAAATTTCTCCAACACCCCCCTAAACATTACTATGGAGTATAAAATGAGTCCTGAGTACTAGGCCATATTAGGTACTCATGTACAATGCAACTAATGAACACCGAATAAAAAATGAGGAAAGAGGGAAACCAAATGGGAAAAAACCGCCCCCTCAAAAGACAATGAATCAAAAGAAGAAAAGGTAGTTGCTATGAAATTGTGTTCTTCAATCCAAGACTATCCTGCAAAGTCTGAAACTTTTGTCCAGTGAAGGTCTTGGTGAAGATATCAACAGTCTATTTAGAGGAAGGATAGAACGACAGATAGTCTATCCTGGTCATGTCATGTACTAGATCTTTGATGAAATGCATGTGGACCTCAATGTATTTGGTTATCTTTCATTGTACTAGATATGATCTAGGTGGATATCGGTGGCCACCCACCTTTTCCAACTCGCTCAAAATAGTTTCATGGCAATTTTGGTAATTTACTATTTTTAGCAGTTTTTAACTTCCGAGTCCATTTTGAGGCCCTAAACGACATTTTTGGGAAAAGGGGATAAATATAAAAGTCCCTTTGATATTTCCCCCAAAATGAATCTCCTCGATGATACCTTTCCAACGGGCTATCATGCGCCTAAAATGGAGATCATATGCAAAAGTTATGACCCCAGGAAGTTGATGTACTAACTTACCCAAATGGGGCCCACATGACTTTTGGTGCTTCATCTCCTAGGGTTAGGTTTTTGGATGTCTAGGGTTTTTGGCATTCCTGTTTATTGTAAAAATGACTTCAGAGCCTCATTGTAATCATCTTCTTGAGAATGCGAGTAGCCTTCATATCTCTTCTCAGAGATAAGCTGCCACCATTCTAGCGAGTCTTTCACTTTGTATTTTTACAGTCTATGTACATTTATTTCATTAATAGAAATTGTGTATTACTATATATATGTGTTTATGGTTGCATCTATGATGCATTTATGTTATATTATTGAATACCTGCGATATCTCTGTGCATTTATTTATTATATCTCCGCTCTCATTTCGTGCCGAAAATAATACAGATCAGTGGTATCAGAGCAGGCTGCTCTTGATCATTTTTTCAGTGCATGTCCCCGACAAGGTCTGAGAATAGAAAGTTGGGTCTCGATCTTGTCTCTCTTGAATACAATCTCTCTCGCATGCCCAAGAAACCCTCCATAGTGGAAGAAAAGAAAAACGACAGAGCAAACGATCCTATAAATTTGTTGCTTGAGCAAGCTCACGCGACAAAGGGACGAAATGATGGAGATTTTTTCCCACATCCTTCAACACCTGCCGATAAAAACAAGAACATATTCATCAAACAATCACTTTGGAAGAACCTCTCCTTTCAATGTATAGGTAAATTTTGATATTCCCATATTTGGAGGTCATATAGATGCTGATGCCCTAGACAAATGGTTAAATTTGCTAGATGGTTATTTCTCTGTTCACCATTTTTCTGACAGGGAAAAGATCACCTTCACACTCCTTAAAGCTCTCCCACATGTCAAACATTGGTGGGAAACAAACTGGGAGAAAAGTTCCATAGAGGAGTCTGGAATATATGGGGCTGATCCCACTTGGGATTTTTTGTGTGGATGCAGTAAAGGAACAATATTACCCTATTGGAAACTATGAGGACCAGTACGTGAGATGGACCACACTGCGGCAAGGTAAGGGCCAAGCAGTTCCAGAATTCACCAATACCTTCCATACCTTGTGCACCAAGATGGATATCAAAGACTCCGAATGAAATTTGGTTCTAAAATACCATGGGGCTCTACACAGGTACATCCAAACTGAAATGGATTTTCTGGACATCTCATCACTCAATGCTTCTTATCGATATGCTGTTAAAATCGAGCAGAAATTTAAGAACTAGAACAAATGGGAGTTTGGGTCTGCAAATCCACAACAACCAAAGTATGACAAAGACAACCCTAACAAACAATCTTCTGAAAACTAGTCCAAGCCACAGGAAAAGAAGGGTTACAGGAAGACAAAGAAGGACACTGAAAAATGGTGCGATTTCCACAAAAGCCCCTGGCACAAAACCGATGAATGTCGCTCAAAATAGTCATTAGTGGCCGAGATCAAAGACAAGGAGACATAACCTAATTTGGAATCTGATTCTGAAAATACTGGTAAAAGGAAAATCATCGATGTAGACCCCACTGCTATTATCATGACCGCAACAATTCAACCAGAAGAACCAACAGATCCAGAAGAGGGGGAGAACCTTTTTCATTCACAGATGTGGGTGAAGGGGACCCCACTGCATTTTATTTTTGATAGCGGAAGCCAGAAGAATCTCATCTCATCAGAGGTCATCAAACAATTGGGATTGTCGACAACACCACACCCACAACCATACAACATCGAGTAGCTTCGCCAAGGATGAGATCTTCGTGTCAGTCAACAGTGCCGATTGTCATACGAAATCCAACCCTTTAAGGATGAGGTATTATGTGATGCTGCCCCACTGGATGTCTGTGATGTTCACTTAGGCCAACCATATATGTGGAGATGCCATGCTGTTTATTAGTCTCGACCTCGCAATGTCATTATTTCTCTAGGGGTTCATCTCTACAGAATACCAGAGATAGTTCCGACTATTGTTCGACCTAAACAGTGCTGCAAGGTAGTATCTCATACTTTAAAATTCAAATTCTTCACAATCTGTTCAAAAGGGGAACATAAGGACACTAAAAGCACTACATCCTCACCCCAAGCACATTCTATCCAACAGAAGCAAGTCGACAAGGTTGCAACAAAGAACACAGATTCCTTTTGCACACCGTCCTCTCGTGTAGCTCGACTTTTTGAACAACCTTAACCTCAACAGGTTCGTGACAAACTTCCACAAACTGAGCAACGCAAGGCAAGCAACTCACCAAGATTCAGATTCAACAAACATTTTCCCCTCTGCCACAAGCACTCAATGCAATGGAGACCATTGCTTCCTAAGGAGGGAGGATTTATCTAGGTGGATATCGGTGGCCACCCACCTTTTCCAACTGGCTCAAAACAATTTTCTGACAATTTTGGTAATATACTATTTTTAGCAGTTTTTAACTTCCAGGGCCATTTTGAGGCCCTAAACGACATTTTTGGGAAAAAAGGGAGCAATATGGAAGTTCTTTAGATATTTCCCCAAAAATGAATCTCCTTTATGATACCTTTAAAATGGGCTATCATGCACCTAAAACGGAGATCGTATGCAAAATTTATGACTCCGAGAAGTTGATGTACTAACTTACCCAAACGGGGCCCACATGACTTTTGGCCCTTCATCTCCTAGGGTTAGGTTTTTGGATGTCTAGGGTTTTTGGCATTCCTATTTATTGTAAAAAGGCCTTCAGGGCCTCATTGTAATCATATTCTTGCGAATGCAAGTAGCCATCACATCTCTTCTCAGAGATAAATTGCTACCATTCTAGCAAGTCTTTCACTCTGTATTTTTACAGTCTCTGTACATTTCTTTTATTAATAGAAATCATGTATTAATGTATATATGTGTTTATGGCTTCATCTATGATATGTTTCTATTATATTATTGAGTATCTGCGATATCTCTGTGCATTTCTTTATTATATCTCCACTCTCATTTCGTGCTGAAAATAATCTGGATCAGTGGTATCAGAGAAAACTGCTCTTGATCATTTTTTCAGTGCATGTCCCCGATGAGGTCCGAGTATATCAAGTTGAGTCTTGAGCTTGTATCTCTTGAAGACAATCGTTCTCGCACACCCAAGAAACCCTCCATATCTTAAGAAAAGAAAAACAACAGAACAAACGATCCTATAAATCTGTTGCTTGAGAAAGCTCTCACGCGACAGAGGGACAAAATGATGGAGAATTTTTCCCACATCCTTCAACGCCTACCGATATAAACATTCACATATTCATCAAACAACCACTTTGGAAGCACCTCTCCTTTAAAGGTATAGGTTAATTTTGATACTCCCATATTTGAAGGTCAGATAGATGCGGATGCCCTAGACAAATGGTTAAATATGCTAAATGGTTATTTCTCTGTTCACCATTTTTCCGACAGGAAAAAGATCACCTTTGCACTCCTTAAATATCTCCCCCATGTCAAAAATTGGTGGGAAACTTACTGGGAGCAAAGTTCCATAGAATATTCTGGAATATATGGGGCCGAGCCCACTTGGGAATTTTTTAAGGATGCGGTAAAGGAACAGTATTACCATGTTGGAAACTATGAGGACCAGTACATAAGATGGACCACACTACGACAAGAGAGGGGCCAATTAGTTCTAGAGTTCACCAATACCTTCCATACCTTGTGCACCAATATGGGTATCAAAGACTCCGAATGACATTTGGTTCTGAAATATCGTGGGGCTCTACACAGATACATCCAAACTGAAATGGATTTTTTGGACATCTCATCACTCGATGCTGCTTATCGATATGTTGTTAAAATTGAGCAGAAATTTAAGCACCAGAACAAATGGGAGTTCAGGTTTGCAAATCCCCAACAACCAAAGTATGCCAAAGATGGCCCTAACAAATAGTCTCCTGAAAACTAGTCTGTTACACATTATTTTGGTCACTCTGGGGATGTCTCTACAGTTATGTATTCAGGCTCCCACAAGGACTTTTTGCCTAAGAAAAGTGACTGCTGTCTTCTTCCAAAAAGCATATTTTTAAGATGAGTTCCCAGGCTGCCTATGTTATAGGGTCCTAAAATCCTTCATTCTCGCAGGCAACCCATACTTAGGGTGAAAACTATTCACAGTATTCTCTATAGGTAGGGTGCGAACCTGTTTCAAATCTTGGAAAAGAGAAGAAGTCACGAAGGTTCTAGAAGGGAATCTTCTAGAAAATGAGTTGGCATTCACATGGTTGGCATCCTACTGACTTCTCAGATTTAGTGGGATCATCCTCATCCATTTAACCATATC